>CM026418.1:17049867-17287817 GCA_014858505.1 Corymbia citriodora subsp. variegata
CCTTATTCTGGCAATAGTGGCAAGTATGGATCTTGAACTACATCAAATGGATGTTAAGACTGCTTTTCTCAATGGAGAATTAGAAGAAGAGATTTGTATGGAACAACCTAATAGTTTCATTTTAAAAGGTCATGAGCAAAAGGTATGTCGACTTTTGAGATCAATATATGGCCTTAAGCAGTCATCGAGACAATGGTATATACGTTTTCATAGTGCCATAGTGGCATATGACTTTACAATGATTGATGAGGATCATTGCGTATATATCAAAAGGTCCAAAGATCAATTTGTGATTATATCATTATATGTTGATGATATACTGATTGCCGGAAGTAATTTGGAGTTTGTCAATACTGTCAAAAGTTGGTTATCTTCCAACTTTGAGATGAAAGACATGGGTGAAGCTGCATATATTCTTGGAGTTAAGATTTTAAGAAATCGTTCGAAGAGAATATTGTCTCTTTCGCAAGAAACTTATATAAATAAGGTTCTTGAACGATTTCGTATGCAGGATTGTAAACTCGTAGATACTCCTATTGTAAAAGGTGAAGCATTGAGCTATAGATTGTGTCCTAAGACTCCACAAGAGAAGGAACAAATGCAACGTGTTACTTATGCTAGTGTTGTTGGAAGCTTAATGTATGCCATGATGTGTACAAGACCTGACATATGTTTTGCAGTTGGAATGGTAAGTAGATACCAATCCAATCCAGGTCAAGCACATTGGACATCCGTCAAAAGAATACTGAGGTATCTGAAGGGAATTGTTGATTATATGCTGAGTTATCAAGGAAAGGATCTGCGGCTTGAAGGCTACTCAGATGCTGATTGGGGAGGAGATTTAGATGAAAGGAAATCTACCTCCGGATTTGTTTTCTTACTAAACAATGGCGCCATATCTTGGAGTAGTAAGAAGCAAACGTGTATAGCCTTGTCCACGATGGAAGCCGAGTTCATGGCATTATCAGCAGCTGTACAAGAGGGTGTTTGGCTTAAGAGATTTTTGGATAATTTAGGTGTCATTGAGAATGCTGCAAACTCATTGTTGGTTAACTGTGATAGCCAAGCAGCGATAGCGTACACGAAGGATCCAAAATATCATGCTAAGACCAAACATATAGATACCAAGTATAACTTTGTTAAGGATATGGTTGCACGAAAAGATGTGAACTTGCAGTACATATCTACGCATAGAATGATAGCAGATCCTATGACAAAGCCGATACCTAGAGATGTTTTTTATGGTCATGTAAAATCTCTGGGACTACGTAGATGTTGATGTACTGAATAATGTATTTTTCCCTAAATGTTCATTGTTGATGATATTTACTATAATTATTAATGCCTATGAGTTTTATTTAACATTTATGCATCTCAATACTTAGTGCATTATGTTTGAAAAAGTATGTCGAACAGATAAGAGATTAGCCCACTCACACAGGTAATCGCCTCTATTTACTATGTGAAAAATGGAGATGAGACAATTTTAAGCCGATTATCTAAGTGATAATTGAGAGCTCAAGCTTAAAATATAAATGTCGATTTAACTGAGTGTTAAAATGAGGACATACTATTTATTATGTCCGAAAGTAAAATAACCCACATATTTTACTTTATCTGTTTTTGGAGCCAGATGTGAGTTCTAATGGATTCCTTGAAAGAGTAGATTTGTGAACTCAAGTTAGATATTAAGTATGTTTGAACTATCATCTGTATGGTATTCAAGTGAAGACATACGCTCTATGGGAAAGGAGTTAATACCATAATACGTATTTCATACTACGTATGCATAAGACGACTAATAAGAGTGGCAAAAATTTTGATCTCAACTGATAAGCCGTGTGAGACTCTTGAGGAAAAGAGTTCCTCAATTTAAGTGCCCTCATGACTCTTACTTATTCTCAAGATTTCTATTTAATATTTGCTATCTTAGAATGTTGCCGATGATTACGAATTGATTCGATCTAACGGGACATTTCTAGAATAGCAAGTTGAATTGAAATTGAGAGTTTTAAGGAAAGAGGAAGATCAATTTGTTATTGATGTCATATTCTGTTTGTATTCACTGGTCGACCAATTGTGATTAGTTCATAATTGTGAATACAACATATAATAAATGCAAAGAGATCAAGAGAGATGTAAATGTGACTAATTGATCTAGGGTATTGCATACTATATCTACTCGAAAACATCATGCCCAACTTGAGCTACTATGTACTCCTAACAGATGCATGGTAATGAGCTCTTAAAGTATGCTGGTCGCACGGATTATTTCCTTGTATGAACTTTGCAAAAATGAGAGAGTTATGTTTAGCCCACCATGTGCGAGTGGGAGATGATGGGTTTAGCTATTAATTATGGGCCGCCCATGTTGGGCTAAACCCAGCCCATTTGAAAAGGCCCATGAGAGAGGTAGTTATTTTTCTTTGTGGAGAATATAAAAGTTGTGGGGAAGTTAACAGTTTAACCTTCTCAAACGTTGAGAAATCTCCCGCACAAGAACAAAAGGAAAAAGTTCTCTCAAGTGTAGATTTTTTGCCCCAAAATCAAGAACTCTTGTCATTGCAAAGGAATAATTTAATCAGTGGCTAATAATGTATGTTCATTTAAGTGATATGCTTTCTGATCGGTATTATACGTGTCCTTGGGCCGTTTCCGCATTTTTATTGATTGATATTCGATTAGTTCGATATTTGTGTTCGGGAATCCGTTTCCTTCAAGCAGCGAAACGGGAGCTGCTGTTGCTGCTCGGGACACGGAGAGAGCAAGACAGCAGAAAAGGCAGCAAGACAACAGCAGGAGCAAGGAAAACGCAGGAGCTGTGGTTCTGGTTCTTTTAAGGCAGTAGCAGAAATACAATAGAAAGAACCGACCGAAAAGAGGAAAAGAAAAAAAAAAGGAACGAAAAGAGGAGCAGCAGCAAGTCCGGAAAAGACGAAGAAAAACTGAAGAGAGGACCCGAGAGGGAAGGAAAACCCAGCGACTGAGAGCAGGATAGCAGAGAGAGCTGAAGATGGAGCAGAAAAATGAAGGTGGTTTTTCTGGGTTTTTCTATGGTTGAGGCGCTTTTTCTGGGGTTCTGGTTGCCCGAAAGGCAGAGAAAAGAGTAGCAGACGCGAGCGAGATAGGTGTGAGCAGAGGGAGCAGATCGAGAGACTCGAGGTAATTCGGCTCACTCAAGTTCCGACCCCGTCGGTGCTGCTTTTTATTGCTTCTAGGCCCTGTTCGATTGTCTATGTCTACTTTGTTTGGGTTTTGATGTCCCGTTAAGCTATCGTTTGCTCCCCTGGTCGGCGCTCACCAGGCGTTTGACAGAATGTCTCTGCGACGTCCATGAAAGTCATGGCTGTCCTGCTCGAACCACAGACCTTTTGTTCACATCCTGTGGGTTTCTATACGTCACTGTTACGTTTCTCGCTCCTTTTCTTCACCGTTTCCTTCGCGTATGTGGTGTGTTTTGAGTTCATTGTTCTGATGAGACACGGTGGCCAACGATGGAGGAATGAGCGTATATTGACTGTAAAACACGATGCTCACGGTTACAGTTTTTATGTTCTTGAATCAGCAAGCAAAATCTTCGGGTGCCCTGAGCGTGCTCGAAGAAGAAGAAGAAAAAAACATAAAAAAAGGAAAGAAAGAAAAAGTTTAAAAGTTAGAAGAAGTTGTAGGCGAGATGTTCGGTCGAGAGGTTGAAGATGAAGCCAAAACGGGGAAAAAACAAAAAAAGAAAAAGAAAAAAGAATAAAAATATAGAAGATTAAAAAGGAAAAGAAAAGAAAGAGAACCAAAAGGGAGAGGGGCCGAAAATGGAAAAGGCAGGGGCTGGGCTGAGCTGAGAGTGGGCCTAGACTGGGGTTTGGGCTGAATTTTAGAAATAGGGAAATGGGCTTATATTTTATTTTACTGTCAATGGGCCATTTAAAATATTTTTCGACCGGGCCGTTCGGCCAGCTTGGACCGATAGGGTCCGGGTCGGTTTAGTAGGGCCGGGTCACCCGACCCGGTCTGAATCACTTTTTAATAAAAATTTAAAAAATTTAAAAAATTTAAAAAATTTAAAAAAATTAAAAAAAAAATTAAAAAATCAAAAATTTCAGAAATTCAAAAAAATCTTAAAAAATCTTCGAAAATATTTAAAAAATTAATAAATATTTTTGTTTCAGAAATTTTTTGAAATTTTATTTTAATTTAATTTACTTTTATCTTATTTTTCTTTCTTTTTTCGAATATTCAAAAATCCCAAAAATTTAAGAAAATTAGAAAATTCCGATTTTTTTTTTGGTAAGGACAAAAATTCCAAAAAAACATTAATAAATGTTTCTTCTAAAAATTTTCAAAAAAGCCAAAAAAATATTAAAAAAAAATCTTGAAAGCTTGTTTCGTCTAATTTTGGAAAATTCAGAAAAATGAAAAAAAATTGCAAAAAATTAGAAAACCCTTAAAAAAGAAAGAAAGAAAAGCTAAAATTGAATAAGCCTTTAGGGCTCTACAATAGGTTTTTATTTTATGTTATATCCTTGCACTTTATTTTGTCGCGATTTTTAGACGTTATTTCCTTATTTTAGAATGGTTAGGATAAACTTTAATTTTCTCGAATACATTGCTATGATCTTACAATTTGGGTCATTAGAGATAGCCAATTCATTATTTCAAAGACCCTACTGGGCATTGCTTTTGGGACCCAGATTGTATCTGCCCATCCTGCACCAAACCTGACGATGACGATGACAGACCTTCTGCAAAAAAGAAGAAGACAAAAAAAGATACCCTCTACCAAAGGTATCTTGTTGTTGGACCTTTTGGAGAAGATGGAAGCAGATATCAGTTCATTGTTTCTTATGGAACATCCAGGTCCCCTGTACCAACCTCATCTCCACCACCTTGCAAGCCAGCTCCCTCCTCTCAACCACCATCAGCAAGACCCATGATCACTTCGCCTTTCTATAAGCCGATCCAGAAATGGGTATAAAAGAATATTTCATATCCCTTGAATCTACCCAGACCGAGCACCTGTGTACCTAAACCTGTCCCACCTACTGTCCTATCTAGTATATGCATGTTCCATCCTGATGATTTCCCTCCACTTGAGACCACAGAATCATTTGGAGCCAGCACCCGCACCTGAAAATTTCCTCCATTGGAAAAATTCTCAGACCCACACCAAAAATACCAACATTCACCCAAGGTACCAAACCCTACTGGTCTTGATGCACAAGGACAACGTAAGCAGCCTTCTGCTGCTGAAACTGTTATGAATTGGCAAACTGAAAATGCTTTGGCTCAAAATGAGCTTTTAGGCACTGTTGCTACACGTCTTGAACGCATAGACAAAACCATTGACTTATCTTACCGCATGTTGAAAGATTTCCAAAAAAGGCTTCATTTGCTAGTAACCAAGCAGACACCTCCTAGCCATTATTTGGAAGATCAAAGGCTAGAAATTGAAAAACTCAAACGACAGATCCAGATTCTCCAAAACCAACAGTCGTTCACCACAATCGATCCACCCTTTTTTCCCTCTCTTTCCTTGCCACCTAAACCAGAATCATCTCTTGGAGCATCATCCTCATTTGCTGCTGTTCTTAGCTCAACCGCCCCTCCGCCTCAAAACAATTTCCTGGTCCTTCGCGAAAATATTCGCAAGCTTAAACAGAAGCAAAGAAAAGCTCCTACAAAGTTTCCAGCATCACCATCTCCTCCTAGTACTCATGAACGCCTTTCTGATGACCACCCACCTGAAAACCACCCTACCACACTCACAATTTCCAACACGATCGAGAACTTCCTCCGACACCAGATTCCTTCGATTGCTGTCATTAAACCATTCACAGCAAAACAGGTTGACTCTTCATCTGAATACGATTATGATATTCTTATCGAATCATCTTCTGCGGAAGAAATCTTGTTTATGGCAGACAGTGTCAAAGATGAAGAAATACTCTCTGAGCTCGAAATACATCACCATGATCAACCTGATGCAACTCAGAATTTCATTGCCACATCATCCAAAGTTTATTTCACCTTGGATGACATTCCATACTATAAATGGCCCGATAGGCTTCAAGAATTCCATGCTTGGCTCACCACCAGGCATATTTCTAAACCTAGCACTTATGATATTCTTTTGAAATTCATTAGTTGCTTTACAAGAGCCCTTAAAGATTGGTGGCATACTGCATCGGAATAAGATCAGATGTACCTTTTGACTCAGCCCCTGGATAATGCTATCCAGATCATCCATATGTACTTCATTGGCAAGCCTGAAGATTCCAAAGAACTCAAAAGAAATGAGTTCTTTGATCGAAAATGTTGCTTATTAAGGTGCAAAGATCTTGACCGGCACTTCCAAGCTATGATCAAGTTATTTTATCTACTTAGTACAGATTGGAACCTCAAGCCTATCTTCTTGGCATCTATTCCAAAGGAACTCAGCCAAGCTGCAGAAAAAACTCTCCAACAGAGGCAGAAAAGCATAACATAAGCTACTCTTGGTGAAATCCAGCAAGCCGTTCACATCGCCATAGAAGAACTTTGTCTTCGACGAGAAGCCTTCCGAAGCTTTCTCAAAGAAAATAGGCATCTTGACAAAGCGTGCTTCAAACCTGGTTTACAGATCAAATGTCCCAAGGATTGCTTCGACCCATCCTGCACAGGATGCAAAAAGAAAATGCATTTTAAATGACTTTCTTTCAAAAAGACATGCAAAGGGAAAAGCAAGGGTAAGTGGAAAATTTTGCGTAAAAGCCATCATCATTCCTCTAAGAAGTGCAACAAAGACATGTGTTATGTTTGCAACAAAAAAGGACATTTTGCCAAAAATTGTCCAAAGGCAAGCAAGCGAGGAAGTCATTTGATAGATAAGATTGCCAAAAGCACTGGCATCCAACTTGATGATTCAGATATAGAGTCCGTCTTCTCCTTAGACGATCAACCATTTGAAAATATTCTTTGTGCTATCTAGACATATAGTTCAGATTCAGGTTCAGATTCTGAGAACGATGTCTTACCTTCTTCCCTGATTCACCTGCAGCAATTGAGCTCAATGAACCTATTCATCATCCGTATATTCCTGTCCACATCCTCTTGTCCAAATACCATAAACCAATCGCTACCGGAGGCCTATCATACTGGAGCAAGCTCTTCCATTTTAGACATAAAGATCCTTCCAGAAGAATTTTGGAAACCCTACACCAGGTACTTCAATTCTACTTCTGGTGACACTTTTGCTACCAAGTATCGTAGTAAACCCATTACTGTTCAGTTCTTTCCCCAATGTTCTATCACCACCAAAGTCCTTGGTTCTCAGTCTCCAAATAAAGATATCATCATTGGTTGGGATATCCTGACCCAACTTCCCAAACTCAGAATTCTTTCTCATGGCCTCCGTTTCAAAAATCAATTTAAGGAATTTGTAGACATTAAACAATTATATGCCCTTCAACCAGCCATTCTGGACCCAATCATCCAAAGTCTACTTTCTTCCTGTGTTGAAACACACTCCCAGTTTTCCCAAACTTGCACCCAGCCTTTGTGGAAAAACTCTTCTTTTTATGTCAAACTTCCTTTCAAAAGGAATGAAGACATCAATCCTACAAAAGCCAGTCACTCAGGAATGAGCCTTGAACATCTCGCAGTCGCTCAGCAAGAATGTGCAGAACTACTGGCACAAGGTCTCATTGAACCCTCTGACTCCCAATGGGCATGTGAAGCATTCTATGTCAACAAACGGGCCGAGCAGAACCGTGGAAAAATGAGGTTAGTGATTAATCACCAACCTCTGAATCAGTTCCTTCAGGATGATAAATTCCCATTGCCTCATCGAAATTCCCTTTTCCTGAGCCTTGCCCAAGCAAATATCTATTCAAAATTTGATCTTAAAGCAGGATTCTGGCAATTGGGTATTGATCCAGCAGACAGACCCAAAACTGGGTTTTGTATCCCAAACCAACACTTTCAATGAACAGTTGTCCCTTTTAACCTCAAAACTGCACCTTCCCTTTTTCAAAAGGCTATGTACAAAATCTTCGAACCCATCCTTCAAAACTCCCAGATTTATATTGATGACATCTTTCTGTTCAGCCGTGATGAACAATCTCATTGTCAATTTTTGACACATTTTGCTGATATTGTTAAGAAGCATGGCATTATGTTTTCTCAGAAAAAGATGATTATTGCCCAAAAGGAAATTGAATTCCTTGGCATGCGCCTCAAAGAAGGAACCTACTGCCTTGAGCCTCATATTGCTGATGAACTCCAAAAATTTCCTGAAAAGAATCTAAATACTAAACAAGTCCAGTAATTTTTTGGCATTGTGAATTATCTGTGAGATTTTGTTCCTCACATCTCCAAACACCTGAGACCTCTCCAGAGAATGCTCAAGAAAAACCCTTCACCATAGGGACCAAAACAAACTCAAGCTGTTTCCCAACTCAAACAACTTTTGCAAAACCTTCCTTCTTTAAAAATTCCATCTACTAGCAAGAGGATTCTCCAAATTGATGCCAGCGACAAGTATTGGGCAGCCATTCTTTTTGAAGAAATCAACGGAACCAGGCATATTTGTGTATACAAAAGTGGTCGATTTTCCTAAGTAGAAATCCATTATCATTCCACTTTTAAGGAAATACTTGCAGTCAAGTATGGCATCAAAAAGTTCGAATTCCACCTCATCGAACACAATTTTCTTGTTGAAATGGACATGTCCTCATTCCCTCAGATGCTTAAATTCAAGTAAAAGCAAGTTCCCCATCCACAATTACTTCGATGGGCTGAATGATTTTCTAAATACTCCTTTGAAGTCAAACACATTCCAGGAACTAAGAATGTCCTTGCCGATTTCTTGTCCCGTCCAAAGGAACCAATGGAAACCATCAACATGTATGTCAAAAAGGAGCCCTTCCAGGACACATATTGAACGGACAAAATCCCAGGTGGTTGGCCTAGCCTCAAATATCCTCCTGATGTTCCCATGGCAATCCACCACAATAATCTGAAAGAAAGACTCTCAGAACTAATGTGGGAATATCACCTCCGAATTTTCTGTGAACATGGAGGTTTAATGCTTAGACTAGATGGACTCATTCGCAATATTCATTCATTCACCCTCTCAAATGGTCTCCTGATGAAAAATTTCCAGAAGATCTCAAATGGTTATTTTGGTACATGTTCAACTTGTACACTATAGCCATTGAATTTCCCACTGACAAAATTTTGCAGGTTATTAAAAAAGATGGCCAATGTTAACTTCACAACCAGAAACATCTTTTGGAGATTTTTGCATGGTATAAACCTCTCCAATATTGGAGAGAACTCTTCAAGATCCAAAATCGCCAAGGAAGACCTGAACCAGAGAGACACAGTATTGTCTTATTCCACCGACCATGGATGTTTTCCCATCATGTGGCTGGATTTCTGACAAACCTTCTGCTGCAGGAATTTCAAGCTACAGACCCCAAGTCTTTTAAGAATTTGCTCGGATTCACCAGACACTTCCTTACTCCATCACCACCAGCAGGCCAACGTCACGTGCACTCCAGAGAATCCTATGTCAAGAAAACCGCACCATCCCACCAGAAGCATGGCCATCTGCACAGGTCCCTGTCTCTTGAGACCACCTTGAAGCTTGGGATTCCACGAGAGAACAGATCCAATAAGCTCTTCATACCTTTCGGCAAAACAATCCAGACTCCTCCACCCCTTATGATCTATGGGGAGGGCCACTTTCACAAGACCCTTGGGGAAATACCCCAAATTACGCCCCTTTTTCCGGCTCTTTCGGTGCTAGCTCATCTCGTCCACCAGACTTGTCGAAAGAAGAAATTGAGAATCTCATCCGTGCTTTCAAAAGAGAAAAAGACGGAAGCTCCAGTCCATCAGATGCCGAAGAGGCTCTCTACAGAGAACAGTTGGCTCATCATAGCTATGATGATTTGGACTATGACTACAATGCTAGAGACGGAAGAGACAAATAAAAAGCCGTCCTGAAAATACTGTACACCGGTCACTGTACACTGTTCATTCAGTTTGTTTTTATTGTAGCAACAGGCGAAAAACTACTGTTCACGGCCTGTCACGGGATTTCTTTAAGACTCCCTATGTGTGTAGCCCATAAGTGGCTAAGTTTATTCCGATAATTACGTTCGAGCATGGCCAGTCTGCTTGCTCTTGTCGGTTATATCCTCCTTTGCCTATATAAGAGCAAGGAGTCCCCATTGTAAAAATCAGAGAATGAAATAAGAAGTGTGTTGTGTACTCTTCCTCTAACATGATCTTCTAAACACTCCCATTCTGTTTTAGTCCAGAACGAAGGTTCTGAACAAACACTGTGATTGAGAAAAATCCTGGAGTATGTTCTGCACTTGCCCTTAGGGGATCTTGTGCATCAGAATTTCCGATATTTTAGAGCTTACTATGATCTAAGTTCATTGTTTGAGAATGAACTTGGTGATTGACAGGCAGTCCCTATTAAGGCCAAGAGGGCCGTGTGTGGGATAGCATACTTGTCACAAGTTTCCAACTCAAACTCTTGAGTTTAGAATGTAGTACCCTTTATGGTAATCAAGTCCCCCACTCTAGTTCCTCTGGTTGCGTAAAAAGTGAGACACGCTCCAATGTCTCACTTGGTTTCTAGCCGACCCCAATAGGCTAGTGACGACTCCTTATTTGAAATTTTTCATGAATACCTAATGTCCCATTGGGTATGGGCTTGAGAGAGCCCGAGTTAATCAAGGGCCGTCGGCTTGAAATCAACAATATCCCTAAACCTATTATACTTAGAAAATTTAGGTCGCGATGGGTTTTTATTGTGATTGGTGATTTGTTAGGTATTATCCAATTAAGAATATTTTCGTGTCGAGGGTCATAATAATAAAAAATACTGAGCCGAGAGACATCAGATTAGATTTTTGATTATCGTAACCTTCCGTCTTTGGTCGTTATGAGGTATATGTTTATATAGTTGTGTTCACTGTTTGTGTTGGTTTTATATTAGTAAATTTTCTCATTAATAAAAAATACAAATTTTTTTTCACATTGCATCGCATGGTAATTTAATTGCATGATAGTGTGGTATTTATGTTGCATCTTAGATTTATATAATATTTTTAG
Source organism: Corymbia citriodora subsp. variegata (assembly GCA_014858505.1). NCBI lineage: Eukaryota > Viridiplantae > Streptophyta > Magnoliopsida > Myrtales > Myrtaceae > Corymbia > Corymbia citriodora. The sequence goes on from CM026418.1 coordinate 17,060,974, forward strand.
ATGAAATTTTCTATATTAGACTCAGCTTGGTTTTGTGTTTTGATAATTATAAAAATTTAAAATGATTTTTTTTTTAAATGTAAAAAGAACATGCACATGCATGTGACATTATTACATCATTCATCTTATCACGTAGCATATGCATATTTAGGGTCATGTAAAATAGATTACATATATGTTACAATAGTTTTCAATTAACACATGTTATTAGAGTTAGGTCATTTGAATTGCATGTCATGTGTCGTTAGAGTAAAAAAAAATCATGCATATCAAATCTAGACTAGAGTTATATATAATTAATTTTACAAAAAAATTTCGGAAAAAAATTTGATGTCATCCCATATAGAAATTATGTTTAGAGCATGCATTAGTTTGTTTTTCTTTAAGGTTGATCATGATTCTTATATTTATCCGGCATAAGTATAGCGGGAGTGCCAAAACTTAGTATGGATGGACACTTAAGTGCCAAAAGTTACAAACGGTACACTTAAATGCCACTTTTAAAAAAAAATGGATCACTTCGGTGCCAAGTTGGTGGAACCCTATTGGAAATCATACGTGGCAATTTTTTATTAATTTTCTTACATACATGGCTCGCCGGAAACTGAGTCGAAGAAAAATCAGCCAAAACGATATCGTTTTGGCTAACGTGGATTTTAAAAATTATTAATTAAATAATATTAAATAATTAAAGATATATATTATTATAAAATCAATTTTATTAAATAAAAAAAAAGAGAAGAAGGGGTTGGCGGGGGAGAGACCTACCTGGTTCTGGGAGCGAATCACGGCGGGTGACGGCAGGCCGATGGCCTCTGGCAGCGGCTAGGTGTTCCTGGATCCTTCCTAGTTCGCCCTTTCCACTCTTTTTCTTACTGGTTTCGCTTCCGCTTCTTCGGTTCCTCTGTTCTCCTGCCCCGGAGCTGAGGCACGGCAGGGGATTGTCTGCGGCAAGTCAGGCGCGACTGTCGGCCGCCTCTCTTCCTCCGTTTTCTCTCTTTTTCCCCTCAAATCCGCTCCTCTCTTTTTTATCTTTTTTTTTCTTCTCCCCCTATCTCCTGTCTGAAAATCGCCCCCGTCCTTCTCATCCTCGTTGATCCTCCTGCTCCTCATAACCGTTTCTCTCCTTCCCCTATGGCCGCGTGACAGCACAGCAAGGGAAGATTCCCTTGCTGGCGTCATGCGAGTGACGTCGCGCCGGACGATGGCCGAAACGTCGTCATCGATCGACTGTGCTGCTGCTGCCCCTCTTGCATGCTGCTGTTCACGTGCGGAGAGGGAGAAGAGAAAAGGAGATGAGACCGGGCTGGGCCGAGGAAAAGAGGAGGGGGACGGGTTGGGCCGAAAGAAAAGAAAAAGGAAGAGGAGAAGGTGGGCTAGGAAAGGAAGAAATAAAAGTGGGCTGGGCTGAGCTAGCCCACCCGAAAATGCTTTTTTTTTTTTCAATTTTTTTTTATCTTTTCTATAAATTAATCTATATTTCTATATGCAAAATAAATGGGCATTTAAACATATAAGCAAAAATTCGGGTGTCAACAGCTGCCCCTCTTTGAAAGGGAGCTCGAAGAGGTTCATTTTAAAGACTAGGTGACACCCGACTTTCACCGACGAGCCATGGAAGCGCGAATTTATTCTATTCATTTTTTCATTCATTTTTTTTTCTTTTCTCTCTTTTTTCTCTTTCTTTTTTTCTTTTCATTTGCTTCCTTTTTCTTTTCTTCTTTTGTGTGTGTGTGTGTGCGTGCGTGCGTGCGTGCGTGCGTGTGTGTGTGTGTGTTTTTTTTGAGGTTTTGGCCCATGCTAATGAGTTTCAACCCAGTTAGTAAAGTTTCATCGTGTAACAATGGGTTTCGACTATGTTAGTGGAGTCTTGCCGTGTAAGAACGAGTTTTGACTGAGTTAGTAAAGTCTTACCGTGTAAGAACGGGCTTTGACTAGGTTAGTAAAGTCTTACCGTGTAAGAACGGGCTTCGACTTGAAATGGGGTCTCACCGTGTAAGAACGGGTTTCGACCGAATTGGCAAAGTCTTACCGTGTAGGAACGGGCTTCGACTTGCAATGGGGTCTCACCGTGTAAGAACGGGTTTTGACCGAATTGGTAAAGTCTTACCGTGTAGGAATGGGCTTCGACTTGCAATGGGGTCTCACCGTGTAAGAACGGGTTTCGACCGAACTGGTAAAGTCTTACCGTGTAAGAACATGCTTCGACTTGAAATGGGGTCTTACCGTGTAAGAACGGGTTTTGACCGAATTGGTAAAGTCTTACCGTGTAAGAATGGGTTTCGACTTGAAATGGGGTAAAGTCTTACCGTGTAAGAATGGGTTTCGACTTGAAATGGGGTCTCACCGTGTAAGAATGGGTTTCGACCGAATTGGTAAAGTCTTACCGTGTAAGAATGGGCTTCGACTTGAAATGGGGTCTCACCATGTAAGAATGGGTTTCGACCGAACTGGTAAAGTCTTACCGTGTAAGAACGGGCTTCGACTTGAAATGGGGTCTCACCGTGTAAGAACGGGTTTCGACCGAACTAGTAAAGTCTTACTGTGTAAGAACGGGCTTCGACTTGAAATGGGGTCTCACCGTGTAAGAACGGGTTTCGACCGAGTTAGTAAAGTCTTACCGTGTAACAACGTGCTTCGACTTGAAGGGAGGTCTTACCATGTAACAACGGGCTTCGATCAAGAATGCATGGTTTAAGGAGGACCCATGAACCTTTTAGAAATTGCATGGTTTCAGGTTGACCACGAACCATTGTGGTTTAAGGATAAGCTCACGAACCTTTTAGAAATTGCATGATTTTCCGGTTGACCAAGAACCATGTGGTTTAAGGAAGACCCATGAACCCTGTGGTTTTAAGGAAGACCCACCAACCCTATTAGAAATCACATGGTTTTCCGGTTGACCATGAACCATGTGGTTTAAGGAGAACCCACGAACCCTTTGAAAATTGCATGGTTTCACTGAGTGAACCTGTCAAATTCAACTTGAGCAAATGTCATTAGAGACAATATCAGAAAAATACATTCGCAATGTTGTAGCATCAATTGCATAAGCAAATCAAGCTAAGTCCGATCAAATTGAAAAAAATTGATTTTTTGATTTTTTTTTGGTATCATGTACCACAAAATTGTCATCAAGCTTGGAAGGTATCATTGATCATCAAATCCCTTTAAGAGAAAAATTATATCAGAATGATCCTACTCATGAGAGAGGTTTATTAAGCATGCCAAGCAAGAGCTCCTTGGTTAGAAAGGACTTATCACATGCTCTCAAGAAGGGTTATTTGATCACATCCATTCATGTGGGAAGTGATTTGATCGCTCAATTTACCTCACATTTCCAATGTCGAAGGATTTGAGAATCATTCGCAATAAGTACACATTGACCAATCCAAAAGGTCTTTCAAAGGGACCGTAATGCGGGTTTGGTCGTGGCTTTAGCAATGGATATGCATCATTGGTCATGAAATGAAACAATTATTTGCCAACATCTTCGCTAGGTTTACAAGTCAAATAACCTCAAGATGAGATAAGACAACCTTGCCCCCACTTCTTCGAGCGGTAGCTTCTTTGGAGAGTTCTTATTCTCGCTTGAATCATCCCAATCTGAAGAGACTTCGGAAAGGGTTGTAGTGTTGGTTTGGTTATGGCTCGAAAGGCTCAGAATTTTTCACAAAAAGGGATTTGAAAGTTGGTGATTGTCATGGCACCATTGTCATATCATTTAATCTTTTGAAAGCATTTGACTTTTGCAGTCTGAATTATCTCGAAAGTCCTTTGACTAATCAAATAAGAGCTTTGTCTTTCTCAATTTTTTTCTTTGCATTTGCAATGATTTTCTTTTCAATGCAAGCATTTTGAATTTGACAATTTTTTCTTCGCATAGGAATTTTTCGCCTTTTGATGCGAATCATTTCTTTTTTTTTTTTTTAATCATTTCTTTTTTTTTTTTTTTTTTTTTTTATGGGCATTGGCCTTACTTTTACCAAGCACACTGCTTTTTAATGCCACTTAATTTTCATTGGACTTTTGCTCTTTTGAACTTCTTGAGCTTTTAGGACTTTCAAGATGCTTTTAACATTTTCACATAAATGCCAATTGTGTTGATTAATCATGTGCCTTGCCCCAATATGGGGAGATAATCACCACTCGGGTTTCAGAAATGAACAATCAGACTCAACTTGGTTTAACAATGGGTATCGGTGTTTGGGTAGAGAAAGGAATGCTCTTCTTCACCTTGGGATATTTCAAGCTTTCATAAGAATTCGCCTGAAGTTACCACAAAAAGATTAATGCAAGTGACAGCAAAGAAGTCTTTCTCATCTTTTCACCACATGATGTCAATCAAAACCTCCAACTTTGCCCCATTGTGGGGTGGTTCTTGACAGGGGTATTTTTTGATTTCTTCGCATTTAAAGGCTCAAAGAGGCTGACTATGGTCACTTGTGGTGTGTAAGATAGAGAGGAGAAATGCCTCTTTTCATTTTGGTCCATGTACCAATTGCGAATGACTCCTTTGTCCTTAAACGACATAGGTTTTTTTTTTCGCTCAATTCTCATAGTGTTTGAAGGACGTGTTTGGAAATGGATTGCTTTTCCTCATCCTAAGCATATCCCGCTTAGCATGATTAAACACCTTAATTTCATTTAGTCGAGATCATTTGAGTAGATTAATCTCCATGGGGGATTTTGATTCAAAATGAGTGATCCATCCAGTAGACATACAATTTTGAGATAAAAAACAATGCTCAAAAACTTTTGTGAAAAGTTTATTTTCTTCAATTTTTATCTCCCCTTTTTTTTTCTTTTCTTTTTACTTGCTCCAAGTAAAATGCGGATTTTTTTTTATGAAAATTCTCAATTTTGTTTTTCTTTTGATTTTGAGAAGAAGGGTACTTACTTGCAATAGGGCGACTTAGTAACCCTATAAAAAATAGAAAAGAAAGTGTTAGTGCAATAATCCTTAGGGATTGAAAAATTGGAAACGATACACTATTACCCTTCACTCGCATTTATCACTCAGATGCCAACATCATCTTCTTGGATATTTGGCAACCCCAAATTGCTCCACTTGCATTTTTTTTTTTGGCATCTTTTTTTTGCATTTGATGTTTCCCCGTCACGTGTTTTTGTTTTTCGGGCATGAGTATTTATGTCTCAACATTTGAAGGCATTGATTCTTGGATGCTTTGCCCCATTTATTGCCTGTGAAGAAAATGATTGAGCATGTTATTTCCACACTCAATTGGAAATCATTTAGGAACGAAATACATCCTTTACGCCAAGATGGATGGTTGTGCTTTAACATGCTTCTTTGGTGAAAGGCATTGCTTCCGCAGTTAATGCGCACATTTTCCTACAAAAGATGGGACATGTTATTTGCATTCTAACATTGAATTTGATTAATTCAAGAACAATACACCCTTTTTAGTGTCGAATTGATTGACTCCATTTCATCATGCTTCATGGGTGTGATTTACTATGCTTTGAGTGACTTGTGTTGATGATCGCCCTGTGACAAAAGAAAATGAATTGTGTTATCTCCCTACTTAATTATGGCTCAATTTAGGAACGATACATCCCTTTGTGATGAATTTTTGCCCCAACATGCGTCATTGGTGAGGAAGAAGAGATATTGCTCCAGAGTCATGCTGCTTCAATGTCTTTTTCAAGACAAGTAATTAAGCTTCATCATATCTTATTCCAGCACATGTTGAAATCTTGTGCCATGCCATGCTTGTTTGATGGGCTTTTGTTTCATTCAAATTTACCGAAGTTAGAATAACTTTGCCACACATAACTCTATCATGTTGGATCAACGAATCTTTGCCTCGTTCGAATTTTTCATCGCTCATGATCAACTAGGTTTAAGAATGCCTCGTTGCCTTGTTCGAACATTATAAAACTTGGTGCTCAAACTGTCTTCTTTTCGAATACTTGGCAATTCCCTTCCTTTGTCTCATCATGCAAAGTGATCGACGGACTGGCTTGATATTTGAAGGTTTTGCCTCATTTCCTCGCGAAAAAGCAGATAACAAAGCTGCATTTTGCATCACAAATCATGAGGGCTGCATTGATGGTCTCCAAACAAAGTCGATGTTGAAGGAGTTTAAAACCAGATTTAAACATTTTGTGTTTCTTGACTACACAGCAAAGCTGAATAGGGAATGCTTCAAGTCTTCATGACTGGAAATTGAGATAACTAAAGTTCAACAGCTCTTGGTTGTGAAATGAAACAAAACGAAGCACATCCAGTGCATTTTCAAAACTAAGATTGGCCCAATCAATTGACGATGGATGACATTCGATGTCTCTTAGCAAGGCGATTTCGTATGGTTAATCTTCCCCATGACATAGTTCGAAGCAACACACAAATATGATAGATGCATTAGTGATGCTAATTCACGAGCAAGTGAGTCATCGATGGATAAAGCTCGTCAAAAGTCTAGTGATGGTGGCATCCGACCTCCAAATAAAGGAACTTCTTGGAACAGAACTTGGCTTCATTTAGCCTCCGTGGAAGATTGGTACCAGCAAAGCTTCAACACATGCTTGAGGCACTTCGGGTTCTCATCAATGATTGATTTCAATTTCAAGGAATGAGGAATCATGAACCTCCCATGTAACATATTCTTTAATGGTCGCTTCTCGATTGATATCATTGATTTGAGTATATTCATTTCCATCTATGGGAAAATCGTCTCAGTACATTGACCCTCTAGAAGTGGTCGTTATGGTTGGCAACTACCATTCAAGAGGACACCGGATTTGTAATTGCACTAATCTTCTCCCGACCATCGGAACTTTTTCAACAATCATGTGTAAGATCATGAAGATAAAAGCCTAAAAATCCAGCATGCTATACCGAGTATATTAGCGTGCAATGACTTTATCCAAATTCTAAATAGAACTAGTGAGAAAAATTCTTCTCTCATCGAGGACGTCAACATTGGATTGCATACCAAAAGATCCATTCTTTGATGAGGCACGATACTGTCTTGAGGCTTGAACAAACTATGAGTCTCTGAGGCAGTGAACTCCCGTCACAAAAAGCTGATCAAATGCAATCTAGCCAGTGATCTTTCCGACCCTTAATGCTATATATCTGATAGCTTCAAAGATTTGGGACATGATGGAAAGCGATGCGTCGAAAGTGTCGTTTGAATTCATGAGTGCGAGTTTCCGTAGAACTCAATGTCAAAGTTGGACTCTCATTCCTTTAAATTCCAAGATCAAGACTTGTGAAAGTATTTGCTTGTGATCTAATTCAAATACCAATGTCAAAATTGTTTAGTTCACTCCTGCAGGAAAATGAATAAACAAATCAATTTCAGAATAAATTGATTCCATTGGAACAATTATGATTTTACCATCCTAGATTATCTTTCCCAAGATTCCCTGCAAAGGACAAATATGTTAGAGATTCAAAATGTATTGACTTTCTAAAACTCGTGGAAATTCAATAGAATACACCAACTTCCGAATTGCCCTCGAAGTCAAAGGGTATTTACAAATTTGAATTTCTTTGCCCAGAAAAATGAGTCAATTGGGTTCATGATTAACTTGGAATTGAAAACATCATCCATAAAAAAGAGTAAAGACACAAAAGAAATACAATACACCACTATGAGTAACAAAATCCTCATCCTAAATTTAAAGTCCACTTCTTAGCACGGTCAAGTAAGAACAATTCGAAGGATGGCTGTCACGCATCTACAAGAAGAAAAAATAATGTCAGTATGTGAATGAGAAAATGATCTTCCAATGAGGTCACCTCTTACAACGAAATTGAGGCGATGGTACATGCCCCAAAACTACTATTACAGGATTTCAGTATTTTGCCAAGATTTGATTGTAAGAGGAGACATCATCAAAAGATCAATCTGCGATTATCAATCGAATGGCCATTCTATTCCCAAAAGTTTCATATGCAAATTGTGGCCTTAATTTTGAAAGGATGATTTGTGCTTTCACTGTTGCCAAAATGAGGTGATTTTTATTTTGAGAAATCTATATACAAAATGTGATTTGAATTTTCAATTTCAAAAATGTGAGAGGGAAAGAATTTGATTAAAAGTGTGAATTCAAATTTTTTTGTGCCCCAAAATATAATCATGAATTTGAAATTTTTTTTTTGACAAGATGTGATTTTAAGCCAATGATTAGAAACTTTGACAAAATCATTCGTTGTGCAGGGCTAAATTAATGATTTTTGAAATTGACACTGAATGTTTGCTTATGAAGAGTAATTGCCAATTTTCCCAATTAGAAGCCTACACTGAGGGCATTCGATTGATCTTCGCAAATTTCAAAAATGAAAGTTTCAATAAAAAATGAATAAGTAAAAGAAGAAATCATATTTACCAATGGTGATGATTTTTTCTTTTTCTATTTTTTCTTTTTTCAATCACATAGACATGCGTATGAGACTGTGGGTTGATTTCTACTCTAGACGGCTCAAATGAAGCCACGGGATTATTGGACTGAACCGACATGATCGCGGTTGGGTTGGGGTTCCCATGACTTCGGCTTTGTCAAAGAGTCAACCCGTGCTGCGTGTTTGCAAGCCGGGGTGGAAGCTCTCGACATCGAAAGAATTTCGGAATTGAGATGGACGACTCGTACTACATGATGGTAGTCGGAGTGGTATCCATCTCAACACCATCCTAAGTGATCTTAATGCGGCCTAGGTCCAGCGGCAGGTTGTGTGTGCTAAAGTGTAGTGCCATGTAAGGGAGACATGCACAACAATTTATATAGCAACCAACACTTCAAAAATTTAACTATACACTTATTCACATTCACCACCCTACAAAACAAAGTGTTAGCAAACACTCCACCCTTTATTACTCCAATCCTGCACCAACATTTAACACGAGGTTAGTGGACTTACCTCACCTTCTCGAATGCGTTGCCAAAGAAACGCATTAGAAAACACACAATCAAGCAAATTAGGCCTAAGTCATCTAAGGTTTAGAACCAGTCTCTAGTGGAGTCACCAAGCTGTCGTGACCTAAAATTAAATTTTCGAAAATAATAATATAATAATAATAATAGGTTTAGGGGTATCGTTAATTTAGGGTTGACGGCTCTCAATTAACCTGGGCTCTCCCAAGCCCATACCCCGCACAACGTTGAGATATTCATAAAAACTTCAAACAAGGAGTCGCCACTAGTCTATTGAGGTCGACTAGGAACCAAGCGAGACATGGGAGTGTGTCTCGCTTTTGACGCAACCAGAGAGTCTGGGGTCGGGGATTTGATTACGTTAGTCACGCGACTAACGCCCTTTCGGTACCTAACTTGATTGTGTGTCAACTAAAGACATGGCAACACATTCAAAAAACCTATTGTAGAGCCATAAAGGCTTATTCAATTTTGGTCTTTTTTCTTTTTTAAGGGTTTTCTGAATTTTTGCAATATTTTTTGAATTTTTGCAATTTTTTCTGAATTTTTCTGAATTTTTTTATTTTTTTTATATTTTCGAATTTTCCGAAATTAAATAAAACAAGATTTCGCGATTTTTAATGTTTTTTGACTTTTCTGAAAAATTTAAAAAATCATTTATTAATGTTTTTTTTTGGAATTTTCTAATTTTTTCTATTTTTTTTGGAATTTGTGAATATTCGAAAAAAGAAAGAAAAATAAAATTAAAATAAACTTTTAAAACCTTTCTGAAAATTAAAGAAAAACATTTTTTAATTTTTGATGATTTTTTCTAAGATTTTTAAGATTTTTTAATTTTCTGAAATTTTTGGATTTTTTTTATTTAGATTTTTTTAATTAAAAAGATGATTCGGACCGGGTCGGGAGACCCGGCCCTACTAAACCGATCCGGACCCTATCGGTCCGGGCCGGAGCAACGACCGGGCTGGCTAAACGGCTCGGTCGAAAATCTTAAAATGTTCCGTCAGTCGAAAATCAATTAAAAAGCCCATTTCTATTTTTTTTTTTTTTTTAAAACAGTCCAGTTGCCTTCAACTCACACCAGCGATTGGCCCAAATTTCAAATTAAGCCCAGTCGAAAAATGTTCAGCACAACCCCTATCTTAATTTTCGGCCCTTTCTTTTTCTTTTTCTTCTTTTTTCTTTTATTCTGGTCTTCAACTTCGTTCTCCTCTGCACCTCATCTTCAACCGCTCGTGGACTATATTCAGCAAAACCCAGAAATTCGCAGCTCGTTCTTTCTCTTTTCTTTTCATATTTTTGCTGAGATATCATCCTTTAGTGCTCACCCTCTCCCCATTGGCATCAGCCGCCGCTGACCACTCCCCCCTTCAGCGACCCATGACCTTCTCCCTCGCTGGAACCAAGAAACACCCACTCCGACCCGACGTGGACCGTTCATAAGATTCGTCATAACACCAAGGAAAAGCATGAAAGAAAACTCAGATTCACAATATACGGAAAAATAACCATTAAACTAAGCTATCGGGCCAGATTCGGTGATAAAAAAATTCTGCGCTTCATTCAGGCATTTCCTCAAATAGGTGATATGCATTATAAAGTCCTAAGGTTTCCGACTCCGTTGTGACTCGAATGTGCACCGGGCTCACAAGACATGGCATAAAGGACATCACTACAACCAGAAAAGGGATATACAAGGGTCGGAGCTCTCGCAAGCCGGTCGGCGAGAGCTCCGGCCCGCCACTTCACCAAGCAAAACAGAAACAGACGGGGGAGAGACCTACCTGGTTCTGGGAGCGAATCGCGGCGGGCGACGGCAGGCCGACAGCCTCTGGCAGCGGCTAGGTGTTCCTGGATCCTTCCTAGTTCGCCCTCTCCACTCTTTTTCTTACTGGTTTCGCTTCCGCTTCTTCGGTTCCTCTGTTCTCCGGCGTCGGAGCTAAGGCACGGCGGGGGATCGTTGGCGGCGAGTCAGGCGCGACTGTCGGCCGCCTCTCTTCCTCCGTTTTCTCTCTTTTTCCCCTCAGATCCGCTCCTCTCTTTTTTATCTTTTTTTTTCTTCTCCCCCTATCTCCTGTCTGAAAATCGCCCCCGTCCTTCTCATCCTCGTTGATCCTCCTGCTCCTCATAACCGTTTCTCTCCTTCCCCTATGGCCGCGTGACAGCACAGCAAGGGAAGATTCCCTTGCTGGCGTCATGCGAGTGACGTTGCGCCGGACGATGGCCGAAATGTCGTCATCGATCGACTGTGCTGCTGCTGCCCCTCTTGCATGCTGCTGTTCACGTGCGGAGAGGGAGAAGAGAAAAGGAGATGAGACTGGGCCGGGCTGAGGAAAAGAGGAGGAGGGGGACGGGTTGGGCCGAAAGAAAAGAAAAAGGAAGAGGAGAAGGTGGGCTAGGAAAGGAAGAAATAAAAGTGGGTTGGGCTGAGCCAGCCCACCCGAAAATGCTTTTTTTTTTATCAATTTTTTTTTATCTTTTCTATAAATTAATCTATATTTCTATATGCAAAATAAATGGGCATTTAAACATATAAGCAAAAATTCGGGTGTCAACAAGGTTAGACAAATTATGCGACGACTCCAGACCGGAAAAATCATATGTACACAAGGAAATCGATAGATGCACTTCAATGGAATTTAATTGATGTTGAAGTACACAACACTTTGTTAGAATTAAATCAACAACAAAGCGAGATAACAACAAGACACAACGATGAAATTTAATCGACAATGGGGGATGGGGAAATTACAGCTAAGATACATGCAATAATTTAATCGATGATAAGAAATTTGAATACTACAGCTGTGATTACGACGCAAGATTGAAAGATAATTGAAAGTAAACAAGATTAATTTGTTTTCTTAGGGGTCTGCAAAGAGTAAAGTGTGGCTATTTAAAAGACCTGGTTGACGGTTACAAATGGTTATCAAACAATTATATCGACAGTTTCATAGCCTTCGCTATCTCAACGGTTTCATAGGCCACATTAATTTTGCCGATTGCTTTAATCGAAAGCCCCACCTAGATAATCTAGATGGCAATATGTGATAGCTTAGCTTGTAATCACGCCATACTGATTCCGTCCTACCTAAGCTACTAAGAAGTAAGAACCGCCCCCAATAACTCCAGTTGGTCACTAGTACAAAAGGGTCTTGACTAACTCTAGGTCCAATTATGCGTAATCATGTCCAAGAAAGATTAAATTACATCATTCACACTAGGTTCTCTTTACACGAAATGTCCTCAAAATCAAGTCGCGTGCCCATTACCATTATAAGTGACTCGTCCTCTTGATTTGGGAGTGCTTGCGTAATAAAAGTTAAACTAACAATTAGGGTAAAGTAGGGTCGGGATCTGCACATGGCATGACAAGCTCTGTTGAGTAGGCGGAACACATGAATGACAGTATAAGTATAGCTCAAGTGCCAAAACTTGGCACGATGGAACACTTAAGTGCCAAAAGTTACAAAAAGGTACACTTAAGTGCCATTTTTCAAAATAAATGGATCACTTTAATGCCAAGTTGTCGGAACCTTCCCGGAAATCTTACGTGGCTCGTTGGAAATTGAGTCGGACAAAAATCAGCCAAAACGACATTGTTTTGCGCTGATGTGGATTTTAAAATTATTAATTAAATAATATAAAATAATTAAAAATATATATTATTATAAAATTGATTAATTTAAATAAATAAATAAATAAATAAAAGAGAGAGAGATGAAGGGGGATCCGACGAGGGCTGTGCAGCCCTCGCTGCTATCGTCGTCACCGCCCCACCATCGCCGGGAAGAGCCGGCGACGGTGGGCGAGGGTCGGTTAAGGTCACTAGGCCTTGGCCAGTGGCTGGCGACCCCAGCCGGCCTGCGATGAGGGTCACGACCCTCCCCAAATCTGGCGAGGGTCACCGGCCCTCGCCATAGGCCAACTGGGGTCACTGGCCATTGGTTAGGGCCCGACGACTCTAGCTGACCCTTGCCCACCGTTGCTAGCCCTTTCTAGCGATGGTGGGGCGGTGGTGACGTCTGCACAGCCCTCATCGGATCCCCTTTCCTCTCTCTCTCTCTCTCTCTCTCTCTCTCTCTCTCTCTCTCTCTCTCTCTCTCTCTCTCTTTTAAATAAAATCGATTGAAAAAAATTTAGTTTGACTTGGCAATTTTTTTTGTTAAAGTTGCCACATGGATTTTTTATTTTGAAAAAAAATGCTCTGTCAGCAAATGAAGTTGTCGGAAAATGGACACGTGACATTTTGGTTGGAATTTTTCACCGTTGGCACTTAACTGATCCATTTTGTTCTGATTTTGGCACTTAAGTATACTTTTTGTGACTTTTGGCACTTAAGTGTCCCCAATGCCAAGTTTTAGCACTCTAGGGGTCCGTACGTCCATGAGTGACGGATATAACTGTCCATACTTAGGGAAAGATGCTCATCAAATTATCTTGTGCATGGGAAAGGGGGCTATAGGTGCATTAGGGCTCTACTTTTTTCCCCGTGTAACCATGTATTAGGGTACAACCACCTCATAAGTGAAAAACATTTTCCCCTATTTTAAAAGAATTTTTTTTCCTTTGACAACCAATCCATTTTCCATAAAACCAATGTTAGAATATTTAAATAATAAACCATGCATTCATTTAACAGCTTAAAATTTTAAAATAATCGATTGTGGTCCCACAAAATCCTACATGTTCGGAGTTGGAGGTCATAAGTTCAAATTTTTCTAGACCCCATTTGCCTCCCTAATTAAATTTCTACATTTAATACTAGGAAAAAAAACCAGATTAAGCGTGAGGAGAAATGGTTAGAATATTTAAATAATAAACCATATTTTCATCTAATAGCTTAATCTTTTAAAATAGTCAGTTATTGTGTCATAAAATCTAATAACATCGAAAAATCTGAAAAACATTTTTCTTATTTTTTGTGAAAGGAAGGGACATACTCTTCTTTCCTTTTTCTTTGATTTTGTCTATTTTGTGTCTTAGAGAGAGCTTCACCCAATCACAACAAATAAATAATAATTTCCCAAGTCCAAAGAGATGCCAACTTAGAAAGAAGCCACACGTGATTCACACTTGTGGCTCGTAAATGTAATCCCCACGCAAAGTACTTCTAACAATTCCAGCTAATCAATTCTCATAAGGCTCTGACCATAAAAAAAAAATTCTTATAAGACAATTTTTTTTATTCGTTGGTCGAGTTCACATAGTTTCATCAATTTGGTTTCATTCAATAAGCTCAAATTCGAGATATATTTTAATAGACATGAGGTCTAATGGTTAATCACTTGGTTATATATAAGCAACAGGCTTCTTTCCCTAATTCTGCATCGCACCTCGCCTCAAATCAATCCTCTCTCAAGGCAAAATAGCAAACATCGACAGAATGCTGTCTTTCTCCCTTGGTTTCGCCTTGGCGACATTGACTCGCAACTCCTCTATGATGATTGCAACACCACACACAGCCATTAGAGCCCATTCCAATCAAGAAGCAAACAACTCCTTCCTCTCTTCAAAAGGGTTTCGAGAACCATTCCTTCATTTACCGAGATTTTCTCAAAATAACGTCCGAGGCATTGCACCTTCGCCAAACATGGCCATCAAAGATAAGGACAACTGCAATTGCCGTTACAACGTTTGTGTTGCTGCCAACGCTGCCCCTCCCAACATCACGGATATGGCTGGGGAATCACGAGATGGTATTGGAATAATCAACTACCTAGAGAGAAGGAACTTTCTCCTCACTGGTGCAACTGGGTTTGTCGCGAAAGGTAACGGAAACAAGCCGCTTAAAATGTGTTCGTCCTGACAAAATATGACGCTGGTCATGGAAATACTCCCTTTTGATATGATGGGGATTGGTGTTCTTTGAAGGCGATAATACAGATATCCACACTAAGCAATCTTCACACTATATAATATTGATTGATAATGAACTCATTCGCTTTCTACCGTTCCAATACCATTGCTTGTGTCCAGAAACTGTAATATAATTCAGCAATGCGTTTAAACAATCGTTCACAGTTCTTGTCGAGAAGATTTTACGCGTCAACCCCAACGTTGGGAAGATCTTCCTGTTGATCAAGGCAAAAGACGAGCAAGCTGCCATGGACAGAGTCAAAGATGAGGTCGGTGTGCTGTAAGATGATATGTATCGTCTCATCTGCATGTACATCTTGAATTTGAGAATCATCATTCGACTTTTCATATTCGGATTCGCATCCTGGCCACGTTCTAATGTTCATGTAGGAAAACGTGCTCTTTTCGAACACCAAAAAATCTTTGCTCGTCTCTATTTTTCCAGATAATAGGGTGTGAGCTGTTCACGTGCCTGCAGCAAAAGTATGGAGACGAATACACAGATTTCATGCTAAGCAAGCTCGTTCCGGTCAAGGGCGACATTCGGGAGTGGAATATGGGAATAGGGGACAATTCGCTTCGCCAAATAACGCAAGAAGTCAATGTCATCATAAACTCAGCTGCCAACACAACTTTGAATGAGAGGTATCTTTTGATTTTCCTATGTTATTAAAGCTTCCATTGTTCGTGTTCTGTAAGATTGTAAGTATTTGTGGGATCTAATTAAGCCCAGATCGACATCTCTTCAACCGAAAGAAAAATCCTAATCTCCAAAAACACATGCAGTTCAGTTAGTTTTCCTTCTGATGTTGCCCTCCTTTCCCATTCCCAGGAATGCTTCAGCTGATGTAGTTCACTCCTTTGCGATATATTGTGTATAGGTACGACACAGCTCTGGTCACGAATACCATCGCGCCCTCCCGGCTTTTAAGCTTCGCCAAGAATTGCAGGAAGCTAAGCCTCTTGTTGCACTTGTCTACGAGTAAGAATCAAGGAACACTTGTTTCGAAATTACATGTGAAGGAGATATAAAACTTACATTTCGGTTGGTTTATTATTGTTATTTATAGCATATGTGAATGGAGAGAGACCGGGAGTGTTAATAGAGAAGGCCTTTGAAATGGGGGAGAGCAGAATGGATTCGTCGACTCAAAGCAAGCTGGACGTCCATCACGAAATAAGTTTAGCTTCGGATCTGATTGAAACCCTCCCTCCAAATGAAGTGCCTGAGAAATTGAAGGAGATTGGTTTGGCCAGGTGAACATCTCTTTCCGTAATCTAAACTAAGGTCGAAATAATAGAGATGGGCTTCATTTAATATTCGGAAACCATGAAACTTGTTAGACTTGTTGACACCTAAATTTTATCTATAAATCATGACAATATGTTTATACGTTTCGTTTATCGGTACTCATCCATTTCAAAAAGTTCCACGTGCCAAGATTGAATAAAAATCATGTATGAGTTGTTCAGGGCAAGAATGTATGGGTGGCATAACGTATATGAAATGACAAAGGCGATGGGGGAGATGATGATAAATGCGGAGAGAGGAGGAGTGCCAGTCGTCATCATTCGTCCCAGTGTAATCGAGAGTACCTTTCAAGAACCTTTTCCCGGATGGATTCAAGGAAACAGGTTGCTTTCTCTTTTATTTTTTACCATTTTGTCAACAGTAATTATTATTATTATTATTATTATTATTATTATGCTAATTAGTATATATTTTTTCTCTTTCATGTAACGTAAAAAAAGAATGCTCGACCCCTTGATCTTGTCCTACGGGAAAGGACGACTCCCTGGTTTCCTAGTTGATCCCAGCACAGTTGTGGACGTGGTGAGTGAGTGAGCACATTGATCTGTTTCATTTTAAATTTGTGTCGGGGCTTGTAAATTAGACGGTTTGAGATTTGAACGAATGTGCATCGTGGTTTCTCTTGAACTTATGAAATATGTTCACCTATCAAAGTACCTTTAAGTGTGTGAAATTTTGCAGTACCACCGTCAGCTATTTAAAAAGCCTAAACTATTAGATGGGGCCTTGATTTAATATTTTAATATTCTAATAGTCCCCCTCATGCACAAGCTGGACTTTCGCCTAAGACTAAGCATGGAAATATAGAAAAATGGAGATAAATAAGAATCTAGAAAGATTTGAACTCGGAACCTCCTGTTCTAATATTATGAGAAATTTTGTAAAATTGTTGCCAACTATTTTAAAAACTTAAGTTGTTAAACAAAACTACTAATATTTTGTCGTAAGTCTGGGGTGGAAGATGGAAGTTCCATTATACATGACATATGAAGGTGTATTTAGTATTTTACCAACAGAGTTCTTGAGGGTCGGGGTGGAAGCAATTTGTTACCCTACTTTTGCAACTTCACGTGACGGATTTCTTCGTCCTGAATTATTGTTTCTCAACAACACTTAGGTACCGGTAGACCTAGTTGTTAATGTGATCATTGCGGCCATGGCAAAGCATGGGACCGCTATGAGCCCCGGCATCGACGTGTACCACGCTGCATCATCCACGGTCAATCCGATGACGATGGGCAACATGTTCAATTATTCCCACGACCATTTCGAGGCTTTGCCCTTGACAGACAACAAGGAAGACGAGATTCAAATTACCAAGATGGAGTATTTCAGCTCAATCGACAGCTTCTCCTCTTACATACAGAAGGACGTCGAGGAGAAAAGTGGATTGAGCAAAGAAATCGGCCCTGATTCGAACCCGAAGCAACGTTCCAGGCTCGAAGCAAGTTGCAAGAGAATGGCAGAGAGTCTAATTCACTTGGCTAAGTTGTACGAGCCCTACATGTTCTACCGTGCAAGGTAATAATCATTAATATATATATATATATAGACACACACACAGATAATGCAAAAAAAGAAAATCGGCGTACTGAATATTACAAAATTTCATTAATGTGTGTTTCGTGTGTTTGAGATATTCGTTAGCAAAATCATATTTTAAAAAAGGGTTAATACCATCAAAAATTTCAAACCGGTTTGCCCACGACAAAAATTACTCTCCATTAATTTTTGTTAAATTTCACCGTCAAATTATTAAGTTAGATGATACATGACAATTAACAGGTGTATCAGTTTCAGGTTTTAATTTTTGTTTATCACATGTTTGCCAGTTTGTGGTTCTTTGTTATATTATTATAATTTAACGGAAACTAATGGAAGATAAATTTATCATAGATGTATTGATATTGGGTTTTTTGTGATATTAACTCTGTTTTTTGTGCGATATTGGTTAACTGATTAAGACTAACATGGAGAGATTGTGTATATGGACAGGTTCGACAATAGGAATACAAGAAAATTGATGGAGCAAATGTCGGCGGAAGAGGGTAATAGATTTCCAGTGGATTTGATGAGCATAAATTGGGAGAATTACTTTGCAAATGCCCATATTCTAGGCCTAAAGAGGCATGTCATTAAGAAGGCATCCTCCTCCTCTTGACAAAATTCTGATTGATCACGTAGAACGGGAACAGCAATTCTTGCCGTACAAAAATAATGTTGATGCAGTTACAAGGCTGGGAATCCAGAATCACGCGTTGAATTCGGATTTTATGACCCTATTAATGCTAAATAGCATGTTCTTGTTCAACATATAAATTAGATTTGCATCTCTTCTGAACTTATCAATTAATATCTGTCTTTGTTGTTGGGTCAGTTCAGAAGTGATCGCTTCTCGTGTTAGATTTGTCATATCCATGGAAGTGTGTAAGTCCCGTCGTCTATCGATTTGAAAGTAAGAGTTAAGATCTAATAATAGTTTGCCTTGTTGTTTTACTTTTATGTACCATTTGTGTTATGCTGGTTAAGTTATTTCTGTCCCAAAGATTGGTGTGCTCACAGCTCCTCACAACTACCCAGCCTTGCAAGTTTGAACTAGCTTGGCTCAAAGACCCGCAAGACCAGCTCCCACACAAAAGTCTTGGGTATGGAATTCGGAGTGGGAAAATCATGGAAATGATGTTGAATCCTAGAATCTATTCTATATTCATGTACATCGGGCTTTTGAAACTTGAAATTTATCATATAACTTTGGCCATGTACTAATTCTAGAATCGACCCTATCATATTATCTTGATTTCGCAAGTTCCATAAATTCTTGCACACATTTAGGGAACACCTTTATGAGTCCTTTTATCAACAACTATCGACATTGGAATTTTTATCAACAATTCAAGCACTTATTCTTATGAGGTAAAAAAAATAGAAAATAGCAAAAAAAGAAAAATAATAGAGAAAGGAATCAATGATAAACTAAATTGAAAACTATATGTTTTCAGGCTTTTGAAACTTGAAATTTATCAGATGACTTTGGCCATGTACCAATCTTGGAATCGACCCCATCGTATCATCTCAATTTCCCAAGTTCCATAAATTCTTAAACCCTAATTCACTTCTCCTACGCACTAATTACCGAGATGGAGTATTTCAGTTCAATCGACAACTTCTCCTCTTACATACAGAAGGACGTCGAGGAGAAAAGTGGATTGAGCAAAGAAATCGGCCCTGATTCGAACCCGAAGCAACGTTCCAGGCTTGAAGCAAGTTGCAAGAGAATGGCAGAGAGTCTAATTCACTTGGCTAAGTTGTACGAGCCCTACATGTTCTACTGTGCAAGGTAATAATCTTTAATATATATATGTGTGTGTGCAGTGCAATATAATTCATACATAATGCAGAAAAACAAAATCGGTGCACTAAATATTAGAAAAATTCGTTAATGGGTGTTTTGAGTGTTTGAGGGATTAGTTAGCAACATCATATTTTGAAAAAAATGGTTAATATCACAAAAAACTTCAAACTAATTTACTTATGACAAATTTACACTTCATAAGTTAGATGATATATGACAAATAAATGTACTAGTTTCGTATTTTACCCTTTATTTATCACGGGCGTAATAATTTCGGGTTTTATTATTTATTTATCATAGGTGTATCAGTTTGTGGTTTTTCATTGTATTGATCGACTGTAATGAAAATTAATTGAGGATAAATTTATAACAAATATTACCCAAATTTTTAATAGTAACTCTTTAAAAAATTTAGAGAGCACTCTTTTTTGGCGGAATTGGTAAACAGATCAGGACTAACATGGAGAGACCGTGTATATGGACAGATTCCACAGTGGGAATACACGAAAGCTGATGGAACAAATGTCGAGGGAAGAGGGTAAGAGATTTCAAATGGATTTGAAGAATATAAACTGGGAGGATTACTTTGCAATTTCCCATTTTCCAGGTCTAAAGAGGCAAGTAATCAAAAAGGCATCCTCCTCCTCTTAACAAAATTCTAAGGGTGCGTTTGACAACTTGCCAATTTTTCTGTTATTTTTTTTTATTGAAATAGAAAAATAATAGAAATCCGTTTAAGCGCATTTGGCAACTTGCCAATTTTTTTGTTCTTTTATTCTTTTGTTGCATTGAATAAAAAAAGCACACAAATCTATTTTGTAACGTCCACTAATGTTTCTATTCCCAGGAATAAAAAATTGTTTTAGGGAATAGATTTGGAATAGAAACAAGAAGTAGAAAAAAATAGATTCTTATTCCCAAGAACAATTTCTAGAATAAGTTTTTCTTGGTCGTCACTACTCGTTACCACCGCTGCTCGCCACTGGTCATCGATCGCCATTGCCTGTTGCAGCTTGCTGCACACCACTGTTGCTTGCTGCTACCATCGAAGAAAAAAGAATAGAAATTTTTTTATCGGTACCAAACGTATTCCTATTTTTTTTCTATTCCAAAAATAGAAAATTTGTATAGTTATCAAACACATTATTTTACTCAGAAATTATTCTGGGGAGTAGAAATAGAAATGAACCATTTCTCAAAAAAAGTATTTTCAAAAATAGAAATATTACCAAACGCACACGCTGAACATGAACAGCAATTCTTGCCGTACAATAATAATGTTGATGCATTTATAGGGCTGGGAATCATGGTGTGATTAGGTTTCCTATGAAAGGTAACATAAACAAGCCGCTTAAAATGTGTTTGTCCTCACAAAAAATCATTCTGGTCTTGGAAATACTCCTCTTCAATACGATGGGAATTGGTTTTCTTTGAATGTGATAATACATATATCTACACTAAGCAATCTTTAGACCAAATATTATTGATTGATAATGAGCTTATACTGGCGAGGGCAGCCCTCGTCCAACCCCACCTGGGGCAAGGGTCACCGTTGCCCAACTCCCACACTGGCGAGGGTGGCCCTCGCCGGCTTCCCTTGGCTGGCCATGGTGGAGGGAAGAGAGAAGAAGGAGGGAAAAAATAAAAGAGAAAAAAGGAATAAAACAGCAAAAAGGAAAAAAAAAGATGAAAATGCCCTTCGGTCAAAGAGTTTAGGAGTAAATGTGTCACATGAGTATAATTTTAGAATTTTTTGTGTCACAAAAATTTTTAAGGGTAAATGTGTCACAATGGACATAATTTGGAATTTTTAGTATTACAAAAAAAAATTCATAATAAATCTATCACAAATAACATAGGTTGAGATTTTTTGTGTCAAAAAAAATTACATAATAAATTTATTACAAATAACATAATTCAGAATTTTTTGTGGTAGTTTTCCTTTTATTTATGAGCCACAAGCGTCAATTATGCGTGGTTTCTTTTTTAGTTGTCATCTCAGCGAGTTGGACTTTTTTGGACTTGGAAAATTATTATTTATTTGTCATGATTGATTGAAGCTCCCTTTAACACAAGAGAGCAAGAGAGGAAGTCAAAGAAAAAGAAAAGAAGAGTACGGCTCCTTTCCTATCACAAAAAATGTGAAAAATGTTTTTTATATTTTTTGATATTATCAATTGATTGGGGAAAATATTTAGTAGAAAGAAGGAGGAAGGAAAAGAAACTAAAAAATAAAAAAATTCGATTCTTTAAATAAAAAATAATTAAAAGTCAACTTTTATAAAATTAAAATTAGAACAATAATTTTTTTTTTCAGAAAATCAAATTAGATATCAAACTGTAGAAAATATTTTCCACTTCATTTTCAAGTTTCAACCGAACATCGAAAAATAACGTCATTTTTCGGAAACGTGCTATTTTTCATGAAACGAACGTAGCCTTCGTATATGTCCATTTTCTTCTCTCCCTCCTTATTGCATGCACATGCATGCACATAAACTTAGGGGGACATGGAGGCTAATTGTGGGCGCCTATAATGCCATTTGATGAGTTCATATTTGCCTTGCTCCTCCAATAATAGGAGATGACATTTGAAGACTAAGAAGGCAGTGAGAGCCTTCCGGAAGAAAAGGCAGAAGCTCTCAGCATAGGGAGTTTTTCTTTTTGTAATTACACTCGGGTGATTTAGCCAGTTAAATTCTTATGAGTAAAATTTGTGTAATTCCTTGAGTGAGGTTTCACTAGAAATTGTGAGAGGCTAAACATTATATGAGTTATTAAGTGTAATTGGGAGCTAGAAAACACCAAAAGAATGTTTGAGTGCTTTATTATAATTTTCGTTGTATCGCTTAGTTTCAATAGTGGAATTCCGTGCTATTCTTCTCATGGACATATGTTCTGATATTTGAACTAAACCACGTAAATCCGATATTCGATTTTCTTTCCTTTCTTCTGACTATTTAATCTTATTCGCTTAATTCATATCCATAATAATTAGTATCAAAGCAAAGGGCCAATACACAATGATATCCTCAAGTTACAGCGATGTTGGTTGGAGATGAATTGCATCCAAGGGAAAAAAAAGGGATTTGAAATAGGAACACAAAGAAAAGAACTATAAACATATTGACTACTTGAAGTCGCGAGATAATTAAAGAAGATCATCTGGGGTTTACTTTAATCATGTATGTATTGACAAGTTGGAGCTGAACCATCTTTTCCCAGTCCCATGCATGAGATAATTTTAAGAAGATCATCATCCATCATCCACAAGCTAACTTAAATTAAAGGCTACTAACGTGTTTATTGAGTAACTTGGTGAAAGATGCACAAGCTGCTATGCAAATGATGGAAAGCTTTTGAGTCTGGATGAAGCAGATGGAGAAGCACAGGAAGCCTTTGAGTCTAGATGAAGCAGATGCATAAAACTTTTGAGTCTGGATGAAGCAGATGCAGAACTTCAGTCCGGTAGATTCTGACTCTGTCCGTACCAGATGGAAAACTTAAGTAGACTTAGAACATAAGTCTGTCAGACTCATAATGAAATTACAGGATAAGATCACCAACGATCAAGTATTTCACTTTATTTATATTGATTATGTTGTATCAAACTGATTGGCAGGATCAATCAACATACAACTTCCAAAGAAGAATGGAACATTTATAGAAGTCCGGATTTTGATTGTATGAGCGAACAGAATCCAATGGGATCCAATCTACCTCTAACAGTAAAAAAAGCTTGCCTTATAAAATCTGTCTCGGAAAGGGAAGACGAAACTCTCAAGGAAAGAGCCAACGGTCGAGTGTGGCTTGGAGAGTATATAAGGATAGAATGAGACCTATGAGACTAGAGAGGAAAAATATATTCCAAGGTTGATTCAATTCTTCATTAGTTGTTTGAAAAAGTGCGTAATTGAGTGATCCTAGTGAATTACTAAGAAGAATGACTCTGTGAGACTCATCATCACCGAGTGCTAACACTCAATAGTGTGTAATCATCTTTGATCATATAGTGAAATCCAGTCTATTGGCTGATCGCCTAGAGAGTGGACGTAGGCTTGTCTAAAGTTGAAGCACTATAAATTATGTTTGCAAGCTTCTCTACTCTCTCTATTTAATTTCAATTTAATGATTGCAAAAGCCTTATTTTAATTGTGCGTAAAATTTATCTACACCTATTCGCCCCCATTTAGGTGTTAATACTAGTTTACAACAATGCAATGTGCAAGGACTGCCCTTTACATGAATTAGTTCCCATGCACCTCAACATACCGTAGAAAAGAGAATTGATGAATTTTTTTTTATATAATTTGATATATTGAAAATAGTACATAGAGAGCCTATTTATAGACTTAGACAAAGGAAATTAAAGGAAATCAAATCAAATATGCATAGTCAAGCATGATAAATATATAATAATAATAATAATAATAATAATAATAATAATAATAATAATAATAATAATAATAATAATAATAATAATAATAATAATAATAATAATAATAAGAGGAAATATTCTAAATATCTTTAAGAGATATCTAAATATCTTGATATTGCTAACATCCATAATATTGCTAACAAATGAAACCACAATAAGTGCTAATAATAAGTTAGAAATCATTACCACTAGGAGAGTCTTATTTTATGGACTTACTAAATGAAGCTAATGCGGGTGCACCAAAAAGCCCATATTAAACAAAAACCAGAACTGAGTGGCCATGGACGAATACCTGAAAGATGGACATATGAGAGGAGATGCACCATTGTCAGGGTATAACAAGAGCAATAAATACAGCAATGATAACATTTGCCATCCACTCAGGAGGGTTGCCAAGGTTCCAGCACACAAATACAAGTTGAGCCCTCTTCAACCTAAAAAAAAAACAACATACCTATTTACTGAACGTCAAGTAAACTGGTCAAGCAACGCACATTTAGCACAAACTATCCCTTGTGCCCCAAGAAATAGAATGAAATTTTGACAGCATAATCCTATTTCACCATGGCGACCAAGTATCCTGTTGAGAACAAGCCTGTTATTCAGGAAATTTCCATAGTTAGAACTTCTTCAATGAAAAACACATAGTTTTTAATTTAGTTTATCATTTATTCCTTTCTCTATTCTTTTTTTCTTTTACCTTATAAGAATAAGCACTCCAATTGTCAACATAAATTCTAGTCTCCACAATTGTTGATAAAAGGACTCATTAAGGTGTTCCCTATTAGGACCAAAAAAAAAGGTGTTCCCTATATGTGTGTAAAAATAATGGAACTTGCGAAATCAAGATGACGTGGTTGATTCAAAGGTTTGTATATGTCCAAAGTTATAGGATAAGTTTCAAGTTTCAAAAGTCCGAAATATGTGAATATAGAGTAGATTCTAGGGTTCAACATCATTTCCACCATATGCTCACTTCGAATTCCATACCCAAGACTTTTGTGTTGGAGCTGGTATTGCATGGTCTTTGAGCCAAGCTAGTTCAAATTCGCAAGCCTCAGGAGTTGTGAGCACATCAATCTTTGGGACAGAAACAACTTAACCAGTGTAACACAAATGGTACATAAAAGTAAAACAACGATACTCTTACTTACGAATCAATAGATAGTGAGACTTACCCACTTTCAGGCCTGAAGAGGCATGTCATCAAGAAGGCATCCTCCTCCTCTTGACAAAATTTCAATTGCTCATGGAGAACGTGAACAGCAATTCTTGCCGTATAGTGATAATGTTGATGCATTTACAGGGCTGGGAATCCAGATTGACGTGTCGAACTTAGATTTTATGATCCTGTTAATGCTAAGTAGCATGTTCTTGTTCAACATGTAAATTAGAGTTGTGTCTCTTTTGAACTTGTGGATTAATATCCATTTTTGTTGACACTTAAATTTCGATTGGTTATTCATAATTTAATGCACAAAAATTTTAGGAATTAATTTTAACCTCTAAACAAAAAATATTATGATTAAATTGCATAGCATATAGTTTTAGGAGTATTTATTATTGCATTGACATTGGATATGTGGCAAATGGGCTTCAATTGATGGTTCTAAGCTTTAATTTAACAAGTTGGACTAAGCCCACAGTGAAAAAGAATTTGGCTGACGAGTTGGAATATGAGAATATTCCCAGAAATATGAGAATGTTCCTGAGAATATTCCCATTATTCTTTTAATATTCGGGGAAGATGTCGGATGAAATATTGAGAAAATATTGCACGTGGAATACAAGAGTTAAATATGCAACGTGAAAATTTATCATCTTTCCTTAAATAACATAGTCCTCTCACCTATAAAAAGGGGGCCCCATACACAGAAAAAAGACAGCCACAATTGAGAGAAAAGGAGTGGCAGTGCAATATAGAGAGAGGAGAAAAAGAGCTCTTTTTGCTGTAGGTCTTGAAGGTCGGCTCACAAAAGGAGGCCTCTTCCCAAGAGACGAGAGAAAGGAGAGAGCCTAGAGAGTCACAGATTAGAGAGTAAAAGTGTGTAGTTTTCTACACCCATGAAGATGTAGCTGCTCCTCGGTCTTGGCTGCGACTACGTTGCCGCTCCCTTCAGTGACGATGACCAACTGCTGTTGCCGCTCTGCTGGACTTTTACTATCAACGACGAGGCGGCTGTGCTGATTTCCCTTGCCGGTGGTGGCCTCACCATTGCCTGCACTTGCATGCGTCCTGCTGCAATTCTCGATGAAGCCGCTGTCTCAGTTTCATTGTTCCTGATCGCGACACCAGACAAGATTCAACACTGACTGCCTCTCATCGTTGCTTGGGTTATCTCGGCGGTATTTGAATTTGTCTTTACAGGTGTCCAGGTGGCTAGCTGATTTCAAGGTGGTCCCTTAGCAACTTCTAACGCGTCTCCAAAAAGAAGGAACAAAAGAAGGCCAAGTGGCGGGGAATATAATTCATTCTGTCATCTTGACCAAGATTTCCTTGACTTGCTTCCTCCACTACGCAATTGAAGAGAAGGTATTCGGCCACCGTTACTCTCCAGATTATTGATAACGTCCCTGTCGCGACTTGTTACCCTCGCCATCCGCTTTGAAGCATCGTCAATTGCGATTCCCACAATTTGTTACTCGTCCGAACTTGGAAAGAATAGACAAGGTAGGTAAAGTTTCTATCTAAATTAATTCTTGAATATTTTGTTTCCTCGTTTGAAGTATTGCATGCTTGATTGAATTCCGATTGAGTGAGATCATTGTGTCGTGTTAAAAAAATCTCAATAATAAAAAAATTGAGCCGTGAGACGTCGAATCAGGTTTTTGATTGTTTTGATTTTCTATCTTGGGTCAGGAAAAATTGTATGCTTGGTTGCATTATGTGTTGAATTTTTTTAAAGTCGGACTAGTCTTATAGTTCACATTGCATATGATGTAGCAGCTTAGGTTAAAATCAACCAAGATTGCTTGCAAAAATAAAATAAAATTGAAACTTAAAGAGAAAGGGTACCGAAAATGCGTTAGTTTAACTTAGCGTAACCATGTCCCCGAATCTATTGAATCTCTGGTTCGCAGCTAAGATTGCTTGCAAAAAAAAAAAATTGAAACTTAAAGAGAAAGGGTACCAAAAAGGCGCTAATTTAAATTAGCGTAACCATGTCCCTGAATTTATTGAATCACTGGTTCGCAGAAGTAAAGTATTCTCTCATACTTTACTTGGGTTTCTAATCAACCCTAATTGATTAGTGGCGGCTCATAATTAAATAAAATTACATGTTTAAATAGATTAAATTTTGAGTACCAAGTTGCGGTTAGTAGGGCTTGGGAGAATTCACACTAAGTCTTCGGACTTAGTAATCCATTAATCTTCCCGTGGTTATTCACCTTCGGGAAGGTCGCGACAATCTTCGTAATTGTGTCAATTCAAAAGTCGTAACTTTACGTGTAATCTTTAGATTTGTATTACTTGTGGAAGTGTGTAAGTCCCATATTTGTTGATTCGAAAGTAAGAGTAAAGATCTAATAATAGTATGCATTGTCATCGTTCATCCCAGTGTAATCGAGAGCACTTTTTGAGAGCTTTTTCCCGGATGAATTCAAGGATTCAGCTTGCTCTTTTCTTTTCTTTCTTTATTAATTTACCATTTTATCAACAGAAATTATAATTACCATCATTGATGCTAATTAATATAAGTTTGTTTCACTTTCATGTACCGTAGAAAGAGTGCTCGACCCCTTGATCTTGTCCTATGGGAAAAGATGACTCCCTGATTTCTTGGTTGATCCCGACACAGTTATGGATGTGGTAAGTTAGCAGATTCGATCCCTTTTATTTTAGATTTTGGCCTTGGGTGTGTAAGTTAGAAGATTTGTGAAATGAACGGGTAGGCATCACTATTCCTCTCGAATATATGAAATAAGCTCCCGTTGGCATACTTTTACATGAGTATAACATGATATGTGGCTTATATTTGTGTAAACTTATGTGGTATTACTATTATCTATTCTAAAAACTTAAATTGGTAGATGAAGGCACGGTTTAATATTTAAATATTCTAATACCCTCCCTCACGTGTAAGGTAGAATTTGGTTTAAGACTTAAGCACGGAAATATAGAATAAGGGAGACAAATACGAGCTTGGAAAAATTTGAATTTGGGAACTCCTGCTCTAATACTATGTGAAATTTTGTGGGATTATTGTCAACTATTTTAAAAGTTTAAGCTATTAGAAAATAAACTAATATTTTGTCATAATTTCAACAAATGTGTGGGAGATGGAAGTTCCATTGTACATGACATATGAAGGTGTGTTTAGTATTTTACTAACAGAGGTCTCGAGGGGTAGGGTGGAAGCAATTTCTTACCCTGCTTTCACAATTTCGCACAACGGATTTCTTCGTCCTGAATTATTGTTTCTTGACAACACTCAAGTACCGGCAGACTTAGTTGCGAACGTGATCATTGCGGCCATGGCAAAGCACGGGACCACTGCGAGCCCTGGCATCGAATTGTACCACGCTGCGTCATCCACGGTCAATCCGATGACGATGGGCGACATGTTCAACTATCCCCCCGACCATTTCGCAGCTTCACCCTTGACGGACAACAAGGGAGACGAGATTCAAATTACCGACATGGAGTATTTCAGCTCAATCGACGGTTTCTCCTTTTACATTCAGAAGGACATCACAGAGAAAAGTGGGTTGAGCAAAGAAATCGGCCCTGATTCGAACCCGAAGCAACAAAATTCCAGGCTCGAAGCAAGATGCAAGAGAATGGCAGAGTCTAATTCACTTGGCTAAGTTGTACGAGCCCTACATGTTCTACCATGCAAGGTAATAATCATTAATTATATGAATTATATATTCATATATTATAGCGGAGTACAATATAATTCACACATAATTGTTGACACCCGAATTTTTATTTATTTTTTCCAATTGCCCATTTTTTTGCACTTATAAATACATATTAATTTACAAAAAAAAAAATATTTTAAAAAGATTTTAAAAAAAATCGAATGGGCTCAATTCAACCCAGTCCTCTATTCGCCCATTTCTTTTTCTTTTTCTTCTTCTTTCAGCCCACCTCCCTCTTATTTTGGGCCTGGCCCATCCTCCCTTGGATTTTTCTTCTTCTCCCACGTTCACGCACAGACCTGAATAATGGGCTTGTTCTCAACATGATACTTTGTCGCCATGGTGAAATAGAATTATGCTGTCTAAAGTTTAATTCTAATTATTGGGGGCAGAAGGAATAGTTTGTGTTTAATGTGCGTTGCTCGATCAGTTTACTTGGAGTTCAGTAAATAGGTAAGAGAGCTAACTTGTGTTTTTTCTTTTCTTTTCGAAGAGGGCTGACTTGTATCTGTGTGCAAGAAATCCTGGCAATACTATTGAGTGGATGGCAAATGTTATCATCGCTGCATTTATTGCTCTTGTTATATCCCTGACAATGGCAAATCCTATGCAGCCCTCACTGTCGCCACTGTCGCCCAATCCCTCCCCCCCTTCCTTTTTTTTAATAAAATTTATTTTTGAGATTTTTTTATATGACTTTTTTTTTTACCATGCAGGCAATTTCTTTTTCTTAAATTGCCACATGGATATTTAAAAAAAAAAAAAAATACTCCGTCAGCAAATAAAATCGTTGGAAAATGACACGTATGCATTTTGGCAGGATTTTTTTTACTGTTGGCACTTAATTGATCATTTTTGCTCTGATTTTAGTACTTAAGTATATTTCTAAACTTTTGGTACTTAAATGGCATTCCGCACCAAGTTTTGGCACTCCAAGGGTCTGCACGGCCTTCATTTTCGCTCCTTAAGCTTCGAAGGAGTCGCGCTTCATAGTTGCATTTTGCTAGTCACATTCCCCTTTAAGATGGCTGTGAAATCCAATTAACATCCTTAACAAGAAGCATCATCCCGTTGACATTGGTAATTTTCCTAAATTTCTAAACTTTTGGTACTTAAATGTCCTCCCGTGTCAAGTTTTGGCACTCCAAGGGTCCGCACGGCCTTCATTTTCGCTCCTTAAGCTTCGAAGGAGTTGCGCTTTATAGTTGCATTTTGCTAGTCACATTCCCCTTTAAGATGGCTGCGAAAGCCAATTAACATCCTTAACAAGAAGCATCATCCCGTTGACATTGGTAATTTTCCTAAATTGTTGACCAAATCATAAGCCCAAAAAAATAATAACATTAATAATATTATGACACGATTAGTTTGTATATCGGTGCAAATGAATGTAGTTTTGAATGTGGTTTATCCTGTATAGATAAAAATTTATGCATTATAGTCTACAAGTGTGTAATCACTAGTAAAAATATTTTTTTCCCAAAAAAAAATACATATTTAAAAGTTAAGCACCTGCTCATTTTTTTCTAGCATCCTATGGCGCATGGGTTGATGAGAAATTATTAGGCATAAGAGTAGTATATACACCAAACTGAATTTTGGTACGGAATAATAATGAGTTCCACATGAATTTTGCTCTACCAAATATGATAGCCCAATTGAACTTAGTGAATGCATTGGATTCTCAAAATACTTGCTCAATGTCGATAGATGCTACTTTTATTTATTGTCCTTGGAGTTCAATTATTTATCCATCACGTGAAGTTTGTACTCAGTTGGGGAACTTGTGGTTCATCTTTATCATTTGGTACATAGTAGATTTGTCAGTCAATTCTAACTTTTCCAAAACCTAATAAATATATGTGGCCCCTTTCTTCATTATTTGTGTACCTCCTCTGCCTTTCTGCATGGCCATCAAAATGCTCGATTGTTTATGACGATGCTATGAAGGATTGACTCAACATTTATTCCTGATTCACGCATAGACATGTACGAATCACGTCTAATTTGATACAGCTGCACATCACCGATCGAGGAGAGAGCCGAACCCAAAACGCGAGAAGGAGAAGGTGGACCCCTGGAAGTGGATGAATAGGGGAGGTTCCTGAGTCATGCATATCATTTGCGTTGCATTGTTTGACGGAAAAATTTCAAAAAAGAACCCCAAATAAGCCTATTTTCTCAAATAAGGACCTAAGTGGCCGTTGTCTCAAATGAGGACCTCAAGTGGCTAAACCAGTCTTGAAGAAGGACCTCAAATCACTAGCTAACCAAATATTTGCTAGCTAGCGAGCGTGTGGCATTTTCGATGGTCGGAATAAGGGCAATTTTGTCAAAAATATATTGATAGAAATTAACAAACTCTAAAAAAAATACCCCCAAACTCTTCTTCATGTTCTTTTTCATCTGCACTTCATTTTCTAGGTTCATTGTCCCCTCTTGCTCAGAGAGCCCAAATTTTTTGTTAATGGAGCAAGATCCCTGACTCCCTAAGTTTCAAACACACATGCCAGCACCCCCCTCGTCTCTCTCTCTCTCTCTCTCTCTCTCTCTCTCTCTCTCTCTCTCTATATATATATATATATATATATGGAAGTGAATTCAAATTGTGCCCGAGATATGGGTTCTCGACATCAAGATGTTCTCCGTCTCTCGGTTGGGAAAAAATGATGAAGAATCGAGGCTATCGTGTTACATATAAGTGTTTGAATAACGAAGAGATGGCTTTACTTGAGATTTGTCTTCTTCATTAGAAAGAAATGAAGACAAAAAAAAGAGGAAGAAAATGTGAAAAAATGAAAGTAGGGGTTTTTTGTTGTGCTTCAATTCGTGCTCCATTAACAGAAAATTTGGGTGCTCCAAGCGAGAGAGGACAAAGAATGGAGAAGATGAAGAGCATAAGAAGAAAACGTGAGAACGTGAAGAGTTTGGAGGTTTTGTTTTTAGGGTTTGTTAATTTCTATCATTTTTTTTGACAAAATTACCCTTATTCCGGCCACTGGAAATCCCACACACTTGTCGGCCGGTGAACATTTGGTTGGTCGGCAATTTAAGGTCTTTATTTGAAACTGGTTTAGTCACTTTGGGTCTTAATTTGAGACAACAGTCACTTTGAGTCCTTATTTGAGAAAATAAGCTCGCTATAGGTCCTCTTTTGAAATTTTCCCTTGTTTGACCTTGACTTGTTCTCGCTGTCATCCATGG
Organism: Corymbia citriodora subsp. variegata; assembly: GCA_014858505.1. Classification (NCBI taxonomy): domain Eukaryota; kingdom Viridiplantae; phylum Streptophyta; class Magnoliopsida; order Myrtales; family Myrtaceae; genus Corymbia; species Corymbia citriodora. The sequence continues at coordinate 17,092,912 of CM026418.1, forward strand.
CCATTTAAGATGACTTATAAACTAGATTTTTATGTTTTATTTAAGAAGTTTTTTTTTGTCAATGTTTACAATAGGAATGTTGCATAAATCGATAGAAATCATAAGGAAAGTGTTGGAATCAAAGGAAATTAAAGGAAAATTAGAGCGATGACCATTGAACTTAAAGTGCAAACAAAGGAAAAGAAATCACTAAGAAACTTCACTGAAATTGAAATAACCTCAAAGCTACATACACATTGATGCTTAAATGGAAACATTGAAATGAAAGGTACACTATTATTTACAATGCACATGAAGAATAGCAAACTTTAAAACTAAAATTGAAATTGAAAGAAGTTGGTTCACAATGAAAAATGTTTCGGAGGAAAATTCGGCAGTGTTTTGTCATAGCTCTGGCGTCCCCTTTTTGTCTGTTTTATTTTTATTTATACTCCTGGGATTCCATTCAACAATTGTTGGAATTCTTGTGTGATCCTCCTCTTTGGCAGCTCCATATTTCCATGATTTGCTTTATTTCCACAATTTTAGTAACTCCCAAGGTAATCATGTTTTGTGCAATAAACTACCACTCAATTCGTGATTTAATCTAATTCTATAACCATTCTAGCATTTAATTCAAACAACTTGAATTAGCCTTTCCTTAGTCTGATGAAAATGGTAACCAATACTCTTTTCAATATATCAAATTATATAAAAAAAAATTCCTCAATTCTCTCTTTTACTTTATATTTAAAGTATTTTGAGGTGCTTGGGAACTAATTCCTTTGTTGGAAATGGAAAGGGCAGTCCCTGCGCATGGCATGACAGGCTCTATTAAGTAGGTAGGATACAGGAGTAACAAATATAACTATCCATACTTGGGGAAAGATGCTCATTAATCATTGACGATCTCCTTAAATTATCTTGTGCATGGGAAAGGTGGTTACAGGTGCAGCTCGGTCAATACTATTATAATTCTTTTCTCCGCATTCCAATTTCGATACATTGGTCGGGGGATGATTAGTTTAAGTTAGCTTATGGATGACGGATGATGATCTTCTTAAAATTATCTCATGCATGGGATGGGGAAAGATGGTTCAGCTACAACTTGTAAGTACATGCGTGATTAAGCTAAACCCTAGATTAACTTCTTAAATTATCTTGCGACTTCAAGTAGTCAATACGTTTATAGTTCTTTTCTCTGCATTTCTATTTCAAACCCCTTTTTTCCCTTGGATGTGATTCATCTTTGACTTGCATCATTGTAGCTTGAGGAAATTGTTGTATATCCAGCCCTTTGCTCTGATGCAAGTCTTGAAGGTCGGCTCACAAAAGGAGGTCTCTTCCCAAGAGACAAGGTAGGTAAAGTTCCTATCTAAATTAATTCTTGAATATTTTGTTTTCTCGTTTAAAGTATTGCATGCTTGATTGAATTCCAATTAAGTGAGGTCGTTGTGTCGTGTTAAAAAATCTCAATAATCAAAAATATTGAGCCGCGAGACGTCGGATTAGCTTTTTGATTGTTTTGATTTTCTATCTTGGGTCGGGGCTAAATTGTGTGCTTTACATGATCGATTGCATTATATGTCTTGATTTTTATTTTATTTTTAGTAAGATTACGAAAAAATGCATAAAAAAAATCTGTCGCATAATAGGGTAGATTAATGCATTTCATATCAGATTAGTCTTATAGTTTACATTGCATATGACGTAGAAGCTTAGGAAATTTCATTAGTTAAATATATATATTTTTTAACAAAAAAGACATAAAAATAAAAAAAATAAAAAAATAAAAGATCATGCATATGCATATAGCAAAATACATCATTCATCCCACATCATGTAGCACATGCATATTTAGATATATCGCACACATGTTACAATAGTTTTCAATTAACATATGTTATTAGAGTTAGGCCATTTGAATTGCACGTCATATGTCGTTAGAGTAAGGATCATGCATATTAAATCTAGACTAGAGTTATATATATAATTAATTTTAGAAAAATCCAAAAAAAGGGTAGATGTCATCCCATTTAGAATTTATGTTTAGGTCATGCATTTTAGTTATAGCTTATTTTGTTTTAAGGTTGATCATGATTTTTATATTCGTCCTTTTGGATTTACTGAATGTTATTGATTGTGATTTGCATGACCACTCATTTCCATGCTAGTGGCTTAGGTTAAAATCAACCAAGATTGCTTGCAAAAAAAATATTTTTGAAACTTAAAGAGAAAGGGTACCGAAAGGGCGCTAGTTTAACTTAGCATAATCATGTCCTCGAACCTATTGAATCTCTGGTTCGCAAAAGTAAAATATTCTCCCATACTTTACTTGGGTTTCTAATCAACCCTAATTGATTAGTGGCGGCTCCTAATTAAATAAAATTACATGTTTAAATATGTCAAATTTTGAGTACCGAGTTGCGGTTGGTAGGGCTTGGGAGAGTCCGCACTAAGTCTTCGGACTTAGTAATCTATTAGTCTTCCCATGGTGGTTCACCTTCGGGAAGGTCGCGACACCTACGTTCATGGAGAGAGCAACACCAATTCCACTAGTGAAATCAAGCGATACAACGGAAATTACAATAAAACACTCAAACACTCTCTTAGTATTTTATAGCCCCCGATTACACAGTTAATAACTCAAATAATATTTAGCCCCTCATAATTTCTAGTGAAACCTCACTCGAGAAATTACACAAATTCTACTCATAAGAATATAATTGGCTAAATCACTCTAATTACAACAAGAAAAACTCCCTCTACTAAGAGCTTCTGCCTTTTCTTCAGGAAGGTTGTTACGACTTCTCTCTTCTTGCTGCCTTTGTCTTTAGATGTCATATTCTTTTATAAGAGGAACAAGGCAGACTCATCAAATGGCATTATAGGAGCCCACAATCAGCATCGATGTCCCCCAAGTTTATATGCATACATGCGTATGTATTAGTATTAATGAGGGAGAGAAGAAAATGAATGTACATGAAGGCTCCGTTTCATTTCACAAAAAATATCACATCTTCGAAAATTGTTTTCTAGGAAAATATTTTCCACCGTTCGGTATCTCATATGATTTTCTAGGAAAAATTACCATTTTAATTTTAATTTTATAAAAATTGAATTTTTAATTATTATTATTTAAAAATCGAATTTTTTCTTTCTTTTTTTCTTTTCCTTCCTCTTTCCTCCTTCTTCTCCTTTCTCCTTCCTCCGTGGCTTCCTCCTTCTTCCTTCTTCTTCCTGCTCCTTCCTTCGCCACATATCTCGGTGATAATTAGCTACCCAATGACTGATCGAGACATGGATTAGCGAGCTCAAGGCTTGGCTGATATATGAGGCGCGAGCCTCACCGTCTCCTGGCAACGCTTGAGTGTTGTGGCCCCTGGTAATACTTGAGCATTGTCGATTTGTAGGGCGTGGGCCTCGCTGCCTCCTAGCAACACTCACACATTGCCGATTTGGCGAGGTCCAAGTCTTGCAGCCTCTCACGACACTTAGGCATAGCCAATCTATGAGGCATGGGCCTCACCACCACTTGGCAAGATGTTGGCTATGTTCGTATGTCGTCGATTTGGCGAGGCTTGAGCCTTGCAACCTCTGGCGACGCGTTGGCTATGCTCACGCATCACCAATCTGGGCGAGGCCCGAGCCTCGCAACCTCTAGCAACTCTTGAACTTCACCAATTTGCAATGCTCAAGACTTGCCATCCTCTACTGATGCTTAGGCTTGCTAGTGGCCGGTCACCAACTTTCGTTGTGGCCGATGACTGACCAAGAATAAAGAGAAGAAGCAAAAATGAAAGAAAAGAAAAATAAAAAATTAATATAAAATTGATTTAAAAAAATAAAAGAAAAAGGTATTTGGTCAAATAAAATAAGGTGAAAGAAGATATGGAAAATATTTTCCCGGGAAAATTTCAAAAAATGACCCAAAGTGAGCTTATTTTCTCAAATAAGGATCCAAAGTGACTATTATCTCAAATTAGGATCCGAAGTGACTAAATTAGTCTCAAATAAGGACCTCAAATTGCCGACCAACCAAATGTTCACCGGCCGGCAAGCGTGTGGCATTTCCGATGGCTAGAATAAGAGCAATTTTGTTAAAAAAAAAATTGATAGAAATTATCAACCCTAAAAACAAAACCCCCAAACTCTTCACATTCTCATGTTTTCTTCTATTCTTCATCTTCTCCGTTCTCTGTTTTCTCTCGCTTGGAGCACCCAAATTTTCTATTAATGGAGCATGAATTGAAGCACAACAAGAAATCCCTACCTTCGTTTTTTCATGTTTTCTTCCTTTCTTTTTTTGTCTTCATTTCTTTCTAATGAAGAAGACAAATCTCGAGTAAAGACACCTCTTCGTTATTCAAACACTCGTATGTAACATGAGAGCTTCGATTCTTCATCATCTTTTCCCAACTAAGAGACGGTGAACATCTCGATGTCGAGGATCTACATCTCGGGCACAATTCGAATCAACTTCCACGGATAGAGAAACAGTGAGAGCCAAGGGGGTGCCGGCATGTTTGTTTGGAACTCAGGGAGTTAAGGATCTTGCTCCATTAACAAAGATTTTGGGTTCTCCGAGCAAGAGGGAACAAGGAACCTAGAAGATGAAGTGCAGAAGAAGAAGAATGTCAATAATAGTTTTGGGGTTTTGTTTTTAGGGTTTGTTAATTTCTATTAACATTTTTTTGACAAAATTGCACTTATTCCGGCCACCGGAATTGCCACATGCTTGCCAGCTAGTGAATATTTGGTTGGTCGGCAATTTGAGGTCCTTATTTGAGACTGATTTAGTTACTTGGGGTCATCATTTAAGACAATGGCCACTTTGGGTCCTTATTTGAGAAAATAGGTTTACTTCGGGTTCTTTTTTGAAATTTTCCCTGTTTTCCTCTTTCTCAAAAGTGGAAAATATTTTCCCTTATTTTAGTAATTTTTTTTTCCTTTAACAACCAATCCATTTTCCATAAAACCAATGTTAGATTATTTAAATAATAAATCACGCATTCATTTAATAGCTTAAACTTTTAGAATAATTGGTTGTGGTCCCACAAAATCCTATATGTTCAGAGTCGGAATCTTAAGTTCAAATTTTTTTATATGCTATTTGCCTCCCCAATTAAATTTCTATATTTAGTACTAGGTAAAAATGCCAGATTAAGCGTGAGAGGAAGTGGTTAGAATATTTAAATAATAAACAATATCTTCGTCTAATAACTTAATTTTTTAGAATAGTTAGTTATGGTCTTATAAAATCTAACAATATTGAAAAATATGAAAAAAGTTTTTCTTATTTTTTGTGAAAGGAAGGGAACCGTGCTCTTCTTTCCTTTTTCTCTGACTTTGTCTCCTTTGTGTTTTAGAGAGAAGGCGTGATCAGTAACCGGACTGAAAAGACCGGTTCCCAAATTTTGGGAGTGTAGACCAGACCGGATCAGCCAATCCTAGAACCTGGAACCGGACCGACCGACTGGTCCGATTCGGTTCGATGGGAGCGATAATTTTGCAAGCAACCCTAGTTACAATTCAGGAAGAGGCATTAATTTTCAAATGATAGCTAGTGGTAAGACATTTTTCATATTTCTACAACAATATACAAGAGTGAGCTAAATAGAGTTATGGGCCACGATGACATGCATTGCTGAGGGGTGTATTTGGAATTTGAAATTGAAAAGAATAATTTTTTTAATTCTTAATAATTTTTTAAAAACTACCTATCGGTCTGATCGGTCCGGTCTAGTCAGTTCGGTGAGTCTAATCGGTCTAGTTCCCACCTTGGAACCAGGAACCGGACCGACCAACCATCGGTTCTGAGAATGGGAACCAGGAACTGGACCGCCGGCTATGGGAACCACCCAAAATTGACCGGTCCAGTTCGGGTTGGGTGGTTCTCAAGTTGGGTAGTTCCCGTTGCACACCTCTATAAGAAAGAGCTTCACCCAATCACGACAAATAAATAATAATTTCCCAAGTACAAAGAGTTGCCAACTTAGAAAGAAGCCACACGTGATTCACACTTGTGGCTCATAAATGTAATCCACATGCAATGTACTTAATAGACATAAGGTCCAATGGTTAATCGCTTGGTTATATATAAGCAACAGGCTTCTTCCCTTACTTCTGCATCGCACCTCGCCTCAAATCAATCCTCTCTCAAGGCAAAACAGCAAACATCGACAGAATGCTGTCTTTCTCCCTTGGTTTCGCCTTGGCGACATTGACTCGCAACTCCTCTATGATGATTGCATCACCACACACAGCCATTAGAGCCCATTCCAATCAAGAAGCAAACAACTCCTTCCTCTCTTCAAAAAGGTTTCGAGAACCATTCCTTCATTTACCGAGATTTTCTCAAAATAACGTCCGAGGCATTGCACCTTCGCCAAACATGGCCATCAAAGATAAGGACAACTGCAATTGCCGTGACAACGTTTGTGTTGCCGCATTTGCTGCCCCTCCCACCATCACGGATATGGCTCAGGAATCGCAGGATGGTATCAGAATAATCAACTTCCTAGAGAGAAGGAACTTTCACATCACTGGTGCAACTGGGTTTGTTGCGAAAGGTAACGGAACAAGCTGCTTAAAATGTGTTCATCCTGACATAATATGACGCTGGTCATGGAAATACTCCCTTTTGATATGATGGGGATTGGTGTTCTTTGAATGCGATAATACAGATATCCACACTAAGCAATCTTCACACTATATAATATTGATTGACAATGAACTCATTTGCTTTCTACCGTTCCAATACCATTGCTTGCGTCCAGAAACTGTAATATAATTCAGCAATGCGTTTAAACAATCGTTCACAGTTCTCGTCGAGAAGATTTTACGCGTCAACCCCAACGTTGGGAAGATCTACCTGTTGATCAAGGCAAAAGACGAGCAAGCTGCCATGGACAGAGTCAAAGATGAGGTCGGTGTGCCGTAAGATGATATGTATCGTCTCATCTGCGTGCACATCTTGAATTTGAGAATCATCATTCGACTTTTCATATTCGGATTCGCATCCTGGCCACGTGCTCTATCTTGCTAATGTTCATGTAGGAAAACGTGCTCTTTTCGAACACCAAAAAATCTTTGCTCGTCTCTATTTTTCCAGATAATAGGGTGTGAGCTGTTCACGTGCCTGCAGCAAATGTATGGAGACGAATACACAGATTTCATTCTAAGCAAGCTCGTTCCGGTCAAGGGCGACATTCGGGAGTGGAATATGGGGATAGGGGACAATTCGCTTCGCCAAATAACGCAAGAAGTCGATGTCATCATAAACTCAGCTGGCAACACAACTTTCAACGAGAGGTATCTTTTGATTTTCCTATGTTATTAAAGCTTCCGTTGTTTGTGTTCTGTAAGATTTTAAGTATTTGTGGGATCTAATTAAGCCTGGATCCACATCACTTTAACCGAAAGCAAAATCGTAATCTCCAAAAACACATTCGGTTCAGTTCATTTTCCTTCTGATGTTGCCCTCCTTTACCATTCCCAGGAATGCTTCAGCTGATGTAGTTCACTCCTTTGCGATATATTGTGTGTAGGTACGACACAGCTCTGGTCACGAACACCATTGCGCCCTCCCGGCTTTTAAGCTTTGCCAAGAATTGCAGGAAGCTAAGCCTCTTGTTGCACTTGTCTACGAGTAAGAATCAAGGAACACTTGTTTCGAAATTACATGTGAAGGAGACAAAACTTACATTTCGGTTGGTTTATTATTGTTATTTATAGCATATGTGAATGGAGAGAGACCGGGAGTGTTAATGGAGAAGGCCTTTGAAATGGGGGAGAGCAGAATGGATTCGTCGACTCAAAGCAAGCTGGACGTCCATCACGAAATAAGTTTGGCTTCGGATCTGAACAAAACCCTCCCTCCAAATGAAGTGCCTCAGAAATTGAAGGAGATTAGTTTGGCCAGGTGAACATCTCTCTCCGTATTCTAAACTAAGGTCAAAATAATAGAGATGGGCTTCACCTGACATTCGGAAACCATGAGACTTGTTAGACTCGTTGACACCTAAATTTTATCTATAAATCATGAAAATATGTTTATACGTTTCGTTTATCGGTACTCATCCATTTCAAAAAGTTCCACTTGCCAAGATTGAATAAAAATCATGTATGAGTTGTTCAGGGCGAGAATGTATGGGTGGCATAACGTATATGAAATGACAAAGGCAATGGGGGAGATGATGATAAATGCCGAGAGAGGAGGAGTGCCGGTCGTCATCATTTGTCCCAGCGTAATTGAGAGTACTTTTCAAGAGCCTTTTCCCGGATGGATTCAAGGAAACAGGTTGCTTTCTCTTTTATTTTTACCATTTTGTCAACAGTAGTTATTATTATTATTATTATTATTATTATTATTATTATTATTATTATTATTATGTTAATTAATATATATAATTTCTCTTTCATGTGACGTAAAAAAAGAATGCTCGACCCCTTGATCTTATCCTACGGGAAAGGACGACTCCCTGGTTTCCTAGTCGATCCCAGCACAATTATGGACGTGGTGAGTGAGCACATTGATCCGTTTCATTTTAAATTTGTGCTGGGGCATGTAAATTAGACGGTTCGAGATTTGAACAAATGTGCATCACCGTTTCTCTCGAACATATGAAATAAGTTCACCTATCAAAGTACTTTTTAAGTGTGAAATTTTGCGGTATTACCATAAGCTGTTTTGAAAGCCTAAACTATTAGATAGAGCATTGATTTAATATTTTAATATTTTAATAGTTCCTCTCATGCATAAGCTTGACTTTTGCCTAAGGCTAAGCATGGAAATATAGAATAATGGAGATAAATAGGAGTCTGAAAAGATTTGAACTCGGAACCTCTTACTGTATATCATGCAAAATTTTGTAAAATCATTGCTAACTATTTTGAAAACTGAAATTGTTAGACAAAACTACTAATATTTTGTCATAAGTCTGGGGTGGAAGATGGAAGTTCCATTATACATTACATATGAAGGTGTATTTAGTATTTCACCGACAGAGGTCTTGAGGGGCGGGTGGAAGCAATTTGTTACCCTACTTCTGCAACATCGCACGACGGATTTCTTTGTCTTGAATTATTGTTTCTCAACAACACTTAGGTACCGGTAGACCTAGTTGTTAATGTGATCATTGCGGCCATGGCAAAGCACGGGACCGGTATGAGCCCCGGCATCGACGTGTACCACGCTGCATCATCCACGGTCAATCCGATGACGATGGGCGACATGTTCAATTATTCCTGCGACCATTTCGAGGCTTCGCCCTTGACGGACAACAAGGAAGACAAGATTCAAATTACCGACATGGAGTATTTCAGCTCAATCGACAGCTTCTCCTCTTACATACGGAAGGACGTCGAGGAGAAAAGTGGATTGAGCAAAGAAATCGGCCCTGATTCGAACCCGAAGCAACGTTCCAGTTTCGAAGCAAGTTGCAAGAGAATGGCAGAGAGTCTAATTCACTTGGCTATGTTGTACGAGCCCTACATGTTCTACCGTGCAAGGTAATAATCATTAATATATATATACACACACACACATAATGCAAAAGAAGAAAATTGGTGTACTGAATATTACAAAATTTCATTAATGGGTATTTCGTGTGTTTGAAATATTTGTTAGCAAAATCATATTTTAAAAAAGGGTTAATACCATCAAAAATTTCAAACTGGTTTGCCCACGACAAAAATTACTTTTCGTTAATTTTTGTTAAATTTCACTGTCAAATTATTAAGTTAGATGATACATGATAATTAACAGGTGTATCAGTTTCGGGTTTTAACTTTCGTTTATCACATGTTTACCAGTTTGTGGTTCTTTGTTACATTAATATAATTTAATAGAAACTAATTGAGGGTAAATTTATCACAAATGTATTGATATGGGATTTTTCGTGATATTAATTCTGTTTTTTGTGCGATATTGGTTAACTGATTAGGACTAACATGGAGAGATTGTGTATATGGACAGGTTCGACAGCAGGAATACAAGAAAATTGATGGAGCAAATGTCGGCGGAAGAGGGTAATAGATTTCCAGTGGATTTGATGAGCATAAATTGGGAGGATTACTTTGCAAATGCCCATATTCCAGGCCTAAAGAGGCATGTCATTAAGAAGGCATCCTCCTCCTCTTGACAAAATTCTGATTGATCACGTAGAACGTGAACAGCAATTCCTGCCGTACAAAAATAATGTTGATGCAGTTACAAGGCTGGGAATCCAGAATCACGCGTTGAATTCGGATTTTATGACCCTATTAATGCTAAATAGCATGTTCTTGTTCAACATATAAAATAGATTTGCATCTCTTTTGAGCTTGTCGATTAATATTTGTCTTCGTCGTTGGGTTAGTTCAGAAGTCGTTGCTCCTCGTGTTTAGATTTGTCATATCCATGGAAGTGTGTAAGTCCCACCGTCTTTTGAAAGTAAGAGTAAAGATCTAATAATAGTTTGCCTTGTCGTTAAGAAGGCATCCTCCTCCTCTTGACAAAATTCTGATTGATCACGTAGAACGTGAACAGCAATTCTTGCCGTACAAAAATAATGTTGATGCAGTTGAATTCGTATTTTATGACCCTATTAATGCTAAATAGCATGTTCTTGTTCAACATATAAATTAGATTTGCATCTCTTTCGAACTTGTCGATTAATATCCGTCTTTGTCGTTGGGTCAGTTCAAAAGTCGTCGCTCCTCGTGTTTAGATTTGTAATATCCATGGAAGTGTGTAAATCCCACTATCTATCGATTTGAAAGTAAGAGTAAAGATCAAATAATAGTTTGCCTTGTCGTTTTACTTTTATGTACCATATATGTTATGCTGGTTAAGTTGTTCCTGTCCCAAAGATTGGTGTGCTCACAACTCCCCACAACTCCCTAGCCTTGCAAGTTTGAACTAGCTTGGCTCAAAGACCTGCAAGACCAGCTCCCACACAAAAGTCTTCGGTATGGAATTCGGAGTGAGAACATCATGGAAATGATGTTGAACCCTAGAATCTACTCTATATTCACATATATCAGGCTTTTGAAATTTGAAATTTATCATATAACTTTGGCCATGTACCAATTCTAGAATCAACCCATCATATCATCTCAATTTCGCAGGTTCCATAAATTCCTACACACATGTAGGGAACACCTCTTTTTTTTTTTCCGGTTGTAATAGGGAACCTTTTATGAGTCCTTTTATCAACAACTGTCGACACTGGAATTTTTATCGACAATTTAAGCACTTATTCTTATGAGTTAAAACAAATAGAAAATAGCAAAAAAATAAAAAGAATAGAGAAAGGAATCAATGATCAACTAAATTGAAAACTATATGTTTTCAAGCTTTTGAAACTTGAAATTTATCATACGACTTTGGCCATATACCAATCTTAGAATCGACCCTGTCGTATCATCTCGATTTCCGAAGTTCCATGAATTCCTACATACTGATTCACTTCTCCTACACACTAATTACCGAGATGGAGTATTTCAGCTCAATCAACAACTTCTCCTCTTACATACAGAAAGACGTCGAGGAGAAAAGTCAATTGAGCAAAGAAATCGGCCCGGATTCGACCCGAAGCAATGTTCCAGGCTCGAGGCAAGTTGCAAGAGAATGGCAGAGAGTCTAATTCACTTCGCTACGTTGTACGAGCCCTACATGTTCTACCGTGCAAGGTAATAATCATTAATATATATATGTGTGTGTGTGTGTGTGTGGAGTGCAATATAATTCACACATAATGCAAAAAAAGAAAATCGGTGCACTAAATATTGCAAAATTTCGTTAATGGGTGTTTTGAGTGTTTGAGAGATTAGTTAGCAAAATCATATTTTGAGAAAATGGTTAATATCACGAAAAATTCCAAACTGATTCACTTATGATAGATTAATAATTTATAATTTTTGTTAATTTTTACCGTCAAATTGCTAAGTTAAATGATATATGGCAATCAATAAATATACCGGTTTCGGATTTTGATCTTTATTTATCATAAGTGTATCAGTTTGTAGCTTTTCATTATGTCCATCTATTTTAATGAAAACTAATTGAGGATAAATTTATAACAAAAATTATCGATTTTTTAATAGTAAATCTTTAAAAAATTCAGAGAGCATTCTTTTTTGGCAGAATTGATAAGCAGATCAGGACTAACATGGAGAGACCGTGTATATGGACAGATTCCACAGCGGGAATACACGAAGGCTGATGGAACAAATGTCGAGGGAAGAGGGTAAGAGATTTCCAATGGATTTGAGGAGCATAAACCGGGAGGATTACTTTGCAATTGCCCATATTCTAAGGGCGCGTTTGACAACTTGTCATTTTTTTTTTATTTTTTATTCTTTTGTTTGTTACGGTGAGATAGTAGTAATCTAAATGTTTGATCAATTTGCCCATAGATTAATGAGATCTTACTTACACAAAAATTGGATGTGAAATTTCGTTATATTGAATACTTAAGGAACTCAAGTCTTTCTCATTCCTCCTTGTTGTAGCCAGATATTTTAGGAGTTCAAATTTGTGTTTTGTTTAGGTGATGAATTGCACATTGAGCCCAAATCGTGAGGGTCATAATATGGAAATCATTTGGATGTTTGATTTTTAACTTCAAATTTTTGTTCTTTCAGATGAGACCGTACTTAATTCTCCCTCAGAAGTTTCGTGTATCTTTATTGAATCTCTGTCAATAATTTCATGGATATCTTTTTTAGTTCAAAGCAATGTTGTATTCGTTGTTTACATTTTCATTTGTGCAAAAATCCGCTGGTTGAAAAGCATCAGTAGCATCATGTTATTCAACAATCTTGCCACGTCATTATATTATTTTGCATCTCAACATTTATATTCGATTTTTTTAATTAATGATACTCAGGACATTCGCCCATGCTTCTTCGATGCTTGAACAAATCATCCATATGTTACAATTGCTTTTAGTTGTGTACTTTTTATCTGTTAGCATAATTAATCATTACAAAAAATTCAAAATCATATTAAGTTTCATGACAACAAAAGTTAAACTTGAAAGTATTGGAATGACTTGCTGGCTTGAATTTACCCACTTTTTACAGAAATAACGCTCTCATTAAAGAAAATATGATCTGTCCATTTTTCACCAATAAATATTGCTTTATAAAATATATGGGACGAAGAGCTATCTCTTATTGTGCATTTGATAATGTTAGAATATAAAGATGTTATCACCTGTTATTATGAGAGTACATGCTTTTTAAACTTTTGTGATGATGATTCCAAAAAAAAATAGAAACAGCATTTTTTTTTCTGATCAAATTAAATTAATCAAATATTTACATTTTAATTAATCCTAAATTATGAGATATTACATTACAGCATAACACAAGATTTCTACTGCAATTTACATCACTTGAAAAATAGAGAATCTTGACATTCTTACCATGCAATATAAAGAAGAAAACAATTATAGAAAGAAGTCATCACTAAAATAAAATACAGAGAGAAAAAAATTTGCGTGAAGAAGTACGTGATATAAAATAAAGAAGCAGAAGAACAAATGGAAGTAATTATGGAATATTACTACAGTTAACAAATAATGTGTCGAAGGGGACACATTGTGGAAAGTCATTCAATTTAAAGAATAAATATGGGAGGTTATTCATGATGGATGAAAAAATTTCTAAAGTTTTACTAGCAAAGATTGCATGTGAACAGAGGCATTTCTCTAATTTTCAGGTACCCAGAAAACTGTCGAGCTAAAAACAATGACATAGTTCCAAGGGTTTATGAATGTATTTCATCCTTAGCAAAAGGAGAAAATTTCCCTGTAGGAGAATTTCATTGTTCACATGAAGTTGAGATCAAAATTTCATTGTTCACAGGAAGTTGAGATCAAAATTTAAGGCTATTTTATCATTGGAATTAAACTTTGACTAAGCAATATTAGGATGATATTTCCATTTTAATTTTTAGTTCAAATTTCCAATTTTAGGATCATAAATAAAGTTGTTTCCTATTTTAGGTCACTCCTCAAACCATCTGATCTCTACTTTAAACGTGTTTATTACTTACTTCTTTTTCTTTTTCAGTGATGACTTCTCTCTAAAACTTTCTTCTTTATATTGCATGGTAAATATGTCTAGATTCTCTATTTTTCAAGTACTGTAGATTATAGTAGAAGTCTTGTGTTATACACAAGATTTAAGGCGTGCTTCACATTTTCTACTATAATGTAATATCTTGTAATTTCAAGGATTAATTATAATGTAAAATATGTGATTAACTTAAAATGATCAAGAAGAAGAAAAACTCATGGATCATAAGAAGAATATGAGATGGTGAGTTGCATGAGTATGTTTCGAGTCATATTTGCTTAATCATCAATTATTTCATCAACCGTTTGATGCAAGTCAGATTTCTCTAAATGTGCTCAATCAAACATTCTTTTTTGTAATTTTGTTGTTGTGACAATACTACCAGGTAAAAATATGTATCAATCATAAATAACTAACGAATTGCTCCTCGATCATGTCCCAAAATCAAGCAAGAAAAACAATCAATTTCTGCTGGTAGAAGCAGCAAGTTTTGAGGACTCGAGACTAAAACAGTGAACAGAAGATGGACTCCCATTTAGCATCTAAGACAAGTAGAGAAAACTCTTACCTCATTGTTGTCAAGAACATGTTGGACTTCTTCATAACTCCATAACCTACTGTGCTGCTTTGGACTATAACCTTCTGAAAGAACAATTTTCCTTCCAAAATCTCTCAAATTATCACTCATTATTAGCTTGTCGTCTTTGTCAATTTCAATTAGGGACATATTTCTCAATACTTGAATCCCCTCCTTTGGTAAAAAACCACATGAATCCCACATATAAGTTGGATTTTGTTTAGATGATCCAATTAAAAAACACGCAATATCCAAAAATATTTGTTGCTGCTTGTGATCCAAAGATTTGTAAGTCATACGCAGCACATATTCGTCATTCTTGTTGGTTACATTGTCCTTTAATTTCACAAATGTATCAAGATCCGATCCTATTTACAATATTACAACGGTCCCTTGCTTGCACATGTTTGTGCCCGACAATGATGGCATGCGCATTGGCATATAGTTATGAAGAAGAAACCTATTTTATCAAAAAATCCGACAACGACCACCAAACTCATGCACGAAGTCACCATTCGTTACAACCGTTTAAGGTCAATTGAAGATTAGATCGCGGGCATTATCAAATGAGCGGAATCGGACTAGACTTCGCATCCTAATTTGAGAGGAGTTATAAAAATATTAAAATCTTTGATAAATCATTTATAACCAGAGAATTTACAGCATGTGGGTATTGAATCATCGAGGCATGGAAGGCTTTGTATGTCCTTACCTCGGGCAAGTTATATGATTATGGCGATCCATCTCATTTTCAGAAATGAGATAATCCCGGTCGACCGGTCTTTTTCTGTTCCACGGACTGACGGGAGATAATCCCGGTCGACCGGTCTTTTTCTGTTCCACGGACTGACGGGAGAGTTGGGAGCACAATTTAATGCCATACCATCTTTTACAGAAACCTTGATAAATGATTCCAACTTTGACTTGCTTTTTCTAGTAATAAAATATAGAAAAAAAAAACCAGCGGCAATTATTGCACGCACAATTTGCGCTGCATTATTAGGAGGGAGTGCGGAAATTTTTTTTTTCTTTTTTGACTCGACTCGACTTTTTTCTATTAACAAAACAAAAATAGAAAAGAAGCTTCACGGGCGATGCTCGTGCCGCCGGTGCTAATTTCCACGAGTGGATGGCAGAACAGAACCATATTAATGTCGGATTATATAAGATTCTCTTGCTAAATGACTGACAGTTTAAGGTAAGTTTATTATTTTCAATAAATTTACCTAAAATTAATTTTTTACTCATAAAAAATTTCAAACTAGTACATCATTGACAAATTTAACCTAAATGACCATAAAAAATCTCAAAATTATATACTTATGATAAATTTATCTACAAACTAATTTTTTAATCGCTAAAAACTCCAACATCTATTAATTGTAATCATAAAACTGATACAACTGTGATAAACGGAGAGTAAAATCTCAAATTTATGTGTTATCCAACTCACTAATTCGATAATAAAATTTAACAGAAATTAACAGAGTAAATTAATCACGAATATATTAATTTGCGGTAAATTTTTATGTGTTATCCAATCCAATGTTCTTCAACCGATAGCCTACCTAATATCCCCGGTGGTGGAATACCGACCCACAGCAGACAACACCCTCTACTATGCGCTTGCGAGAACAATAAATAATGTCTGACTGAGTTCTTGCCATCCACCGGTCCAAGACCTGCCGTGTTAATTGGAACAGTTGGGATGAATGTTGCACGGAAAGGGCAATTGTTGCACGCCTAATTTTCACAACATTTATGGGGAAGGTACAGGACATCCAGCACAATAGTTGACTTGACTTGCTTTGTCTATCCACCGAAAAAAAGAAAGAGGAAAAGAAAACTAATGATCATGGCTGAATTGTTTTTGTTTTGTTTCCTAAGTAGAATCTATTTTACTAACATATTTTTTATGTACCACTACAAATTAAAAATGGTAAACAAATGAAACATGATGGTATGATGGACATGGCTTCTAAGGAGGATGATAGTTTGTTGCTTAGTGTTTCGTTATGGAAGAAATAAACAAGCATATACATATAAGAACCATTAAATAGCAAAGATAATACGATTTAAATTTATGAAATAATATGAAATGAAATTTCTTCACATGCTCTAGCGTATTTCATTTTCTTAAAGGGTCTTATAATAACTGGTGAACATGCTTGCTAGATGAATTTCTCCTTGAAAAAATTGAAATCTAAGGTACAATCAAGCTAAAAATAGTTTATTAGTCATTTTTTGTTACTTACTACATTGTATCTTAAGTTGGGTTGGGTTGTTGTGCTAGTTTCCCATGAGATAGCTAGTTAATTATTGACGTGCCCTTGGATTACAAAAAAATGCCATTATATCTTAGCAAAAGCTTTAGTTTTTATTAAATATTAAGAGGATTTATTGTAACTTTTCTTTATTGAAAGTTTGATGATTTCTTAGTTTACTTTAATGTCAAATCGGACCTAAGCAAGCCCTTAAAAGGTTTCATATTAGTCTAGTTAAATAGAAAAAAAACTTGACGAGCAATACTCGTGCTCCTGGTGCTAATTTCCATGAGTTGAGGGCAAAACAAAACCATAATAATGTCGGATTATATAAGATTCTCTTGATAAATGACTGATAGGACACTTTAATTAAGATATTTCAATAAGGTAAGTTTATTACTTTCAATAAATTTATCTAAAATTAATTTTTTATCTATAAAAAATTACAAATTAGTACATCTGTGACAAATTTACCCTAAATGACTATAAAAAACCCCAAAATTGTACAATCCAAACATGGCACCTTCATTTATCAAGAAAAATATGCCAAAGACTTGATCAAGAAGTTTGGAATGGAGAATTGTAAGAAGACTGGAACTCTAATGTCAACCTCCATCAAACTTGATTAGGATGAAATGGGAAAGAAGGTTGACCAGAAGACCTACAGAAGCACGATTGGGTCTCTTCTTTATCTTACTGCATCTAGACCTAATATTCTTTACAGTGTGTGCTTATGTGCTCGTTTCCAAGTGGACCCTAGAGAATCACATCTCTCTGCAGTTAAGCGCATAATAAAGTACATTACTACTTATCCACAGTTGGGTCTGTGGTATCCTAAGGGAACATACTTTACCTTTCTTGGATACTCAGATGCTGAACTAACAGAATGTAAGGTGGATGGGAAGAGCACATCTGGAACATGCCAACTACTAGAACATATGCTAGTCTCATGGTTTTCTAAAAAGCAGAACACCATGACTCTATCTACAGCAGAAGCAGAATACATTGCTCTTGGAAACTGCTGTTAACAGATTCTATGGATGAGATAGCAACTGAGGGACTACGGAAAGGAAGAAACTTGCACTGAAATAATATGTGACAATACAAGTGCTATAAATCTCACCAAGAACCCGATCTTACATTCCAAGGCAAAACACATTGAAATCAAGCATCACTTTATTAGAGATCATGTGCAAAATAGTGATATATTTGTAGAATTTATTGATTCAAAGAATCAACTAGCAGATATTTTCAAAAAGCTGCTAGACAAAGGTACATTTGATTCAATATGTAGTAGATTAAATATCATTAACCCTTTTGCATAAAGTCTATGAGAACAGGATATAGTCTGGAAGAAGCAATTGTCTGGATGGACCAATCTTCTAGGACGCACTCATAAGGACTTGATGGTATTTTTGGAAATTTAATTTTTGGCGCGTGAGTTATTTCCTAATATGATTGAACTTGGTAAGCTAATATTAGCAAATAATTGATTTGCATAAATTCTGGTGCATGCCTATGTTGTCTACATCTATTTTTATCAAGTTTAATATTTTTAAATAAATTGCCATTTTCAGTTATTTTTTTCAAAAAGTCGTGTCCTTTCATTTGCCTCTCTTCAGAAGGGTTTATAACCCCCAAAAATCGAGTCTTTCACGAAGCTTTTTAGAAACCACTTTCAGAAACCTTAAAGAACAAATCTTTTTTCTCAAAATCGAACCAAATCCTCTCCGAACATGGCCTCGAGATCCTCCATGTCCAGGTCTGTGTCTCCATCTCCTTGAAGAAGATCAAACAGGATTGTTGGAAAAGGACCAATGAATGTAGAAGGAGGACAAACGCACTTTGATTTGACTCAGACTTTTGAAGAATCCTAAAGACATTCTCCAACTGCATCGGTTCAAAGGAACACAGATGAAAATGTGGAATCTTCGAGAAATTTCCCAACTGAATCTGTGCAGAGGGATGTCTCCAGAAGAGGTACTACTGTATTAACTCTGCCTAAACCTGATAACCCTCATACAGTCATGAGAATGTATGAACAATTAGCACAAAGAGACGCTACTGAGGATATCAAACTCTATTTCTTGAGACAAAAAGGATACGCAAATGAGTTGCGTCTAGTTCAAGCGATCCAACTTGCAGAACAATAGTCTGCACAAAGAGAACAGGGCAGTGAAGCTAGAAGGAGCGCATATAGTTTCTGGGGAGAAAAGGAAGATGATGAGCGATTGTTTAGGGACTTTAAAGTTAAAATAGGGGTTGCTACAGTGGGTTGAAACACAATAGGAAAATTGTTCCATTCTAAAGAGCATAAGGCGTATTATAACAAACTGCTTGAACAAGGAGTAATGAACTACAGGATTGTGGATTTTGACTTTTTGGATACGGCTGATATAAATCTGAGAGGTTGTTTTGAAAGATTGCAGATGGATAAATTTTACATTGACTATGCTGCTATTTATCTAGAACTAACAGCATACTTCTACTCAAATTTGTCATTCCTGTCTTCGAATAAATTGCAGTTTAGTGTGAATGACAGTTTCTATGAAGTTAATATAGACGTCTTGGCTGGTATCATGAAAGTTGAGATGGGTCATTTCAAACCCATTAAAGTCACCTATGAGACTGTGTGTAAACATCTTATAAAGTCTTTTAGAGCTAATATCACTTATCCCTTTTTGACTTCAACAAGAACAATTATGCATAAAATCATCATTAGCTGCATTTGTCCTAAGCCAAATTTTTTAATCCCTCACTTGAAATTTTTATATAAATTGTCTTGGTATTTGTTTAAGCCCATACAAAGATTTATTCAATTTACAAACTTTATCTTCTTGACCAATTTCTATAGAACCTTCTGGTTGATCAATGTAAATCTCTTCATCCACATCCCCATTTAGGAAGACAGTTTTAATGTCCATATGATGAATTACCAAATTATGTGTAGAAGCTAAAGCCATCGCTATTGTAATTGTTTCTCTTTATTTCAAAAAGATACTTAAGAAAGAGAAGGATCTTGTTCAATTTTAACTTGCTCTCCTTTATCTTAAGAAACAATTTTTTTTACTAATTTTTTTTCTATTTCAATAGGTTCTAGTACCTTTTATTATTAAATGCTAAAAAATTCAGCGTCGATTACTTCAAAAATAGCATTAGCATTGAGATTTGAAAATTTATATGCTTTACTATTAAATGCATCATCCATAAAAAGAAAAAGGTCTTTTCGCACTTCACGTTGAATTCACTATACACTCCCAACTTACCGGTCCCTCCAAGCATGTTGTCGTCTTTGGGTTAATTTCAAACAAAAAACACCGATTTTATGTTGAGTACTAAATCTGGCAAATTTTTTTTGTGTTGTAAAAAAACATCAATTTTAAGTCAAGTGTCAAATCTAGTCCAAACTTTTTTTTATCTCATAAAAAAACACCAACTTTAGGTCGATTGCCAAATATAACCTAATTTTTTTTTGTCTAGTTAAAAAGAACCAACTTTTAGATCAAGTAACAATTATGACTCTAACTTTTCTTTTGTCTCGTAAAAAATCATAAATTTTCTTCCTTATACCAAATTTGGCCCCTATCTTTAACTCTCTATTTGAAATTAACCTTGTTTCAGAAAAAAAATGTTCTAGTCGTGAGATTGGCGGATCTCGTCCATGATATCTCTAGACGGACGGTGGTCTATAACTTCATATTACAATAAAACGACGAAATCTAGTTACAGAAATTTAATTTAGAGATCTTTTTAACTTGCTTGTGAAGTGTAGGAGACGATGAACAGCTTTACTATTATTTTCCAAGCTGTGGCTCAAACAAGGAGACAATGAATAGTGATTTAAATCCAGCTAGCAAGTGCACATGAATTTATTTCTAAGGACAATCAATGAATCTAAGTTAAAGGGGTTAGATTTGGGATTTAAGTGAAAGTTTGTGTTAGTTTGGGCCAAATTTAACACTCGACTTAAAGTTTGTGCTTTTTTACTAGACAAAAAAATGTTTGAGCTAGATTTGACGCCTAACTTAAAATTTGTGCTTTTTTACGAGGCAAAAAGAGTTTGGGTCAGATTTGACTATCGACCTAAAATTTGGTATTTCTTTTCAGAATTAGCCCTATCGTCTCCTAGTTCCACAAAATTGTTCACATTCCACTAATCCATCCAAGCCTTAAGGAACCTCTACAACTTGTTCACCCATCTAGCCTTAGATGCTCTTTGCATCTAATATCTTATTCACCTTCTATGGAAGCATAGCACTACCAACCTTTATACATACTCGTTCTATTTGCATATTCGTCTTTGCGTTGACAAACTAATTCTACACAATCAATATGCGTATTAGTAGCATTTGATTATTTTGTTGTTTTCAAAACATCAAAAGGGAATTTCTCACAAATCTAGAAGTAGATTATTATTATTATTATTATTATTATTATTTTGCTTTTCATAATCAGAAAAATGATGTTGATTGTTCTTATAGTTTCTTTCTTAGACACAAAACTGATAATTAGCTGATAATTAGTTTCAGAGCATTTGAAATTTTAGTGTAATTTCAATGACAATTGTTTCTCATTATATCCAAATTGATCCCTTTCATATCATGTGATGAGAGGTGAGTTTCTGAAAATTGTCATTTAGTAAATGGTATTTTCTTACATCTATTAAACAGTACCTTTTTTAAAATTGAAAATCGAGTAATTTGGCAATGCATATCGGTGACAGACGTTCTTTGCTGATGTGGGCGTGCGTGAGGGAGAGGGGACAACAGGGCCGGGCCTTTCTCTTCTATTCAACCGGGCTCAGGTCATAGAGTCAAAGAAACAAAGAAAATTGGGCCCAAAAGAGAAGGATTTAGAATTGGGCCAATTGAGGGGTTTAGATGGCCGAACATTTTGTTCAAGCCCACGGGAAATTCTTTTTACACTTTTTTTATATTTTTATATTTTTGGTAAAACAAACGGATATTAAAAAATCAATAAAATTTGGGCGTCAACAATGTTAAATTTTACTTTTAGTTGAATTGAT
The DNA here is from genome assembly GCA_014858505.1 of Corymbia citriodora subsp. variegata. Classification (NCBI taxonomy): domain Eukaryota; kingdom Viridiplantae; phylum Streptophyta; class Magnoliopsida; order Myrtales; family Myrtaceae; genus Corymbia; species Corymbia citriodora. The sequence continues at coordinate 17,114,828 of CM026418.1, forward strand.
CCTAAGTGCATTTGTACTCTTTTAGGTGGTGTCCACGGTCTGGCAATTTCAGGTAAGTGGGCTAAGCGAAGAGAATTTGACGATGAGGACTAATAATGGCAATGCCGCATAAGATTGCCCATTAAAACTCAGAATTGCTACTCCACCGTTCAGTTTTGGGCCATAAAAGACAAATGCAAGCCAATCTAATTCGATGTGGAATGCATCGACAGTTCGTGTTGTCCAGCTTTTATCTTCGCGTTGCTCCCATACCGTAACGTGCATCCAAGGAGAGTAGTTGTTGTTCGTAGTCTAGTGTCGATGGCAAATAAATTTTCCATAATCTTGAAAACCTAAGGGCGAAGGCAATTGTGATTAGCATTGTTGAATTGAGGCTTAACATTACGAAGAACTCCAAACTAGTACACATGCGACAAACTTACTATATCTTAGTTTCTATTAAATTTTACCGTTAAATTATTGAATTTGATGATACGTGTCAGTTAACGGGTGTAACAGTTCGAGATTTTCCATTTTATCACAGGTTTATTAATTTTTGTTTTTTCATGATATTAATATAATTTAACAGAAACTAACGGGAAGTAAATTTGTCACAAATGTAGGAGCTTGAAGTTTTTAGCGGTTAAAAAAATTAACTTAGAGTAAAATAATAAAAAAATTAATTTGTTATAAATTTGTTACATGTGTAATAGTGTAAGATTTTTTTATAGTATTAATCCCATAATTAATGACAAGATTCGGACAAGTGTCTGAATTTTTCATTCTGAATTAGGCACGAGGATCGAAAGTCTCTTTTTTTCAAAATGTCATTCGAGGTCAGAACACGAATATATGATTTTATAATTATAAGATCAGACGAGTCGGTTCGATTATCATTCAACCAAAGCAAAGAGAGGGCTGGATTTCCACTCTCGCTCTTTAATGCGTGTGAGACACGGGGCAAGCGACGTCGTTTTGGGCATCCGGATTTGGCGCGGATTGAAAGGGGAAGTACAGACTGGCGGGTAACAAAGTGGAGGGCTTGTCGTTTAATTGCTCCTGCTTGTGTCATCTGGAAAGGCTGGATCCTCTCTCTCAATAAACTAATCAATTAAAATGGACTAATTAATTCAATTAAAAATGATTTATTTCTTTTTCATTTTTTTGACCAAAAAAATAAAAACCTACGACGGACTTGCCTCCAAATCAAACGTGCTAGTGCATAGCCAGGGACATATAAGTACAATTATTATCTAACCAAATAAGCCTACATGTAATTGGAGAAGTATACCGACATGTAGGTGTCAGTGTGAATCCAGATCTCTATGCGGGTTAGTAAGGAAATTTCGGAATGATGTTGAGATCAACCCTCGAATAGGACTTTTCAGCCAATGTTTTGAAGTCGACCGGTCGAATTTTTACTTTTGGAATTGTATCAATCCTTAGTACATTTGTACTCTCGTAGAGGTGGTCTCCACGGTGGGGGCAATTTTAGGGTGGTCTAAAATAAACCAACAAGTAGAGCATTCTGCGCTTCATAACATGCATGGGGCTTGCTTTCCAAGGAGGAACATCATCCATGAATTCTCATTTTTCCATACCCTTTTCCATTTTTTGACAAGTCAGAGACACAAGCATGAAGGTCTGACTGCTTGAAGGCTCATGGAACACTACCTTAGTCTTATGAATGAATTAAGTTCGGTCTATATTCCTGAATATTGGGTTTAGACCCACCTATTACAACCTGTATCAAAAACCTTACCTAAACTTTTTTTACTAGTTGACGTGGAAATTTTATATTGGATACGTGACGAAGTCAATAATTCAATATATTGCTTTGCTTGTTTTTAAACCCAAAATTGAAACTCGTCAAAACCTTTACTTAATGGATGCACCATAACAAGATTTCTCGATATACACGGCCTTTCCCATAAGGGAAACATGTTTGGGCTGGAACAATCATGTATGATTAGACGAACTCCCTACATAAGTGTGAATAACTTTGCACTTTTTTGTCTCTCTCTCACTTCCGGATTCACGATCACCCTTGACCAAAACTCACAAAATCACCACGATTGCATATGGTCGGTGATCGGCCAAAGGCGAGGACTACATGAGGTAGGGTCAAACTTTCTAGAGGCCGCAGGGGTGGTCTTGTGCATTGGGCTGGTGAGGGTTGAGCCCTATTAGATCAAGCGAGGTCAAGCCTCACCCATGGTCGGCAAGGGCAAACCTTGCCAGCTCAGCGCGAGGCTGCTCGATTTTCTGCTATTTCATAGGAGTCGCACCTAGGAGGGAGAGAGAAAGGGAGAGGCTCCAATGGAATTGAAAAAAAAAAAAAAAAACTCACAAAAGTCTCTGTGAAAGGTCCAAAATACCCTTTGAGAATTGTTTGGCCTTTTGACAAATTTTCGGGATCTTAATCTTACTGGATGTTAATATCAATTTGGACATGCATGGACAAAAGACAATTTGCAATCTGACCCTCAAAACTTGTAATAGACCCAATTTCCGATCATTCCACAATGACGTGTTTAATCTTCAGAACAAACAAATACAATTTTTACTCACTCAAAGAAATATATCTATATACAGCTACACATGAATTTCTTGATAAATATGATTAATCAAGAGAGATGAACAACGCATGCAACCCACCGGTGGGCAGCTAAGCTGGTTTGGTTTTGGGCACTTCATCGCAGAGCTCTTAGGGTCGAAACTCACTAGCTGCTAACATCTTAATTGGGGTCTTGATGGTGCCTTCCTAGGCTAGCTCCCCTCTAGGTATAGTCGATGTAAGGTTGAGCCAGGCCGGATTCTAGATATTAAAAAAAATAAAATCGCATGGCATATATATTCATAAGATGCATTACTACATGCATATACACACGCATGCATGAGAGGGAACCCGTTGGGATCCAGCTTTCGATACTTGACGTTGAAATATGTTTTGGTGCTAAAATGGGAAATAACCCACAATCTAAAACATTGGTCCTATGTTTTGGTGCTAGTGTAGGGAACAGCTAATTGTCACGGGCCAATCATTTGGATCGTTGCAGTAACTTAGGTTATTTCGGATCGCTTGGGATTGTTGGGGTCTAAGTCAAGGTCAACTCACCCAGGCAAGCTTCTTCAGATCGACCGATCACTCAATCAACCGGAGTGAGTCGGGGAGAGAATCTAGAGAAGCTTGAAAGAAAGAAAGGAATTTAGATTATTAAATGATTGGATGGATACAAATGAGGGAAGACATTCTTCTTATACTTGAGGCTCTCAGATTATAACCATTGTTTCGATCCGGCGGATGAGATCGTACTGCCCCACCTACCACCTACGGGCATTTATGTTGATAAAATTCTAGATCACGACATAATTACGGAATCACCTATCCTTAAGAATGTTCCAGAAGCACTTGAATCCTTTGAGAGGCATTTTGGTCGTTCTTCTTTGATAACGACTACTCCATGGATCATGCAAACCTCTGCTCCGTGACACAATGCTATGCTTTTCCAAGCAAGCTTCAAAGACATATATTCAATCGAAAGACCAGAAACAATGAGACAAATCTGAATTCGGAATGACCCCAAGCGGCGTTAAAGACCCTCTCGATTCGACTAATTTTGCATCGTCAGGGTGCTTCTTTTGGTTTAAGGCTCTCCAGATTCGGGAAGAAACGTCTCCCTGGGTGTTTCCTTGCCGCTTCGTCATCTCCATCATCGCTGCTGCCACCTAATGCAGTCGAGCGCAATCTAAAAGACTGGTCGTGGGGACCGGAATACAGTCGAGCGTGAGCGAACAAAACCGAACCAGCGCAAATCTCCGAGCGAAGAATGCCCATGCGGGGCGCATCTCGAGCCGGGGTAGGAACGTTGCCACCGTGGTTTCGGGTTAATGGGTACTTCTCAAACTTACACGGCATCCAGAAGCGACCGGAAAGCTAGCGTAGCGTCCCGGTTTGCTCGCTCATGCATTCGCTTTCAGGGTTTCTGACGATATGCCTTTTCCGGTGTGGCGTCTCAGTCGATATCGTCGTTTCTTGATGGTCGTATATTTCGCCTGTTTTCCCCCCGTTCAATTACGACGACGAAATGATGTCGAGGCAGACGTGACGTCCTCCTTTTGTTCAATGCCAACATTGGAGTGGGGAAATGCTGACTTTTTCCTGGTTGAATTCCCACTTCGGGGTCAACAAGATCCTCGGGGTCTTATTTTTTTTGTTTTTCTTTAGGAGCAAGACAATGAATGTGAACATAGTTGGTCGGTGAATTGGTTCACTTCTGTGTTGGGAGCTTGGAGAACATAGGAGTGGGGAGAAAAACATTAGTTGTCGTAGCAAACTGATGTTGACGAAACTCGTTCTTACACAAACTCGTTCAAATTTCAAGACTTGCGACTCCAGTGGTAAGTAGTACGATGGACTTTGAAGGAACGTGCAATGTTCAACAGATTGATTGTTGAAGCATACGCGGCGAGTTCAAACCGAATGCTCTTCGGTGCACGGCTGTGAATGCATGTGCATGTGCATGGCCTCAGTCCTTGGTCAGAAGCACTAATTGAACCAATGAAACTTAGTCCGACCTCCGAAAATAAAGATAATTGAATTGAATATTACTCAAGATCAATCTATAAAACCTAACATTAACCGAGTTCTTAATTGGTTCACTCGATATATGTGTCGAAATATTACGTTTAATTGGTCAGTTTCGTTACTCTATATGATCACCGGGGCTGGAATATCGATCGACTATTTTCAAAATGTACATAAATGCCGTGACACAACCACGTCGAGCTTTGCTTCTTTTAAACTCATGTAGGGAACCGGCAATACTCTGCTTTCCAAGCACGCTCCTAGAAAAAGCAGAGACATACGTTCAATCGCAAGTCCAGAAACGAGGAGACAAACCTGGATTCGGAATGACCCAAGCGGTGATAAAGACCCTCTCGATTTGACTAATTTTGCATCGTCAGGTTGCTACTTTAGGTGTAACACTCTCGAGATTCGGCAAGAAACGACTCCCAGTGTTTTATCTTGCCGCTCCGTCATCTTCATCGTCGCTCCTGCCGCTCCTGCCAATATCATCACCAACCGCCCATTTGCTGATCCGGCGCTACCCACGATGCTGCCCTCTTCTCGTCTTTCTTTTCCCGTTTGGGGCAGACACTCGCACCTCATCCCTGACCCATCACCGCACCAAAAATACACACAGGATGAGGGCGAAAAGATCGGCTCCTCTGCTCTGCCCTGCCACCCCGATAAGAGACGAGCGCTTTCGTTCACCTCTGCGTCTGCCTGCTCTCAGTTTTTACGCTTTCTTCTTCAACTCGCCCTTAAAGCTCTCAACTTTAGCCTCAAAGGCACGAGTTTCTACTAAATTCTCTTCTGGGCTTTCGTCGTTCGAAGGTACGACCTTGGCATTGTTCTTCTTCGAAGGCGACAACTTGGGTTGGCGTCTCGTTAATTCGGGGATTCTTTTGATGTTTTGTGTCGCTTGACAATTAAATTCTCTGTTTACAAGTGCTCGGGTGGGTCAAATGCTGTTCATATGTGTTTGTGTATGTCGTATGTCGAATGTCGAATGATGCTTATGTATGTTTCTTTGAGATCGTAAAGTGTTGAAGACTTGTGTTGAAGGCTGATTTGTGAGTTTCGACACTTTGCATTAAGCTCGATGCACCGTAATCTTTACAGCTCTCTGTTTGTCAAGACTTGGCCTAGAATGCGGATGGGGAGAGGTACGAGCATTGGGACATGGGCTTGCTTGATTGTCTTTGCGCTGGTGGCGAGCTCGTCGCATGGACACCAGCCTCTGGCGAGGATCGCTGTTCACGAGGTGGTCATTGCCCTTGATGGAAGAGCCAGCATCAAGGCCTCTCCCTCGATTCTCGGAGTGACAGTAAGGCTCTGGTCATTCAACGGGGTTCTTTGGAATGCTTTAAATGATTTTTAGTGATGCAATCTACATTTACTGTTTCAGGGGCAAAATGTGGAGTGGGTGTTATTAGAGTATAGCTCTCCGGACCCATCAAATGATGACTGGATTGGAGTATTTTCTCCTGCGAATTTCAGGTGATTAGATGGCTCGGCTTTGCTTACGCAATATTCGGCTTGTGTTTGCTTTTTCTGTTTTCATTCTAGTTTGTTGTTGAGATGAGTATACTGGTTTTGTATGTTAAATGCTATCCTTTGTAGTGCCTCAACCTGTCCATCTGAGAATGAAATGGTTATTCCCCCTTTATTATGTTCAGCGCCAATCAAGGTTTGTTCCTCACTGCCTTGCAATCAACTCAAGGTTCTCTTCTATGATTTGTAGCTTCAACAATTGCTTCTTCTCTCTTGCAGTACCAGTATGCAAATTATTCAAGCCCTGGATATGAAAACACAGGAAAAGGGTTGCTAAAGCTTCGGTTAATCAATCAGAGATCAGATTTTTCATTTGCACTTTTTTCTGGTGGACTATCGAGTGTAAGTGCGCTATTTTTTTCTGCATACCAAGTGACTAACTGGTTTTGGCCCGACTAAGCAACTGCAACTGAAGCAACTTATCTTTGAAACTTGTTGTGGCTAGGCATTTGGCTTCTCTTTGATGGTGCAATTAAGTTCTGACGATATTTGATGTACATTAAAGGATATCTTGTGAATTCGGAAGTTAATCTCAAATGCCAAAACTGCATTATGAAGACATGCCGTTTTTATTTCCTCACTCTGTAGCTCGTATTTCAAATATTCATTTTGTTGCTGAAAATTGCACCGTCTAGATACCAACTTTTCCTCAAACTTTCGTACTTTTTCATTTATCTTCCTCATTTGTTTCTTGTGATGTTCTATGGCACCACAGCCAAAACTGATTGCAGCATCAAATACTGTTGCATTTGCAAATCCAAAGGCTCCAGTTTATCCTCGCCTAGCTCAAGGAAAAGAATGGAATGAAGTATGAGTAATGTCTTTTTAAGTAGATAAGTTCAACATATTTAAATTGTTCTTCTTTCAGATATCAGCAGTGGTATGCTTTTGACAAATGCATAAGTTTCTGCTTTTATGTTATGAAGCTTGTGCTTGCATATGTGAATTCCTGTTTTGTCTACAAATACCAATTCCAAGGATAAATAACTTTTGAAATGTGATATCAGATGACTGTAACATGGACAAGTGGATATGGAATAGCTGAAGCAGAGCCATTTGTTGAGTGGGATCGTCATGGTGGAGAAAAAAATGCGTTCTCCGGCTTGAACATTGACTTTTGACCGTAGTAGCATGTGTGGTGAGTAAACTCTTTTGTGGATGTTGTTGTAATGAATGAATTGTAATGCATGACAAGCCTCTGTTCTCGGACGTTGGGAGGGCAAGATGCTTGGCTTAGTTGAGTCTCCTCTCCTCTCCTCTCTAATAAATATCTATTAATCAAAAATTGCTCTAGGTGTCGGGGGGTTTCTCTATTTAATACAGAAGGCAAAATTTAACCTTGCTGTCTTCTTGTTGTTTTGGTAAAATCACTTTTCTACCTTCTTCTATTTCTAGAACGGTTGAAAGTCAAGGCATTGTTGGGATGAGTCCAGCCATTCTGTAAAGATACTGAAGAAATACGTATAATCTCTCTGACATTAGTGGAAAAAAGTGTTTATCATACTTTCTGGAAGAAAGGAGAGGGCGAATGAAGAATAGTAGCTGACCTGAGCATTACTTTCTGTTTACTCTTACTTAAAGAGTGGACTTTTGTCGAACCTCATTGTCAATAGAAATAAGATTATATCTTCTAGAAAATCCAAAAAGTAGTGTTGTGAAACTTTGACTGGCAAGGGAAGTGCAAATCAATTATTTTCATGAGACCAAAAAGAGCGGATCCTTAGAAAGCCATATGCAATGGACATATCATGCAAGTATGGATAGAAAGATGAAAGTAGGCTCCCAAATTAGAGAATAGGCCCTCCTGATCACTTTCCAGAATGTAGCATTTCTTGTCCTTCTGAGGACACTTTAAAATATTCTATTTCTCTGCATTACTTCCTCTTTTTCTTGGATGAAGTTGATAAGTCTATCTTACTGCCATACTTAGAACAATAACAGGGCGTTGAACCCTTCGAGCACCAATTTGAGGTGTATCCTGCTATGTGTTTAACCAAAGTTCTTTGAAGGCCTGTTTGGCGTCCTCATCTTGATGATCCTATACTTTTGCTTCCAATTGCTATCATGTAAAGGTAGAATTTTGACTTTTTTATTGTTCACGATCATTAATAGTTAGAGTGACGCTGCTTTGCAGAAATGATTGTCCAAGATTGTAGCCATGGTTACTACGTAGAGTAGACTTCTGTTTGATGAATCATAATTCTCAAAGTAATTAAAATTTTCAGGAGCACCTGCAAGGACAGTCGGATGGTGTGATCCAGGATTCATTCACACCAGTTTCTTGAAGGAATTATGGCCCAACTGTGTGTAAGTGTGCATGTTTTTTTCCTACAGATTTACGGTTCTTTGTTAGACTTATTAGAATTATGTGAAACCAAGATGCCACTTTATTCATTACCTTCTGTGCTTGGTCTTCAGTTATTGACGAGAATTTATGCCAATCAAGCTCTGAATTTGAACAATTAAGAGAATTTTATCTCAGTCTTAACTTTTCTACAAGTCTCCTTCCCCCTTAAATAAATTGACCACCTCAGTTCCTCTCCATTTCTAATTAATGCCATGAGGTGAGATGTCTTTAACAGTCAGGATTTGTCCTTGTGATGCTGAGGGAGGGACAGAGGGAGGGAGGGAGGTTGTTAGTTGAATCTTGAGTCAGCTTCCTTCTTCAGTAGGATAATATATTGAATTGGCCTTCTTGCTGAGCGATTTGCAGTTGTGTATAATGGATTATGTGCGGTATCAGTCTTAGAGTTTATTTGTCATTGTTACTGTTTAGAATTGATCGGTTAAATTTAATGCCACCTCTTATCTACATTTCTTTCAATTTGTACCTGAGTACTGCTTTTACTGATAATCTAGGTATTATTACCGGTTGGGGCATAAGCTATTGAATGGTAGTTATATCTGGAGCCAAAAGTACCGGTTTAGAGCATCTCCATATCCTGGTCAAAACAGCTTGCAACGCGTTGTCATTTTTGGGGACATGGGAAAGGTTTGATCTCTCTTGGCATTAAGCTTATAAAATTAAATAGGTCCTGTGTATAGCTTTAAAATAGATACAACGAATCTATTTTGTTAGATAAATGTAAAGTAGTGCTTCATAGCAACTTCAATGGGTGGCCAACACATGGCATTCTCTATGAGTGGCATCTATCTTAACTTTCCTATGACATTTTTGCCCTTGATTTTTCCAATTTAATCAAACTGAGATTTTTCCATTTTAGTTCAAGGGGCATATAGTCACTTTCGATAGGACGAATATCTCTTATCCTCATGATGATCAAGTACACTTCTAGGATAATTTATCTCTTGTAATCTATTTCGTGAGTCTTTTCTCATGCATAGCACGGGTCCATAGGCTTGTATAATAGGCTTGTATAAGCTGTCTGCAAGGACATCATCTCTCAATCTATCGTAGATCTGTTAATAGAACCTTGATAATTGGTAATATAATCTCTAATTATAAAATGTTTGAGAAGCACCCTGTGCTTATCAGTGTCATTGTTATCGGGATGACAGACTACAATTTCCCATTGCAGGCTGAAGCAGATGGCTCAAATGAGTATTACAATCTGGAGCTTGCCTCTCTTAATACCACCTATCAGCTTTCTAAGGACTTGGAGAACATTGACATAGTCTTCCACATTGGAGATATATCCTATGCAGTTGGATTCTTTCACAGTGGGATCAGTTTACAGAGCAGGTTGAGCCAATTGCTTCAAGTGTTCCTTACATGATTGCAAGGTTTGTCTTGGTTTTCCCTCTTCCTCCCATCCTCCTCTTGGCAGAGGTTTTGCTAATGTTAAATTGTGGTTTCTTAATCTTTAACGGCTTTTAGCATGAGCAATTATGTTTAGAATTAATGTATCGGTCACTCGTAGAATCTGTATTCAAGAGTCATCCAGCGTTTTCTAGTGGGACTTACTAGTTTTGTTTTTCAGTGGTAATCATGAACGAGATTGGCCTGGAAGTGGATCCTTTTATGGAAGACTGGACTCGGGAGGTGAATGTGGTGTTGTGGCTGAAACAATGTTTTATGTTCCTGCAGAGAGCAGGGCTAATTTTTGGTAAGGATGATAAAACAGCGCATCTTGTTTCGTGAATGCAGCTTTTTACCTTGTCCAACTAACAGGCTACTCTGAATATTGGTCTTTGCTTGATTTAGGTATTTCACTGATTATAGCATGTTCAGATTCTGCATTGCTGATACAGAACATGATTGGAGGGAGGGAACAGAGCAATACAAGTTTATTGAGCACTGTCTAGCATCTGTTGATAGACATAAACAACTGTGGTTGGTTTTCCTTGCACATCGGGTGTTGGGTTATTCTTCTAATAAGTTTTATGCTGAGGAAGGATCATTTGAAGAACCAATGGGTAGGGAGAGCCTTCAAAAACTTTGGCAGAAGTACAAGGTTGACATCGCCATTTATGGTCATGTTCATAATTATGAAAGGATGTGTCCTATTTATCAGGTATTCCTGTGACTTTATGTTGTAATGGAGTCGCATCTCATCTATAACTGCTCCACTGTCATCAAGTTGGTGCTCGCTTGTTGTGCAATCTATTCTAAAAAAGCTGGTCTGACATTTCATTTATTAATGATAAAATAAACTTTTCTTAGTTATTGAAGTTATGGGAGACCTTTTTTTTAAGCAAAAAAAGCTATTAATTTAGTTCCTGATAGCATTCATTTCACAGAAGATGAAACTCATTAGCACTTAAGTCATCTTCAGAAGGATCCATATCTTTAGGTTTGGTTGATTAGTTTAGTTCAGGTAGCTGAGACTGGATTCCCATATGATTCTTCCTTGTTGAGGCTTACTGAGGGAATCTGAGGAAGATGGACTTTTCCTTTTCCATTTCAAACCTCTGAATGCTCTTCAATTAAACACCTGCATATGTTGGTCAGATCTTCTGAATTGCTTGGCGTGATATGAAAGGCTTCGGCTCAATATGGGTTCTAGGCAGGAACTGTAGACTTCTGAACTTTGATCCTCCTTTTTGGTTTTGGCTACAGAACGTATGCACAAATCAAGAGAAAAATCACTACAAAGGAACCCTGAATGGAACAATACACGTTGTGGCTGGTGGTGGAGGATTCAACCTTACAGAGTTCACTACACTACAAACAAAATGGAGCTTGTTCAGAGACTATGATTATGGATTCGTAAAACTAACTGCATTTGATCATTCGAATCTGTTATTTGAGTACAAGAAGAGCAGAGATGGAAAAGTCTACGATTTTTTCAGAGTCAGTAGGGATTATAGAGATATATTGGCTTGCACAGTCGATAGTTGTCCAAGCACAACACTGGCATCATAAATGGAAACGTAAGGCAGATCATTGAGCAAATATACCAGAGTTTGCTATATTGTATTATGAGTTTTTGTACTGTGGAACTAGTTTGCCATAATGTATTATGAGTTTTTGTACTGTGGAACTTATTTTCCCTGGACGTTATTTCTCTAAGTATCACACAAAGCCTTAATTTCTTTTCCCTGATGTTATTTCTCTGAGAAGTTGCGTTGTTTGTCTTGCCCTGAAATCAGTAGGATAACATAAGTTTGTGTCTACTTCTAAGTCATCTAAATGGTGACATCTATTTTTATGTTTGGTCGATACTTCCCAAGCGTTGTACTTTTTCAAGCAATCCATTCATTCATGTAAGTCACTTATAGAATTGACTGATCATTAGATTATTTTATTGACTATGAAGGAAGATGTTGCTAATTGGACAATTCTGTACCCATTTGGCATGCTTTGGACTGAAATCGACATGCAAACTGATAGTGTTTGTCCCTTCAAATTGAATATACGCATATCAAAATTTGGGTCATTTTACGTTAATTGTTATCTAATTTATTATTTTCTTAGTTATTTGTAACGGCCTTTTACTTTATATTCCTTACATATTGATCCTGAGCAATTTGAAATAAATAAAGTAGGCATTCTTTGGAACAACAATTGGTGTTTTCATTCTGAGACCGCCAACCGCGGGACCTGCTGCTCCATTGCATTTTTTTGCCTTGACCTGAATTGCCGTCCCACATCTCTTACAACGTTAACCAGCGAAGACAGCAAACTTGGTTGATTGTAGAGGTGTGCAACGGGACCGCCTAAGCTGGGAATTGCTTGGATTGAACCGGACTGGTCAATTTTGGGCGATTACCATAGCCGGTAGTCCATTCCTAGTTCCTATTCTTGAAATTGGTGGCCGATCGATCTGACTCCTGACTCTAGGATGGGAACTGGATCAACTATATATATTTTTATATTTTTTAATTTCTTAACAAATCCTAACTTTCACAATTTCCCTTGATCATTCATCCCCTCCCTCTCAAATATGTCTTGTGCTAGACGATGATGACTCTCCCTCTCGCATCTTGCTAAGGTGTAACTCTCTTGATTGATTTCATATTTGGCTTGATTTTTCTTGATTTGCGATTCTTTTTTGTTATATACATGGTGTGTAACATCTTCAATTCAAACCCCTATCTTGGACGCAAGAAATGGTTTAAAGCATCGATATTATGATGGCAGAAATAGATCATGAATTGATTCAAGGATCACTCATGAGTCAACTATCCTATTAGAAGGCAATTAACAATGGAGACACGCTCGACCAGATTCGACCATTGAAAGATAGCTCGACCATAAGGATTGATGTGGGATGATTTTATGTCAATGGTTATAGATTGATTTGATATAAGTATGTGTAATCGGATTGTGGGTGATTCCACATAGTCACTATACCAATTGGGGATGACTCTAAACTAATTCCGTATGACCATATACCCTAGGGTAAGCAAATTAATCTTGCACGATTATATGACAATTGTGGATCACCCATGAACCGAATATACTCAAACGTGAATTGATTTCAAATCAACTATGGGTTGCGCATGCAAACAAAGCCACCCTTTCATGTAGGCCACGTCAAAGCTGCTTTCAATCAATTTTAGCCATAAATCTCGATTTGGTTATGGGTGTCGATTTTTGGATAATTGAGGGATAATCTTTTTAGACAATGCTTAATTTAGCTCCATAATTATCGGTAATCCTTTAATTTTTGGACAAATGGAAGTGGGTCAATTATTAGAGGCCCAAGGAAGCCCACACGCCTAAGAGAGGAAGAGGGAAGCCCATGAACGCTTGTCTTGCTCAATTCAGGCTCATCAATGGTGTAACATCTTGAAAATCGACCCCATTTTTGGATTTTATAAAATGGCGATATTAGTTGAAGGCCTGATTAGTACAAATTTTCTGAACTGTGTGTTCGTGGGATAATGGATTATAGAGAGGCGTCAATAGGAAATGATTCGTGTACGACTCGCAATTTCGATCAGGAACAAATCCTTTGACCATGAGGACCTGGGCGGGAACGATATCCTCTAAGTACTAGACTATTAAGGAAATGGAAATAAATCGATTCGGCAGAAGTACGAAGTCAAACTACGGGTGATTTCTGCACGACTTCGATACAAACTACAAACAATGTTAAACCAAATCATTTTCATCTGGTACTCGGGATTATCAATTGAGCTTTTGAGATCACATGAAAATCAAGGGACATCCCTGATTCAAGAATTGACGTTAATGTAGATCAAATAATGATTGACCACGGGTCAAAAGTGAGAAAAATGCTAAAAGGGCACTCGATAATTCAAATTGTACTACGGTCGCAATCGATTCAATTTGGCCCCAATTTTTAATCTAATTTTGGGAACCGACTTCTCGGTAATGTTAGGATTATATATTTGGACGTCGTCTCATTTATTTTGGAATTTTCTATTAGACACGAAAGTGTCGGAAAAAGGAAAATTTGGACCGGGTTTCGGGCCTGTGGGTGGGCCGGCCCAAGACTGGCGGCCCAATGGGCCTTGCGCCCATCCAGCCCAGACCAAAGGGGGCCCAAGCTGGCCCATTCTCTTCTCCCTCCTCAGCCCATGGGCTTTTCTCTTTTGGTCTTTTCCTTCTGTGCCCAAGTGGGCTTTGTTTATGCTTTGTTTTTGCTTGCTTTTGATTGGTTCTTCAACAAGTGGCTTGCCCACTTGCCTTGGTCTTATCCAAGTCTCCAGCAGCTCCTTCTCTCTCCTCTTTCTCCCCCAAAATTTGTGCAGCAGCCAACCCCTCTCTCTCTCTCTCTCTCTCTCTCTCTCTCTCTCTCTCTCTCTCTCCCTTTTTCTCTTCCTTTTCTCTTCTATTTCTACTATTTATTGCTGTCATTGCTGTTTTTCAGCCGGAAAATGGCCTTGCCGCCGTCACCGGAGCCGCCACCACTGCCCAAAGTGTAGTCCTGGAAGTTAGGAAGCCAGCTGCACACCCCCGGTCACCTCTGGTCGCCCCGAACCGCCCGTTTCACCATCTTCCCCTCTGCTGGTCAGTTCTGCGTGAACAGTGTTCCAGGGGCTGTTTTGGCCCATTTCGGCCACCGTTCATTGTCCGTTGCCATCCCCGAGCTTACCTCTTATAGCCCTCATTTCTCTCTACGCGCTGGTGTCACCGGATTTCTGATCCAAGTAAGTTAACTTCCTAATCCTTATTTAGGGGTTAATCTTGCTTAGGGGTTAATTAGTGTATTTGTGTGCTTGTGATTAATTAAGGTTGATTGGTTGATTAGGCTAGTTAATTAAGGCTGACTAAGGTTAGTTAATTGACCATAGTTGGTAATAAAGTAACTAAGGTTAATTAAAGTAACTAAGGTTAGTTGTAAAAGTAACCAAGGTTAGAAATTAATCATGGTTAGGTTAGATTAACTAGGATTGAGTTAATTGATTGACCATGGTTTTTATTTATTTATTTAATTTCGGACCAATTTATTGTTCACAAATTACTGTTCACGGCACTGTTCATACAAAAGCAAATTTTGGTTTCAAATTGATGTGTTCTTGATTGTTATGCTTTCTTGAAGTGCCGATTGTTAATTATATGCGTGAATAATGATGAGATGCATGATTGAAGACCGGGTGGAAGTGATTTATTAAGTTATTCCCGAAAATTAGGGAATGTATGTGATTGTTGATTGGTTGAATTTGGAATTTTGGAATTGTCGAGTGATACCGCATGACATATTACGTGGGTTATCTGAAATGGCATATCGCATGAGCATGAGTGCATGAGCAATGTTGCATTCACGACCAAGCAAAAGCAAAGACAAGAATAAACTGTTTGCTGATGTGTTGCATGGTCAAATTAAAGTTGATAGCTCGATTGAGCCGAATGACCACCAATCCTTTGGGGTTGTGCCGTGACCATTGGGTCGCCTGACAATGGTCGGTTGAGGCCAAGCCCATGCTCCTTAGGGAATGCTGTTGATGGGGGAAAGCCCGTGCTGGTCTACGACCAATTGACCGCTAACCATAAGGTTGTGTAGTGACCTAGAGGGTCGTAATAATCGAAGCATATGTGTAGATATGAGGCATGAGAAAGTTGTGTGAGATACTCTGATTATTCGCATGCTCTTAATGTCGTGATGAGTTAAATGACAGTTTTTGCAGGTCACGTGTGCTAAGGCCAAGTAAAATCGCCTGTGATTGTGTCTGCTTATTGAACTGTCCTATGCTTTTGTTTCTCTCTGCATTGTAATGACTACTAGATTAAGTTGTATGTTAAACTCTCAAGGCGAGCGAAGTTCCTAACCAGGGCTTAGGACTTTAACTTGCTGAGTTTATCTCAACCCGTCATGGTTAACCTTTTCAGGCCCTAGATAATATAGAACCTGAGGATCGAAGATAGCAATCCTTTCGAGGCCAGCGAGTAGGCACTTTTACAGTGTTAGGTTAGCTAGGCCGGTCCCTTTTTTAGTAGATCTTAGCTTGTCGCCTGTAGTAAGGCATATTTGTATTTGCTGGTGTGCTGGCTAACCTTCAAATATAAAATGGTGCTTGTCTTTCCTCTGCTGCTGCTGTTGCTATTCCTGTTGTTTGGTTTGGGAGTTGTTCATTTCCGCATGTGCATAATTACAAGATAAAATGAATTGGTCAACGATAGTAACTAGGACGTCATACAACTAGACTTCAAGTGAAATGGGGTTGCCGCGAGCTCGAGAGTCAGGGCGTGACAAATGGCATTTGGAAGCTTGCTCATAAATGTTATGTGTTCAAATAGTGCCCTAAAGTGTAAGCTGTGATAAGGCTAAAGTTGAGACTTTCTCTTCAAGAATTCCTCATTAATGCACTTTTGAAGACAAGATTGAGAAGAAAGTTTGTTATGATCTTGCTAAGGAGGAGGGATAGGGGCCATTTAAGGATGGAGGAGGGGTGGAGCTAACTAGTTAGCTTCCAATTGATTGCCCTCTACAAATAGGTGATGATAACCTAAGGTGAGACTTGAAAAGGATGATATTTTGCAATTTTAGCCTAGATTATCACCCAAGTGTCTAGAATTATTGCCCTCTCTAATCCAAGCAAAATTGAAGAAGTCTTGCAAGCTAAGACTGACCTAGGATAGCTCTCAAGTTTCTTGCATTATTGCTCTCTCTCTCAAGTTCAAAAAGGGCTTCCCTTTTCTCTCTCTTTCTCTTTTTCTCTCATACTCTCATCTTTCTTTCTCTTGCTCATTCTCTCTCTCACACAATCTCTCTCCCTCTTTCTCATTTTGCTACCCCACCATCACTGTCCTCGCCGCCGCCGCCCATCACCGCGAGCATGTCATCGTCACCTCACTGCTGTTCATCATCCGTAATTCATTCGTAGATTTCAATGAGTTTCGTAAGTAGATCCCCTAACCCTTGGATAGGGCATTGCATTGCCTAGTTTGGACATAAGGTCAGTTTCGGTTTCGTGATTTTCATGCTTGATCTTTCTTGTCCTAGATGAGGAAACTCGAGTATGAATTTTGTATGGTTTGCTCATAATTTGATTGGGTTTTGAGGTTTGGGAATTAGTATATTTTGTCACATGCTTATTTAGTCATAAGGAAAGCTTAATATTGCCCATGTGATTATTGGATTAAGAGAACCATTGTTATTTGATTATGTTCTATCATGTGCTTGCTATTGTTGTAAGAAATCATCATGGATGAGTTAGCTGCTTGTAGAAGGTTGCTTGGAACTATTGATGGATGATTTTAGTGTTTGTCTTACATATATTGATTTATAAGGAAGTGTTGTGGGTTATATGCTATTGTGGATGCTTGAAATCACACTTCAAGTTTCTGGTAAGAGACTTGCGTAATCTTGGATGTGCATGGAAGCATACCGAGCCGGGTCTTTCTTTTAGTACACCGATATTGAGGCATGTTGTTCCAAACCAAAATAGGCCTAGGTCGGTGCTCAAGTGTATCGAGTCAAGCTAACATGTTTTTACGTTGAGCTCGGCATTTTTCATCGACCTGATTCCTGTAAGTCATGACATACACTTTGTGCACGCCTTTTGGGCTCTTGCATTAGCTTAAAGTGGAGATAATAACCAATATGGGAGATTGTTTGCATGTGTGATCATATTAAAGAGCCCATCACCAATGAATTTCAAGGTGATACCTGATGGTTTTCGGATGCTTGGGTTGAGTCTGGAAGTCTTGAGAAGCTAGTCCGATGAGTCTTGGTCAAGCCGAGATATCCTGGTTGAGTTAGGAAGTCTAACATGAAGCTGGAAGCCTCAGTCAAGCCGGAAGGGCCTTGTCGAGCTAGGACGAAGTTAAATGAATTTTTAATGAGTGTTAGAATATGCATAAGTATGATATATTTGATGTGTTTGATGAAAAGTCAAAGGGACACGCATTGGAAGTACGTCGAAATAAACACATGTATGTAGTCAAGGTTTAGTAATAACTAGAATTCTATTTGATTTATTATGAATGTTCGTATGCTTGACTTGTAGAACATATATATACTTTGGGTTTTTTGATTATGTGTGTACTTTAGGTATTTGAGAATCGTTTTCTTGTACATAATCAAGGCAAAGTAAAGGTTTTGTTATTGATTTGCCATCAATATATCAAATGTCAATATTTGCATATTTCCTATGTGAGGCATCCTCTTATATGATGATTAGGTAATTACTTATTGAGTTTTTAACTTCTTGTTGTTTTCCTCTTTTCTAGGCCCATAGGTATGGTTACCCATCCCGTTTGTTTTGGTGTGCCCATAGAAGTGAAAGCGAACACACTGGAGATTGAAAAGGAGCTAGGACTAACCTGACCTTTGCTTTTGATGTAATTAGAAAAAGCCCGGAACCAACGGGCTTGTATATAAAACTTTTGATAAGATAAAGAAGCATAATATGATTAGTATGTCTGTGCCTATGTTTTCCTTACCATCCGATTGTTGTTGTTATTGGGAGATGTAGTTGAACATTTCCACGTGTGCTTAATCGAATAAAAAAAATAATAGGATGGTGATGCCTCTTGGACTATCACAAAATAACCCTTGCCAATCACATTCTTGTAGCTAAAGGAGTCTAGGGCGTGACATGGTGCTTAACAATTTGGTTTGTCTTCAGAGGAGCAAAAGAGGGGCGAGGGATGGGTTTTGTTAAGAAAATTTTCTTTTTTTTGCATATATGTGATTTGCTGTGAAAGTTAAATAGAAATTCGTTCCATTGGACCGATTGGCCGAACCAATTGGTCGGTTTGATTCCCATTTCTAGGACCTACTAGTTCAGTCCACAATTCCATAAAAGAGGAACTAGACTAAGAGTTCCACCTTGGAAGATGACCCGACTGGGAACCAATTACTCCTGGTTGAATCTCTATCAAGCACTCACAATTGCATTATGAGCTTCGTCAATGTAAACTAATCAAGCACCACGTTCAAGCATCATCGATCCAATCATCATTCGTCATCCTGATTAGGAGATTGCATATTCAAGTTAGATAATTATCTAATTCAATCTTGAAGTTGATATATTTCCTAATTTGAAATAATTTGATTTTGAGCGTTGTAGGCATTATCCAACAAGATTCCATTGACAAAAGAAATCAAATATAATTATTAATTCAAGCCGAGATATGATGAATCACTTTTTTAATTATGTTTGTTTTTTTTGTTTGGATAAGTGCCTTATTGAGATTGTGATATAATTATTTATTTGAGCCGTGAGACCACAGATCGTTTTTTTTTTTTTTTATGTTCGATTTTGAGTAAGTGCATTATCAAGATTACGATATTTGTTAATTTAAGACGCAATACGATGGATTCGTTTTTTTGCATATTATAATGTTTTATTTGAATCTTGATGGGTATCTTGAATGAAGTTCCCATGTTTGAAATTTTGATTAGATAGATAGAAACCCTAGCTTTAATACAAAAAAATACAATAAAAAATTTGTGACATATCTTATCATTCAGATTGCATGATAAGACTAGATATATATTTTCCTATTTTAATTTAAATGTGTGTTTAGATAATATCTAGACTAGACATCATTTTAAATAGAATTGCATTTTGAGATAAGTATCCAAGATAAGATATAATTTAGATGATTCCATTTTCTAACTTAAATTAGATAATATCTCATGTTAGGTATATTTATATTTTAATTTATTTCTAGTTATGAATTTTAAGTAAAATACCAAAAAATATTATATGCACGTCATATAGTTTATATAGTTTGCATGTTAGGTTTATTTAATTAGATATTTCTGTCAATAGAACTAGGTCATGTAGTTAAAGTGCATGTCATACAGGTAAGTTTTTTATTTCAAAATAAAAAGAAAAAAATTGCTTGCTCTTATGTGTTTAATTCCTTTGATGCAATTCCTTTGATTTATTTATTGATTTTTATATTTAAATGTTAGCACACCTGATTACTCCCTTGCATGTTAGTGATTTAGACTAAAATCAATCCAGACCACTTGCAAAATATTTGTAAAAATAAAAGAGAAAATGTACTAAAAGGATGTTAGAGTAATATATAGCGTAATCAAGTTTTCGAACTCATGTAGTCTTAGGTATTTCTCCTAATACTTTCCTTGGATATCTAATCAACCCATATTGAACAGATTATTGGTGAATCCACATAAAAATCATTTGTATGTTAAATGACTTGAACTTAAGTTGTGAATTGGTTTGGGCTTGAGAGACCTCAAATTAAGTATAGATTGAGTAATCCATTAGTTGAATCCTTAAGTGGTAAGATCGCAACAATCGCTTTCATATGTATTTCAAAGTGTCATTGCTTTTGTTTGAAAACTCCTGTGTAGAGTTAAAACTGACTTGTAATAGTGATAAGGTAAAGTGTACAAGGGTGATAGCAGCATTGTGTCCTAATAGTGTTTTTTTATCGAATGATAGGAATGACACTTGTTAGTTGCAATTTGCTTTAAAAATTACTAGTGGATTAGAGGCCGTGTTGAAGCTGTTTAGTAATTTACATGCTCAATTGAGCATTTAACTGCTTAAATTGAGATTATTGGATTCTAACTCGATTTGATTTAATTTGTTAGGATTACCAAGTATGTAATTTCCTTTTTTTGAGTCGTTTTATATATATATATTTGATAAATAAGGGATCGAACCTTCAAGGCTATATATCAGACCCTTAATTAAATTTATTTCTCTATATGTGGGTGGCGATATTTAATATAATTATCAATCATGAGTCTATTAAATTTTAGAATAGGTACATTCGTATTATAAAACGTGTCAGATAAAGTGCATTGTATATAGGGTTAGATTGCGATCATTTTGTTTCCTAATTTAGAATTCCATACTTTAGGTATTATGTTGTCATTTGCTTAATTTAGATTAGGATTCATGAAATGATTTGTTACTTAGGTCATGCACATGTAGAATTAGTGCACGTTCATTTAATTAATGCTAGATTCTAGGGATAATTTCGTTATTTAATTTAATCAAAGAGGATTAGTTCATAATTCTTTTTTCTGTCATTTGGATTAACTCATATATTGATTGCATATAAATAATTCATATTGCATGTTCTTAGTCTAATAATTCATGCGTGTTAAATTAGAATTCACATTATCATAGAATTTAGTTATATTGCATTTGTGTTATTTAAAAAGAAAACAAAAAAGTAATCTCACATAATTGAATGATAAGATTAATTTATGAATAATCCTAAATAAAGTCGTTAGAATGGTATATAGGTTACATTCAAGTTATTAATATAGTTTTCATGTCATTTCGAATTTTATAGTCCATTAATGCATGCTAAGTCAGAACTCACATTGTTATAACATTTTAAGTATATCATGTTTATTGCAAACAAGAAAACCCAAAAAATGAATGAATTAAAAATTGCACCATCACAATTAGAAATATTGTTTAGGTCATGCATCATGTTTGATTTTTTAGTTAACATCTTGCTGAATAGATGGTGCATAGAACGATAATAAAGTTTTGCTTTTGCTTTGTTTAGTGCACTGAGGTTCTTTGCATTTTTCTAACAATTTATTTATTGCTTTGATTTATCGAGTGTTACATTATTTAATTGTGCACCCAAATGATCATCTCTCACATGTTAATGGCTTAGGATCAACATTGACCCTTAAAAAAGATATTTTTTTTTAAATAAGAGAAAATGTACCGAAAATATGTTAGATATATCTAGCATAATTAAGTCTCTATATCCATAAATCTTTGATTTTAGAAGTAAAATGTTCTCCCGCATTATACTTGGTTTTTAATCGATTTATAATAGATTAGTGGTGACTTTTGAATAAATTGATTTGCATATTTAAATGATTTAACTAAAACCTTAAAGTTGTGATTGATATGGGCTTGGAAAAGTCCATCCTAAGTGACAACACATCTCTTTTATGAGTAACCCGCCGGTGCTAGCTTAGTAACCTATCTATTTCCCTTAATGGTTTATCTTGGGGAAAGTCACAAAATACACAAAAATATATATACTTAGGGTGCTTCATTTATTTTCACATCAAGTAAATGAGACAATGAGAATCAAATATTGGCAAAAGGTAAAAAGTTAAAATTTTAAATTACGTTAAAAGGACAAGAGGTCGTTATTTAGCAGTCCATCACCAGTTAAACTCAAAGATAAGATCTAATATGTTGTCCAGGCCTCTCCACAACCTATATGAATATTGAAACATTTGGACAAGCTAGGCTCAAGCCTAAGTTGGGCGGCCTGGGCTTTTTAATGTAAATGCATTATGAAAATCTGACCATCGATCGACTTTTCTCTGATTGTGGAAATGCAATATGACCGTTACCTTTAGTAGTCGCTCTTGTGGAAGAGATGATCCAAATAAATTAGTAGTATCATTGAACCACGAGGCCATACAACATCACTTATCCACAAGCCTATGCAACTTGAGTTTTTTTGTGGGAAAATTGGAAATAAAAAGGGGAATTTGTATGGAAGGTGTAACTATTCAAGTCATGAGAAGAAACAATTTGACTTGATTCAATGTTACACAATTTCATCTAAGTAAGATGACAAATGCAACGGAAATCTCCGGGTCCACTAACAATCTGGCAAGATCCTTCACGAAGCCCAAGATGAAAGCATGTTCCGTTGCAATCGGATATCTCCGAGCACGGTCCTACATCAAAATCTTGATTTGTCTCCAATGCAACTGATTTTTCTGAGATACAAGAATTCAAAAAATTTCACCAATTAATATAATTACATTTAGTAAATTGATACCTACTATGACTAATTAAAAGTTCAATCTAGAATATGTAGGTCTGGAAAATTGTTTCCATCGGCGTGTTATAGCAAAATAATATGGACGTGATATTGAAAATTCCTTATTTGGCTATTAGTCCTATCAAAATACATTTGATCAAAGCAAGAAAACTGGATCCGAAGCATGTAAAAAATTGGGAATCGGAGGGGCAACATAGTAAAGGCACTATAACGGGAGTGTCAGAGCAATTATGGAAGAGGATATAGGGCCCCTTTGCTTTAGCTTTGGGCAAATGCCTTTAAGAAAATGCAAGTATCTTTAAGCTAAATGGATTTTCTGGAATGCAAATACCGTTTGGTAAAATGAAATTTTTCATTGCAATGCGAAGCAACTTTTGCCTAAATGCCGTTTGGTAAATACTACATTTTATAAAGCACTTCGACTAAATTTCTTTTTTAATAAAAAAATTTGTAATTTTTTTTTTAATTTATTCACCAGATTGGCCGCCGGCCACCCTCCAGCAGCTAGATCTAGCCGTCGGCCACCCTTTGGCAGCCAGATCTGGCCGTCGGATAGCCACACCTGAGGTCGGGCGACCTTAGGCGTGGTCAACCGTCACCGTCTCCTGGGTCGCGCAAACCTAGGTGACAGTGCCTCCGTCGCCTGGGCACACGACCAAGGCGACGGCAACAATCGCCTGGGTTTGCGACCCAGGCGACGGTTGTGCGCGACCTAGGCGACGGTGCCTTCGTCACGCGACCCAGGTGACGTCGCCTGGGCATGCACCACCGGGGCTGCGCGAACCCAGGCGATGGCACCTGGGTCACCGCCTGGGGTCGTGCAGGCGACCACCGCCTAGGTTGCACGACCTTGGGCGACAGTCACTAGCGTCGGGGACGCCTTGGGCGGCGGTCGCCGGCAGCGATCGTTGGCATCGGGGTCGCCTTGGGTGGCGGTCGTCAACAGTGGTCGTTGGCGTCGGGGTCACCTTGGGCAGCAATCACCGGCGTCGAGGACGCTTTGGCCGGCGGTCTTCGATCTCGTCGGCTCCTTGGAGAAGATGAACAGTAATTTCCCATTTGCATTTGGAGGATGCAACTTCCCAAAGTGACTCCGGACCTCCCTTGGGCTAAAGGCCTTTAGAGTCTTTTGGAGATGCAATTGTATTTAGCCAAAGTTCTCCAAAAAACAAACCAAACGGGTTCGCATTTGGCCAAGGGGCTTTCGGGGCTGAAAGCCCCTTGGCAAAGCTAAGCCAAATAGGGTCATAACATGCTCTTTTAAGATTCCCCTACTTCTTATTCATCGTTGCATCCTTTCAGCTTTTGAATAGCATAGTCCAAATAAAATGGAATAAATTACTCGATGAATACTTATGAAACATGAACTTACCTGTAAAGCAAAGGGAAATTAGGCAAAGAACGCAAATGAATAAACCAACTCTTTTGGAAGCCACATCTGTGACCTTCTCTTCTCGCGTTTCTTCAAGCTATAATATAATATGATTGTGTAATTGGTTGCGAAAGATTACACAAAATTTCCTCACATATATAGGCGATTCAAGCACCACCACAACAGCTATGTTATAGTAGATATCTGAGCATACCATATTAAATACTTGAAGATCCGTGATGGGTTTTATTATTAATGGGCCGCCCATGATGGGCTAAGCCCAGCCCATTTGAAAGGGCCCATGAGAGAGGTAGTTATTTTTGTGGAGAATAGAAAAGTTGTGGGAAGTTAACATTTTTGACCCATACGTTGAGAATTCTCCCGCACAAAAACAAAAAGGAAAAAGCTCTCTCAAGTGAAGATTTTCGCCCCGAAATCAAGAACTCTCGTCATTGCAAAGGAAGAATTTAATCCGTGGCTAATAAGGTATATCCATTGAAGTGATATGTCTTCTGATCGGTATTATACGTGTTCTTGGGCTGTTTCCACATTTTTGATTGATTGATAATCGATTAGTTCGATATTCGTTTTCTGGAATCTGTTTCCTTCATTGGTATCAGAGCCTAGGTTTGTTGTTGCCGATCATTACCATAGTTTATAATTTTTTATGGCTAATAAGTTTAGACGAGGAGTGATCGAGGGCATAAATCCCGACACCGCCACTGTTCATTCCCCTTTTATGACTTTTCGTATGTCAAAATTAGTTTTTGAATACACGAGGCCGTAGTTCTCGTCGAGACGAGGAAAACGAGTGGTGGCACGCCGCCGGAGGTAGCCGGATGCGCCGCCACGCGCGAACGGAAGTGGCTGTCGTCATCGGCGCGTGCAACGCACGCGTCGAGGCAGTTTTTCCTAGGCACGTGCGCCGCACGCGCGCGGGTAACCGCTCGCACGTGCGCCGCATGCGCAAGGGTAATCGCCCGTGCATGGGGTGAACGCGCGCGTGGCTGACGTCATGATGACGTCGTCCTTCCATTCGGGCGGTCGGTTTGTCCAACCCATACCCGACCCATGACCCATTGATTTGACCCGGTCATCCGTTGACCATTGACCCTCGTTGACCGTTGACTTTGTTGACCTTCGTTGACCGTTGACTTTGTTGACCGTCGTTGACCATAGTTGACTTAAAAAAAAAATTTCACTATGGAATATGTGTAGTCCCTTATGTTCTGCATTTGTTGCAGGAACAATGCCTCCCATTCGCATGCGTACACCTATTCGCGCAATTTCAAGAAGACAAAAGAGGAGACTTCAAAGGTCGATAGCTAAGTTGGCTAATTATCGATGGGAAAGTGGTGATATAAGGGTACACGTGCGCAAGGTCAATAGGAAAATACAGAAAGTAATTTGGAAAGGTTATCCCATGCCAGCTTTTGAGATGGTGCGATCCATGATTAACACTCTTCCATCGGAATGGCAAGTGGTGTTTAATCGCCTATGGGATGTCAATGTGGTTCCGGATTACAAAAAGCTTGTAGTGGCTTTTGTGAGGGAATACTTTAAGATTGAGGCCTCGAGGACTTCAACTTTAGGGATGAATACGACCAAGCGGGGAATGAATGTGCATAGGAGAAACCCTAGGGGTTTTCCCTCTGTCTTTCCATGGGTGCCAAATAAGAAACTCAAGCTTTCAAAGCGTTTTTATGAGTCTTTCCCTGTTCATAGGTTGTTTTATTGAGAGTTTGAAGTTATGTTTGTTTAGGATGTTCTAATGTATTAGTTACGTTCTGTAAATAGTTTCTTCCATGTTGATGTTGTGACTTCTAATGTATTAGTTACGTTATGTAAGAATGTTTTTTTTCATTAATGGATGTTCAATGTCAATTGTTGTTTTATTACTATTAATTTCTGTGGGTAGTTATGGAAGTTTAAGTAGCTTCAAATGACTTATTTTTGCATGGAAGGTTATATTAATGATAATTTCAATTAAGGTTCTTGGATGATGATTGGAAACAATAGTGACCTTTTGATTCTGAAGTCTTATTTGAAATTATTCATTAATATGATTAGTCTATGCAAAATAGATGCATAAATGATAGGCATTAATGTTTCGTGCATGTGTGTCTGATATGTTCAGATCCAATGGCTTCAGCAACTAAGAGTATAGTCGCTGAATTGAACAAAGGAGAGAAGCTCAACGGTGATAATTATGAAATATGGCATATGAAAATCTAGTATGTGCTAGAAGAGCAAGAGGCTCTTGAAGCTCTTAACCTGGTTATGGAAGAGCCTGAAGATGGGAACACTGCACAACACAAAAGAGATAAGGATGCATTTGTTGCATGGAAAAGAAAGAACTCTCTTGCTCGCATCACGTTGCTGAGTAGCATGGAGAATGATGTCATGCGGGAGTTTAGGCGTTTTGATAATGCCAAAGAGATGTGGGAAGTACTGGCAGCAAGATTTGGTCATACATTGGTGACCAAGCTGAGACAGCTCACTATAAGGTTTGACTCATACAAGAAGCCTCATGGTCAGTCCATGAAACTACACTTAAGGAAGATGTCAAACATGATAAATGAGCTGAAGGATGCTGGCCACGTTCTGATTGATGAACAACAAGTACAAGCAGTGATTCGTTCCTTGCCTCAAAGTTGGGAGCATATGAAGGTGCACCTGACCCACAATGAGAACATCAAAACCTTTGAGGATGCAGTACGCCATCTTGAGCTAGAAGAGGATCGCCTCTTGGCGGCAAGCCAGAAACTGATATTTATTATGCAGGTTCTAGCTCACAAGGAGCTTCGTGCTCCAAGCGTAAGCATCCTGACTCATTCAAAAGATGGAAAGACAAATGAGTGAGCTCTTCAGGGAAGAAACCAAGAATTGACCAACGTGAGAGAGGAAACCGTCCTTGTATGAAGAGAATGTCAAGGGTAAAGTGTTACAATTGTGGCAAGAAAGGTCACTATGCTCGCAACTGTAGCGAGCCAAAGAAGGTAAACACTCCTTGTATTCTTGAGAACTCTGTTTTTGTATCAAGTTATGTACTTTTAACTGAATCTAATCCTTTGTAGACCGTAGATTCGAGAGCCACAGACCATGTAGCGAAGGACAGAGGTGCCTTCGTGGAGTTCTGACGAATTCCAACTGGAATGAAATGGATCTATGCAGGGAACAACTCCAAAGCTGAAGTAAAAGGGATTGGCACTTGTCAATTAAACATGCGTGGTGGACGCACTTTATTCTTACATGATGTATTATATGCTCCGGAGATTCGTCGGAATTTGGTGTCTGTGTTAGTGGTGGTTAAGTTTGGTTTTAGTTTGAACTTCCATAATAGTGGTGTGGACTTGTTTTTAAGAACGAGTTACTATGGTTGTGATTACTTTCTAGATGGTTTTATTGTGCTGGATGTTGACTCTAGTAATGTTAATGTATGTTATTCCCTCTTCACGTCTTCTAATTCATGTGATAATGATGTGAATGTATGGCATGCTAGACTTGGTCATATAGGCCAACAACGAATGAATAGATTAGCCAAAAAAGGGCTTACTGGGCAATATCGAAAAAATTGATTTGCCCACTTGTGAGCATTGCCTAGTTGGGAAAACAACAAGGAAACCATTTGGAAAGGGGACAAGAGCTGAATTTCCTTTGCAATTAATTCATTTTGACATTTGTGGTCCAATGAATGTGAGGGCAAGGCATGGAGCTGTTTATTTCATCACGTTTATTGATGATTATACTCGGTTTGGACACGTCTATTTGATTTCTTATAAATCTGAGACTTTTAGTTGCTTCAAAAAGTTTATAAGCTTAGTAGAAAATCAATTAGACAAGAAAATAAAAGCATTAAGATCTGACCGAGGTCGAGAATATCTATCTGATGAGTTCAGAAATTAAGGAATAAAAAGACAATTGTCTATTCCCTATACTCCTCAACAAAATGGTGTTACGGAAAGAAGAAACAGAACTCTATTGGAAATGATTAGGTCTATGATGGTACAAGCTAACTTAACCATCACCTTTTGGGGTGACGCTTTGTTAACAGCTGCTTATGTTCTTAACTGTGTGCCTTCTAAATCAGTTACTTCCACTCCATATGAGTTATGGACAGGTAGAAAACTGGATCTGTGTTTTCTCAAACCTTGGGGTTGTGCTGCCTATACACATGAACCATCACACAAGTATGAGAAATTGGGTCCTAGAGGTAAGAAGAGTATTTTTATAAAATACTCAGAATACTCGAAAGGGTATGTGTTTATAGGTGAGCAAGAAAGTGGGAGTATAACTGAATTTGGATCACGAGATGTCACATTCTTAGAGAATGAATTTCCTAAGAAGGGCGAAATAGGCGAGGACTACTCCCTATTTGAAACCTTGGATTAAGATAATGGAGTTCATCTAAGTGGGAGCAATATGAGAAGTGAAGAATTAAATTCGGATCAATCTCAATTGCAATCATCTAAAAGGATGATATCGTCATTATTTGATCCAAGTAGGAGCATAATGGAGAGCAATGCGCAAAGCGCACAATTGCCCATACGGCGAACAAGTCGCAAAAGTATTCCCCGTCGACGTTTTGACATTGAAGGGGAAACTTTTATGGTTGCTCCACGAGATGAAGATGAGCCGAAGAATGTAAATGAGGCTCTAAATTGCCCTGATAAGGAAAAATGGATGCATGCAATGGAAGAAGAAATGGAGTCAATGAAGTCGAACCATGTTTGGGAACTGGTTGATCTTCCAAAAGGACGCAAAGTCATTGGGAACAAATGGGTTCTCAAACTAAAGCGCAAAGCTAATGGCTCAATAGAAAGATATAAGGCTCACCTTGTGACGAAAAAATATAATCAACAAAAAGGAATTGATTATGAGAAAACATTTTCTCCTGTGGTGAGATTTACCTCAATTCGCCTTATTCTGGCAATAGTGGCAAGTATAGATCTTGAACTACATCAAATGGATGTTAAGACTGCTTTTCTCAATGGAGAATTAGAAGAAGAGATTTATATGGAACAACCTAATGGTTTCATTTTAAAAGGTCATGAGCAAAAGGTATGTCGACTTTTGAGATCAATATATGGCCTTAAGCAGTCATCGAGACAATGGTATATACGTTTTCATAGTGCCATAGTGGCATATGACTTTACAATGATTGATGAGGATCATTGCGTATATATCAAAAGGTCCAAAGATCAATTTGTGATTATATCATTATATGTTGATGATATATTGATTGCCGGAAGTAATTTGGAGTTTGTCAATACTGTCAAAAGTTGGTTATCTTCCAACTTTGAGATGAAAGACATGGGTGAAGCTGCATATATTCTTGGAGTTAAGATTTTAAGAAATCTTTCGAAGAGAATATTGTCTCTTTCGCAAGAAACTTATATAAATAAGGTTCTTGAACGATTTCGTAAGCAGGATTGTAAACCCGTAGATACTCCTATTGTAAAAGGTGAAGCATTGAGCTATAGATTGTGTCCTAAGACTCCACAAGAGAAGGAATAGATGCAACGTGTTCCTTATGCTAGTGCTGTTGGAAGCTTAATGTATGTCATGATGTGTATAAGACCTGACATATGTTTTGCAGTTGGAATGGTAAGTAGATACCAATCCAATCCAGGTCAAGCACATTGGACATCCGTCAAAAGAATACTGAGGTATCTGAAGGGAACTGTTGATTATATGCTGAGTTATCAAGGAAAGGATCTGCGGTTTGAAGGCTACTCAGATGCTGATTGGGGAGGAGATTTAGATGAAAGGAAATCTACCTCCGGATTTGTTTTCTTACTAAATAATGGCGCCATATCTTGGAGTAGTAAAAAGCAAACGTGTATAGCCTTGTCCACGATGGAAGCCGAGTTCGTGGCATTATCAGCAGCTGTACAAGAGGGTGTTTGGCTTAAGAGATTTTTGGATCATTTAGGTGTAGTTGAGAATGCTGCAAACTCATTGTTGGTTAACTGTGATAGCCAAGCAGCGATAGCGTACACGAAGGATCCAAAATATCATGCTAAGACCAAACATATAGATACAAAGTATAACTTTGTTAAGGATAATGTTGCACGAAAATATGTGAACTTGCAGTACATATCTACGCATATAATGATAGCAGATCCTATGACAAAGCCGATACCTAGAGATGTTTTTTATGGTCATGTAAAATCTCTGGGATTACGTAGATGTTGATGTACTGAATAATGTATTTTTCCCTAAATGTTCATTGTTGATGATATTTACTATAATTATTAATGCCTATGAGTTTTATTTAACATTTATGCATCTCAATGCTCAGTGCATTATGTTTGAAAAAGTATGTCGAACAGATAAGAGATTAGCCCACTCACACGGGTAATCGCCTCTATTTACTATATGAAAAATGGAGATGAGACAATTTTAAGTCGATTATCTAAGTGATAATTGAGAGCTCAAGCTTAAAATATAAATGTCGATTTAACTGAGTGTTAAAATGAGGACATACTATTTATTATGTCCGAAAGTAAAATAACCCACATATTTTACTTTATCTGTTTTTGGAGCCAAATGTGAGTTCTAATGGATTCCTTGAAAGAGTAGATTTGTGAACTCAAATTAGACATTAAGTATGTTTGAACTATCATCTGTATGGTATTCAAGTGAAGACATACGTTCTATGGGAAATGAGTTAATATCATAATACGTATTTCATACTACGTATGCATAAGACGACCAATAAGAGTGGCAAAAGTTTTGATCTCAACTTATAAGTCATGTGAGACTCTTGAGGAAAAGAGTTCCTCAATTTAAGTGCTCTCATGACTCTTACTTATTCTCAAGATTTCTATTTAATGTTTGCTATCTTAGAATGTTGTCGATGATTACAAATTGATTCGATCTAACGGGACATTTCTAGAATAGCAAGTTGAATTGAAATTGAGAGTTTTAAGGAAAGAGGAAGATCAATTTGTTATTGATGTCATATTCTATTTGTATTCACTGGTCGACCAATTGTGATTAGTTCATAATTGTGAATACAACATATAATAAATGCAAAGAGATCAAGAGAGATGTAAATGTGACTAATTGATCTAGGGTACTGCATACTATATCTACTCGAAAAATCATGCCCAACTTGAGCTACTATGTATTCCTAACAGATGCATGGTAATGAGCTCTCAAAGTATGCTGGTCACACGGATTATTTTCTTGTATGAACTTTGCAAAAATGAGAGAGTTATGTTTAGCCCACCATGTGCGAGTGGGAGATGATGGGTTTAGCTATTAATTATGGACCGCCCATGTTGGGCTAAACCCAGCCCATTTGAAAAGGCCCATGAGAGAGGTAGTTATTTTTCTTTGTGGAGAATATAAAAGTTGTGGGGAAGTTAACAGTTTAACTCTCTCAAACGTTGAGATATCTCCCGCACAAGAATAAAAGGAAATAGTTCTCTCAAGTGTAGATTTTTTGCCCCAAAAATAAGAACTCTCGTCATTGCAAAGGAAGAATTTAATCCGTGGCTAATAAGATATGTCCATTTAAGTGATATGCTTTCTGATCGGTATTATACGTGTCCTTGGACTGTTTCCGCATTTTTTATTGATTGATATTCGATTAGTTCGATATTTGTGTTCGGGAATCCGTTTCCATCAATGTGCAAATACAATTCTATGGAATATGAAGTTGCAAAGATATCTCCGCTAAGTCCAGATTTGGAGTAATTAAGAAAGATGAGTGGACATAATCTCCTACGCCAATCGTTGGAAAAAAAGGTAACTAATTTACTTGTGAACCTTGCAGCACCATGATCGGTCCTAATTTATTTAATATTATTAAAAAAAATATCTCAATTGAGCCTGGCCAAAGTCGACTCGATCCGTCTCATGGAAGCTCGACGGTGCGAAACCAAAAAAAGAAAAAGAAAAAGAAAAAGAAAAAAGAGGTCCACTTTAAATGAAGGAGGACAAACTTCCTGTACTTGAGTTTTATGTGAATGGTCTAAAAGAAGGTGACTCACCTGCCCATGGAAAAATGGTGGACATCAGTGCATGACGGTCATGCGTATATGCCCATGAATTGAGAAGTAGGTACCGGCTATTGACATTTGTGGAATCCCCATTGGTCTTGTTTCTTCTCTTCTCCCCTGAAAAAGAGGACGTCTGAAGATGGACAATAGCTCGAAAGAGAAGTGAGAAAAAGAGAGAAGGACCCCATGTTCTCAACAAACACCTTCCTCAATAGTTAAAAGCTAGAGACGTCATGCACGACCAACGACACAAGATGGGCCTCCCATTAGAATTGGCCAGGGGACATTCTTTTTGGGTATTTCATTTCTTTCAAAGGTCGGTATCGATAACATAATTTTGTATAATGCATGTTTCGGTGATGAAATTATTCGGATGATTATTTAAATGCTGTGTAGCTTTTGAAAAAAATTTGATTTGGAGACCTAATTTTGTGGATTGTTGGAGTCACTTAAGTAGTCGGTTTTAAAAGGTTTTGACGACAAAGTGATTATTTATACATTTTGGCACTAAATTGATCATTTATAATTTTTTTCCTCTAAAACTTTTGAAATTAAAATTTTGACAAAATAATAATGTGAGTCAAAAGAAAAAAAAATCACAGAGCAAGTGTTTTAATTTTGCTATTATAATTCTTTCTTTTGTTAGACTCAAGCAAAATCACGAAGCAAATATTTTCTCCCAATAATTTCAGTTAAAATCACAAGAAAAGAAGGGGAGAGTAAGTAAAATTTCTTCACCTCCCTAATTTCATAGTTGTTTTTCTTTGATCTTGCTTTGTTTTGAGAATGAACAATAAAACTTAGATCCTTTATAGTTACGAAACATAAAAATTAGAGCAACTCATTATTTTCTGGCCTGCTTTATTGGGTTTGGGCAATTGCAATAATGATAAAGATGGATTAGGAGCTGAATTGGAATTGAAGCTGTCGTCACACTACAACATCACACGACCATGACAAGAAAAAGGAGGAAGAAAGAAAGAAAAATCATTGTAGTTTTTGCTCATTTATAAAGAGAAACGATAAATGACAAAAAAACTCATCCTACTAGTTCTCCATTTGGATTCATGATCGATGAATTGTAAAGTAAAACAGAGTCCATGAAAAAGACCATGACTCTAATATGACGTGAAGTTTACGTGACTCAACCGAGATATAATATAATCTTCACGTAATTTACTATGTCAAGCCTGTTTACCACAATAGAAATAGACTAAAGTTGCGTAGCTTGTTCTTGAAAGAGAATGTTTCTTAATTGTTCTTGAAGGAGTTTTCCAAATGTAAATTATGTTTGTTAAATTATAATCTGAAAATCCATTATGAAGTACCTTTGAGTAAAATAATATTTAGAGAAATTATATTTATAATGGACTTTTGTGATTAAAAAAGAAAAGAAAAAAGTTTCATTCAAAAGAAAAAATTGGCCCGCCAAGGGCAGTTGGCCGCTGGTGATCGATCTATTGCCGGCGACTTTGAGGTTGGAAGACCTCAGGCAACCCTCGGAGACCACTGGCGAGGGCTGTGTGAGGTCAGCTTACCCCTGGTGAGGGCTACATGACCCAAGTGAGGCTGCCTAAGGTCGCGCAAACTTGGCAAGGGTGGCTTGGTCATGTGACCCTCGTAACCTCTCACAGAGGTTGCACGACCCAGATTTGGGTCGCCGCAACTTGTGGGGGGTTGTGGCAACCTCAGTGAGGGTCGCCTAAGTCACGCGATCTCAGGTGGCCCTTCACGGAGGTTGCGCGACTAGACCTGGGTCACCGCCACTCACGGGGGGTCGTGTGACTCAGATCTAGGTCGCCACAACTTGTCAAGGTCGTACAACTGAATTTACTCTTTTTAGAGCCAATGAATTTGGCAGTGTAGGAAATTAGGAGCTTTTTCCAATTCAAACTGCAAAGAAGGGTTTTTGTATGACGAAATTATAAATTAATGTAGGCCAAGAGCTGTTAGATGTGCAGCAACATAGTGAGATTTTTCTTCCTACCGAGTCATCAAAAAGAAAAAAAGAAATGGCTTTCTTGACTTCCAACGATGCTTTGTTGTCTCGCTGCAGGAACAGAATGAGAAGACCAGAGCCTCTTCTTCCATTTGAACAGAAAGAGTGGCTTTGATTCTGATTTAATTATCAACTAACTGCAATTTACTCTGACATTTTTCTCAGTTAACACTCATAAACTTGCCTGGAAAAGCAACCGGGACTTGCCCACCACCAGATAGATACTTGAATGTCGTATTGCCAAAACAGTTCAATGACGTTTCTATATGCTTCCACATAGAAATAACAGCAAAGGTGAGGAGCCAAAATAATGCATATATATAATCCGTCCCATTATGATCTTGCAAAAGAGCGTGCAGAGAGAGAGAGAGAGAGAGATTGAATCAATGGCCAAGAGAGAGAGAGGGATTGAATCAATGGCCACCACCGGAGAGGAGACCCAGAACCAAGCCAGGATGCACCAAGAGTTTGGCAACAAGTCTCTTCTTCGGAGTGATGCTCTTTACCAAGTGTGAATCTTTATAGCTTTGGTTGGAATCGATGGATGATTCTGTTTTGTAGCTCAATCGAAAATTTCCAACTTGGAGTATCGTGTCTCTGATCTTCAATCTTTTCTCTTTTTGCAGTATATTTTGGAGACCAGCGTTTACCCAAGAGAGCCTGAGCCCATGAAGGAGCTCAGAGAAATAACAGCAAAACATCCATTGTGAGTTCGTATATGATTCAGGAACAGAAAAGATCATACTTCAAAAAATGCCCTCTCTCATTCACGAGTTAGTTTCCTGATCTGAAAACCCTTTTCCTTGCTTTGAATGAAAATTGCCAAAACAGGAACCCAATGACAACATCAGCAGACGAAGTGCAGTTCTTGAACATGCTTCTCAAGCTCATCAACGCCAAGAACACCATGGAGATTGGTGTCTACACTGGCTACTCTCTCCTTGCCACCGCTCTTGCTCTACCTGATGATGGAAAGGTCAGTCTGGTTTGTTCTCTTTCAAGTCAACTAAGTTCTTCAATCTCAGACCAGAAGCGTATGGCTCTGAAAATATCATGGTCATTGATTGTTTTATGCAGATATTGGCCATGGACATTAACAGAGGGTACTATGAACTTGGCCTGCCGGTCATCCAAAAAGCAGGTGTCGCCCACAAGATTGACTTCAGAGAGGGACCTGCATTGCCTGTTCTTGATCAGTTGATCCAAGATGTGAGTACCACTTCCTTTGAGCATCTCAGCTTCACGAATAACTAGTATGTGCTTAAGAAGCTTTCCTTCTAATGCATCTCAATTACTATTGCAGGGGAAGCACGGGACGTTCGACTTCATATTTGTGGATGCGGACAAGGACAACTACCTCAACTACCACAAGAGGGTGATTGAGCTCGTCAAGCTCGGTGGCCTCATAGGCTATGACAACACATTATGGAGCGGCTCGCTGGTTGCGCCACCGGACGCCCAGCTTAAGAAGCATGTGAGGCTCTTCAGGGACAGCATCCTGGAGCTCAACAAGGCTCTCGCTGCCGATCCTAGGATTGAGATCAGCATGCTCCCTGTGAGTGATGGCATCACTCTCTGCCGTCGGATCAGCTGAGCATCGAATCTGAAGTCCTTATGATCAGGGTTCATTCTTAATATGTAGAGAGAGAGAGTCCTTATGATTAGGGTTCGTTCTTAATGTAGAGAGAGAGAGAGAGAGAGAGAGTCCTTATGATTAGGGTTCGTTCTTAATGTAGAGAGAGAGAGAGAGAGAGAGAGTCCTTATGATTAGGGTTCGTTCTTAATGTAGAGAGAGAGAGAGAGAGAGAGAGAGAGATTCATAATTAAATGCCAAATTCTATTGCTGTTTCTCTTTAGTGCTCTGGATTTCTTTTATTATGATTTTTCTGATCAGTTTCTTTGTATTGTCTCGAGTTCTTCCATCAGTCATGCAGAAGTGAATCCTGTGGCCCAAAACAAAAGGCAAAGTGAACCCTGGTAATTAAGTCATGACTACTTTAACCATTGTTTGTAATTTTACTTGTAAAAAAATGAAGAGACCAATATATCAATATAGTTTCGATCTTACAACAATCTGTCCATTGAGGAAATTAACTTCTTGGACCACTCATACGCTTATCACCAATTGATTGTCATATAACATTATAAGTAACTTTACAAGTCATGCTATTTAAAACAATAAGTTACTGGTTGAAGAATTACACCTTTCATGATTTCAAGATAAGCGATCCATTAATACCTAAATTTTTTGAAACATTAAAGGTTGATGATGGGGCTTCAAGATATCCTATATAGAGGGTCATCCTCGAAATAGGGTATATGTTTGGCATGAATAAACCCGGATGGGCAGCTGAGGAATCCATTTGTTAAGTGATGTTTACCTAAAAGGGCATCAAATGGACAGCCCATCAAACGCAACGGACATGAACCAGACGTTTCATCTCGACTTCCCAGCCATAGGAATTAGCAGGCTTCATCTGAAAATCAACTATTCACTGCCACTTCGTGGGACAATGCCACGTGATCCCCCTATAATAGGGAAGCAGAGCATAGACCGCAGAAAAACTTTCAGAGTTCTGCCGTAGATGAGTTTCTCCTGCTGATGCCAATCGAGGTCCAAGCAATGTAAAGTCGGAGCTCGACAACTTTTATCAGATGCAACTCCGTGCCAGCTTGGTTCTACACAATCCGCATGAAGCAGCCACATCATGAAATAACTCGCTTGTTAGTGCATTCTCAAAAGTATTCATGTCAGAAACTTAAGAGATCAACAAAAGAAAAACAAATAACCATGCATATAACAAGTTTACTCAGAAATAGAGAGATTATTTAACATTGCAGGTCCTCTACAAGAACTGATCTTAAGTATCTGTAATTGCATCCACCACTAACTATTATGTTAAATTACAAGTCAACTTTGACTGGGGGTGTCAACGGTTTAGGCCGGGTCCCCACTAATGCCCTGCCTAACCCAAACGTGAAGAGTGCATGCCCGTTGTGACCCAACTTGAATAGACCCCGAACTGAAAAGGACGGGTTGCTCGGTCCCTTACGGCACGGGTTTTCGTGTTCTGTTTTTTGTCATTCTTTTCTTTTCCAGATTCATCACAGGGCAGTGGAGAGTAATCCAAACTACTTCTATCCTCTGGTCCGAGACTCTCTGACTTAGCATTTGTAGGTGAAGCGTTACCTCTGAGTAAAGATTTTTCTTCCTGGTGGAAATTAGAATTTTTTGGGTAGATGATTTGTTTTACTCTTCTTGACTCAGCACTCTCCTCATTTGTCTCTTTTCTTTTCACCATGTTGATATTCTAATTGCACTTTTGTCTCGTTATGTACTGAGGAGTGCTGTTTCTGAGACATTGTGAACTGGAGTCTTCTCGACGAATAAAAGGAGTAAGAACCTATGACCACGGTTCGTGGAATTTCTTCTTGCTCGTTCTCCCTCCGGCGTGATGCTGTCTTTAACTACAACCTAATCGATCGATGGTAAGGGTCGTTGCTAGGTTGCGAGATTGGCGATGTTGACGATCAAGGGAGCGTTCTCCTTGAAGAGGCACAATGGGGCGACCTCGTCGGATTGAAGCTTTCCTCGAAGGTGGTGACAAAGGGCGGAGAAGTGAGTCGAAGTTTGCGATGAGGAGGGAGATCGAGATGGCGATCGAAGTGCAGACGAGGAGGACAGAGTTGAGAGCCAAGACAGAGGTGTTCTTGGTCCCGAGGATTCGGAGCTACGGAATTGATGATTTGGAAACGATGGTATGGAAGGAGATGGCGTGCACATCTCAAGGGAAAAGTCGTAGAGAGAGAAGATGGATTTGAGGGCTTCATGGTATGAGAGCAAAGGTGTTTACTTCCAGTGTTTAATGGGTTTTACGATTTGGTCAGGTCGCCTGATCTTCTATCTATTATCCAAATCGTAATGAGATACGATCTAAAAAGACTTGAAATTTTTCGAGTCATTTTGGCTTCTTTTCTTTACGCTCCTGATCTTAACCGCTAGGGAGCAGAAATTTCTCAAAGAACATTTCACAAGTAAAAATCAGATTCAGATCCAGAATAAACTCTCTTCAGAGTTAAAACTCATTGCTGATTGGAGTAGAGGCAAGAATATGTCCAACGATCGAAAGAATTCACGAGCCTAAAAGGATGCAGATATGCAACCTAAGAGTCAACTGCTTGCGCAAAGTTGATTGAACTACAGTCGTGTCGAACTCCAACATGTAACAAATTCCGCCAACCCACTCTCGCAAGCAAATGGGACACACCAGTTCGGCACAACAAAGCTAAATCAATAGAAGAATAAGAATGATGCCTCGCGGAGAGGCCAAGCCATTGCCTATTCAACATTCCCCCCTCCAGAGAAACCCAGAGGGTTTCATCTGAAAATCAAATATTCACTGCCACCTTGTGGTACACTGCCACACGATCCCCCTTCAATAGGGCAGCAGAGCACAGACTGCAAAAAAAAGTTTCGGAGTTCTGCCGGAGATGAGTCTCTCTCGCTGATGCCAATCGAGGTCCCAGCGATGTAAAGTCAGAGCTCGACAACTCTTTCTCAGATGCAACTCCATACCAGCTTGGTTTTACACAATCCGGATGAAGCAGCCACGTCATGAAATAACTCGCTTGTTAGTGACAAGCGAGTTATTACATTTTTAAACTCATTCATCTCAGAAACTCGAGATCAACAAAAGAAAAACAAATAGCTGTGCATATAACAAGTTTACTCAGAAATAGAGAGATTATTCAACATCGCAGGTCCTGCACAAGAACTGATCTTATGTATCCGTAATTGCATCCATCACGAACTATTATGTTAAAATTATTAGTCAACTTTGACCAGGGGCATCAACGGTTCGGGCCGGGTCTCCACTAATACCCTGCCTAACCCAAACATGGGGAGTGCATGCCCATATTGACCCAACTTGGATAGAACCTGAACGGAAAAGGACGGGTCGTTTGGGCCCATTCGGCACGGATTTCCGTGTCCTGTTTTTTGTCTTCTTCTTTTTTCCAGATTCATCACAGGGTAGTGGAGAGTGATCCAAAACGCGTCTATCCTGGTCTGAGACTTTCTGACGTAGCATTTGTAGGTGAAGCGTTGCCTCTGAGTTAAGATTTTTTTTGAGTAGGCGACTTGTTTTACTCTACTTGACTCGGCAATCTCGTCATTTGTCTGTTTTCTTTTCATCCATGTTGATAATCTAATTGCACTCTTGTCTCATTATGTACCGTGGAGTGTCGTTTCTGAGAAATTTGTGAAACTGGAGTTTTCACGACAAATAGAAGGATTCAACCTATGACCATGGTTCACGGAATTTCTTCTTGCCCGTTTTCCCTCCGATGTGGTGCTGTCTTTAATTTCAACTTGATTTCTCTCTACAGTTGAGTTGAGACAGAAAACCTAATCAATCGATGGTAAGGGCCATTGCTCGATGGCGAGATTGGTGATGTTGACAATCAAGGGAGCATTCTCCTTGAAAAGGCATAATGTGGCGAGCTCGTTGGATTGGAGCTTTCCTCGGAGGTGAGTGCAAACGAGGAGATGAGCCAAACTAATGTGCATACCTTATCTGTCCTATAATGATCTTGCAATCCTGCAAACCTTTTGAGTACCACTTGCTCTGTCAATTTCCCATTTTAGCTGTTGAGGATTTAAGTTGGCTTGTGTTACCAGAAAACAAATTAGGTCACACCTTCAGCCCTAGCTAGTATTTTTGTCTTTTTTCGGGCAAGGCTATGTCTTGAGCCTTGAAGCTGTCTCCAATTTGAAGGAAAAATAAATCGACTAAGATGCATCTGTTTGCAACTTCGACGGGATGACGTAAAATAATTGACACGTTTTTCTTTGTCCTTCAGGATCCGGTCCGCCTGGAGGGTGCAAAAGCTGAATTAGCTCACTCTCAAAGAAAGACTCTACAGCTGACAGGAAGAAGAAGCCTCTCTTGGTCTTTTTCCCTTGTGGACATGTAGCTGGAAATTCTTGGGTTTATGGTTTTTAGAGAGGAGGGGTAGTTCTGCTGTTGGAATCTATTCTCATTGGAAGCATATATTGAATCTCAGATTGTCGGCAACAATTAATGCTTTGTTGAACGGAGCCTCTTCATCGACCGTGACATGATTTCGTTCCTTGTCTAATGCTTATGCTGTTCGAGTTTTTCCGGTCTTCCCATGACCCCTTCAACTGATGTTTTGGTGGTCTCCTCTCGACCCCTCAACTGATGCAACAATTTAGTGGCCGTTTCCTACTAGAATTACAGTAGCGAAGGTACAGTAGGATCGTGTTTCGAACTCTTGCCATGGTGTACAAGACAAACTCAAAATGTTGAATTGAAACAGGGAACTGGCAAATTTAAATTTGATTCCAAGGCCACATTGATAGGATGTTCACTTGAGAATAGTTATCTCGCGGCAAGAATATAATCGGCTTCAACAGAAATACTAGACTTAGGATGCTCACAAGCAAAACAAAAGAGGTAGCGGTGGTCAATACCGACTATTGAACGCGAACTCTGTCTGAAGATCCTTTAGGAAATTGCTGCAGTCTGCACCACAAAAAAGGGGTCAGGGCGTCCGCCTCCGTTACTGAAGTTAGCCATGCAAATGAGGGAAATTTGGAATAAAAAAAAAAACAGAGAGTGAGAAGATATGAACTTAAGGATGGAAAGTGAGATTATTTTTCAGAAAGAAAGAGCCGGAGAGCAAAACAGTCCCCCGTGCATGAGTGTTCAGATTACTATTTTATATGATACTATCGATGGGTTGCCAAAATTTGTTTGACAAGTGGTGAAAAGTGGTGAAAGGAAGTGACGAATGCCATACTAAGGGACTAATGCATGTCTAATCTTTTTGGATAGTGGTTGCACATTTGCACGAAATAATATTACAACGGTGCTTTGTCAAGAGAGGTCAATTGGATAATTATGTGTGACCATTGGGTAGAATGCTCAAGACCGTCCGTCGATGTTATATATACATGTCGATGGCATCACGACACATTTCAACTTTCGATCAGTGAGTTAATATCATCTTCATCACTGACCATTTACATATTAGTTATGTCTACGGTCCCACCTTGAGTTTCGGCTGTTTTGAAGATCAACCCGATCGCTGGACGGATCACCGATCCATCTGGTGCTCCATTTTCTTCATCTGGCTCTTCCATCTCTCTCTGACTTATTCTTACAACGGATTATAAGTAATTTATGCTCTGTGCTTAACAACCTAACTGGCCAGCATGAATAGGAAGACCAACTGCAAACGCGCTTGAAAACCATCTTTTAACCAACCTAGAAATTTTTTATTTTTTTTAAAGATTTTCTAATTGCTGACGACAACCACACAAGACAATTTATTCAATGAAGGTGCCCTGACAATAACATCTTGGAAAGGCCACGCTGCTTCTGGCTGAATCTCTCCGTCGAGGAGGGGACAAACTATTCAGTCCTTGCAGAAGAAAAGTCCGGATGGATTCGGTATGGACTATTCAGCCAATTAGCAGATTATTTTAAGGGATGAAAGGCGCAATAGATTTTTCGAACTCTACCAAATTGTTTCATTGGGTCCTCGAACTCTCTTCTTGTACTATCGAACCCCTAATATACGTGTTTTTTCTTTTTTCTTTTTAAATTGGCTATTCTGCTAAAATTATGAATAGAAATGCTGATGTGATCGTTAAATGATGACGTGATATCCTATGCAATATTTACAAAAGAATGATTCGAATATAAAGAATATTCCAAGAATAAAATAAATGGCAAAAAATAAGAAGAAAAGATAGAAGGGAAGGAGACGAGGTGCCGCTGGGATTTGCCCAGTGTCAACGGCGCCATGCTGAGGATCACACAATCCTAGCAAGCAATGGCTAGGGTGGCGCAGCATTGACTGTTCTGCGATCTGGGCTTAGATCTACTAAGATGACCCAGCCCTATCAGGCGTTGCTAGACATCGGAGATGGCAAGTGGGGATTCAATGGCCCTCCTCGGCTTGTGAATGGCGCCGCCATTGCCCTATAGCCTCCCTTTTTCTCTCCTAGGTTTTTAAAATTATTTAATATTTTATTCGCTCAACAAAAGTAAATTACACATGAGCACCGACTTATTCGATTAACATTGAAGTGCCGGTCCATATTAACATTTCAATTTTGACAGGGCTCAATTTCGGAAAAAAGAAGAATAAAAGGGTCCGATTGAATAGATTAGAAAATTTAGGGACTTGATTTACATATTGAAATCACGTTCACCAAAAAAAATCAATTTTTTTTTAATTAAGGCTAAACTTAAAGATGAATTCGCCTACTTAAACCTTTTTCCTTCCGAGGGAAAGAAAAGATGCCCAGCACTGCATTAGGCAGAACAAACTGGACCTCACCCCATCATCCAGTTAATCTCAACTTTTCTACTCTTTGTCAGACACTTTGTTTCAATTTTGAATTAAATTACTTGTAGAAGAGAAAGAGAATACTGATTTAAGCAAGGAGAGGACAATTGCCAAAGCGTGTCATCATCTTGTTGAGACAACAGAGGATTGTCCCGATCGCTCAACCGCCGAAAACACAGCGGAAAAACTGTCTAATCACCCTACCCTACAATCGGTTTAATGAGGCAAACCATGTCGATGCGACTGTCACGACTTAGAATCGATGTCTCATCAGAATTTATCAGCGAAATTATGATTATGGGTAAAAGGGCAGTTTTCCCCGAACCCATCTGCTTGTTTCATACGAATTAGCCAAATGCTGTAACAAGGCCAGGGGAGGTGGCCACCAACCCAAAATGGTGGCCTCGAAGCCAAAGATGTCCCCCTCCCTCACCAACTCCACGCCAACATTCATTTCGTTTCTTTCCCTCCCATCTGACCGATTCCATAATCTCATTTGGCAGGGCCCTACAACGTTTCACCGTGTCTTGTTCCGCAATCATCCACTCATGACAAAACGATTTCATCAGAATGCTCATCATAAGCACCTGGACTTTCCTCTAAAGGGAGGACAAGGCTTTTGAAAAAGTAAAAATCTGAATCGCTCGGTCCGATTTTGATCCTCTCCTTTAATCATTACGATAAGTTTGTTTAGGGAGAAGAAATGGGAGGGATCCTGGAATATCGCATTCCGTATATCTTGACTAGTGGAAAGGAAAAAATACACCTATTAATAAAACTTATTTAAAGAGGAAAATAAGGCTTTTGACAATGTAAAAATTTGGGTCACTTGCTCGTTTTTATTCTCTCCTTCAATGATTACGATGAGCTCTGTTGGAGTAACTTCACCAAACCCAATAAGAATCTTTTCTCCGGAAAAGAGAAGGCTGAAAACAACTCCAAGATCAAGAGGTCTGTAAGCTTCCGGGAGCTCACCAACCCCGGACCACAGACCTTTTGGCAGGCGGTCCAATCTTCTCTAGACCGGTTCAAATCGGACCATTGCTATCCTTATATTTGTTGCATCATGCGTGCTCACAAAACATTGGTCAAGTGCAACATTTCTTGATCACAACAGAGAGAGAGAGAGAGAGAGAGAGAGAGACTGAATCAATGGCCACCACCGGAGAGGAGAGCCAGAACCAAGCCGGGAGGCACCAGGAGGTTGGCCACAAGTCTCTCCTTCAGAGCGATGCACTTTACCAAGTGAGTGTGAATCTTTATTGCTTTGTTGGAATCGATGGATGCTTCTGTTTTATAGTTCAATCGAAAATTTCCAACTTGGGGCACCGTGTCTCTGATCTTCAATCTTCTCTCTTTTTGCAGTATATTTTGGAGACCAGCGTGTACCCAAGAGAGCCTGAGCCTATGAAGGAGCTCAGGGAAATAACGGCAAAGCATCCATGGTGAGTTCGTATATGATTCAGCAACAGAAACAGATCAGACTTCAATAAATGCCCTCTTTCATCACCAGTTAGTTTCTTGAGCTGAACCCTTTTCGTTTCTTTGAATGAAAATTGCCAAAATAGGAACATAATGACTACATCAGCAGACGAAGGGCAATTCTTGAACATGCTTCTCAAGCTCATCAACGCCAAGAA
Organism: Corymbia citriodora subsp. variegata; assembly: GCA_014858505.1. Lineage (NCBI taxonomy): Eukaryota > Viridiplantae > Streptophyta > Magnoliopsida > Myrtales > Myrtaceae > Corymbia > Corymbia citriodora. The sequence continues at coordinate 17,158,912 of CM026418.1, forward strand.
CACCATGGAGATTGGTGTCTACACTGGCTACTCTCTCCTTGCCACCGCTCTTGCTCTTCCTGATGATGGAAAGGTCGGTCTGATTTGTTCTCTTTCAAGTCAACTAGATTTCTTCAATCTCAGACCAGCAGCTTTTCCCACACATTTCAAGAACATTGAATTGCTTTGTCAAAAATGAAAGGCTCTGGAAATTTTATGGTCATTGATTGTTTTATGCAGATATTGGCCATGGACATTAACAGAGAGAACTATGAACTTGGCCTGCCAGTCATCCAAAAAGCCGGTGTCGCCCACAAGATTGACTTCAGAGAAGGCCCTGCTTTACCTGTTCTTGATCAGTTGATCCAAGATGTGAGTACCCCTTCCTTTGAGCATCTCAGCTTCACAAATAATTAGTATGTGCTTAAGAAGCTTTGCTTCTGATGCATCTCGATCATTGGCTCTAGCGTAAAGATTATTCAATGCATAGCCCTCGTGTACATCTAGATAGAAATGCATCGAGAGCAATGCTTCTGGAGCACCTAACAAATATCTCAAACCATCACTGTTTGTCCCACGTTGGTGTCCATAAAGATACCATTTAAATGCAGGGGTTCGTTCATTACTCCTGGTAGATTCCTGAAATATTGCAACAAAACTTTTAGAAACAATTTGCCATTTCTACACCAAAACTATCGTTTGAGAGGACAAGATGATTTGCTGGGGATAACAATAGAATAGTGATTGAAGTTCATAATCTGGTCGGGGCTAATTTTTCCCTAAACCCATAGATCCACTTAAGCATTCATAAGATTTATGTCGATGCTTTTGCTGAAAATATTGACTCCATTTGGTGGAGGAAAATGTTTTTCATTGCAAAATTTATGGATGCCATTAGATTGTGACTTGGGTTACTATTGCAGGGGAAGCACGGGACATTCGACTTCATATTTGTGGACGCGGATAAGGACAATTACCTCAACTACCACAAGAGGCTGATCGAGCTCGTCAAGGTTGGTGGCCTCATCGGCTATGACAACACCCTATGGAACGGCTCAGTGGTTGCGCCACCGGACGCCCCACTCAGGAAGTACGTGAGGTACTATAGGGACTTCGTGCTGGAGCTCAACAAGGCTCTCGCCGCCGATCCTAGGATTGAGATATGCATGCTCCCTGTGGGTGATGGCATCACTCTCTGCCGCCGGATCAGCTGAGCATCTAATCTGAAGTCCTTATGATCAGGGTTCATTCTTAATGTAGAACCCAGGACAAAAAAAAAGAGAGAGGGAGAGAGATTTATGTATAACTTGTTGCTGTTTCTTTTGCATGATATTGTTGTGGATTAGACAAATTCTATTCCTAAACGAGTGGCTTGAGCTCAGCAACAGGATTCATAATTAAATGCCAAATTCTATTGCCGTTTCTCTTTAGTGCTCAAAATTTCTTTTATTGTGATTTTTCTGATCAGTTTCTTTGTATTGATCTCGAGTTCTTCCATTAGTCATGCAGTAGTGAATCCTGCGGCCCAAAACAAAAGGCAAAGTAAATCTTGATAATGAAGACACGACTACTTTAACCATAGCTCATAATGTTAATTGTAAAAAAAATGAAGAGACTAATATATCAATATCGTTTCGATCTTACAAAAGTCGGTGAATTGAGGAAATTAACTCTTTGGACCACTCGGTACGCTTATCACCAATAGATTGTCATATAACATTAAAGGTTACTAGTTGCAAAAATAACACCTACGATGATTCCAAGATAAGCGAACAATTAATAGCTAAATTTTTTGAAACATTAAAGGCTGATGATCGAACTCGAAGATATCCTATATAGAGGGTTTTTCTCAAAACAGGATATATGTCTGGCATGAATAAATCCGGATGGGTAGCTGAGGAATCCATTTGCTAAGTGATGTTTATCCAGGAATAGCAGCAATGGACAGCCCACCAAACGCACTGTTCGATCTGGGGGCAACGAAGGACCTGAACCATACGTTTCATCTCGACATCCTAGACACAGAAATTAGCAGGCTTCATCTGAAAATCAACTATTCACTGCCACCTTGTGGTACGATGCCACATGGTCCCATCCTTTAATAGGGCAGCAGAGCACGGACTGCAAAGAAAGTCTCAGAGTCCTGCCGTGGATGAGTTTCTCTCGCTGATGCCAATCGAGGTCCAAGCGATGTAAAGCCGGAGCTCGAAAACTCTTTTCTCAGATGCAACTCCATGCCAGCTTGGTTTTACACAATCCGGATGAAGCAGCCACATCATGAAATAACTCGCTTGTTAGTGCATTCTTAAAAGTATCCATGTCAGAAACTTAAGAGATCAACAAGAGAAAAACAAATAACCGTGCATATAACAAGTTTACTCGGAAATAGAGAGATTATTTAATATTGCAGGTCCTACACAAGAACTGATCTTAAGTATCTGTAATTGCATTCATCACTAACCATTATGTTAAATTACAAGTCAACTTTGACTGGGGGCGTCTACGGTTCAGGCCGGGTCCCCACTAAACCCTGCCTAACCCAAACGTGAAGAGTGCACGCCCGATGTGACCCAACTTGAATAGACCCCGAACTGAAAAGGACGGGTCGTTCGGGCCCTACCGTACGGGTTTTCGTGTTCTGTTTTTTGTCTTCTTTTCTTTTCCAGATTCATCACAGGGCGGTGGATCCAAACTGCGTCTATCCTCTGGTCCGAGACCCCCTGACTTAGCATTTGTAGGTGAAGCGTTACCTCTGAGTTAAGATTTTTCTTCTTGGTGGAAATTAAGAATTTTTTGGGTAGATGAGTTGTTTTACTCTTCTTGACTCGGCATCCTCCTCATTTGTCTCTTTTCTTTTCACCATGTTGATAATCTAATTGCACTTTTATCTCGTTATGTACTGAGGAGCGTTGTTTCTGAGATATTGTGAGACGGAGTCCTCTCCACGAATAAAAGGAGGAAGAACCTATGATTACGGTTCGTGGAATTTCTTCTTGCTCGTTCGTTGCTTGACGGTGAGATTGGCGATGTCGACGATGAAGGGAGCGTTCTCCTTGAAGAGGCACAATGGGGCGACCCCGTTGGATTGAAGCTTTCCTCGAAGGTGATGACAAAGGGCGGAGAAGGGAGTCAAAGTTTGTGATGAGGAGGGAGATCGAGATGGCGATAGAAGTGCAGATGAGGACAGAGTTGGGAGCCAAAACAGGTGATCTTGGTCCCGAGTAGTCGGAGCTACGGAATCGATGATTTGGGAAAGATGTTATGGAAGGAGAAGGCGTGCACATCTCAAGGGAAAAGTTGTAGAAAGAGAATATGGATGAGGCTTTCATGGTATGAGAGCAACGGTGTCTACTTCTAGTGTTTAATGGGTTTCGATTTGGTCAGGTCGCCTGATCTCCTATCTAATATCCAAATCGTAATGAGATCCAACCTTAAAAGACTAGAAATTTTTCGAGTAAGTTTGGCTTCTTTTTTTCTTTTTCTTTTTCTTTTTTACACCCCTGATCTTAACCACTAGGGAGCAGCAATTTCTCAAAAGAAATTTTCACAATGTAAAAATCAGATTCTGACCCAGAATAAACTCTCTTCAGAGTTAAAACTCATTGCTGATTGGAGAAGAGGCAAGGATATGTCCAACGATCGAAAGAATTCACGAGCCTAAAAGGATGCAGATATGCAACCTAAGAGTCAACTGCTTGCACAAAGCTGATTGAACTACAGTCGTGTCGAACTCCAACACGTAACAAATTCCGTCAACCTACTCTAGCATGCAAATGGGAGAGACACCAGTTCAGCACGACAAAGCTAAATCAATAGAAGAACAAGAATGATGCCTTGCGGCAAGGCCAAGCCATCACCTATTCAACATTCCCCCCTCCAGAGAAACCTGACTTTGGTCCAACCACATGGAACCTAAGATGCTCAAGCTGAAACCCATCCAGCCCCCTCTACATTACAGATCCTTTGCAATGGGACATCATCACCCATTAGTCTAGCAAGTCCATGATGAGACCAAAACTGATAATCGAGCACACTAACCGCCTAGAGAACTACAATTTGGATAGTAATGCAGAGTCAATTAAGTGGCAGATACTGCTCCGTGGAAGCGGCACAAGCCCACTATACGACCTTATAAGCATCATCTCCGCATCCTGGTAATGACTAAGCATTGCTCCCATTGCCAATTCACAAAAAACTGAATCTACTTGGTCTAGTATACATACTACAGCAGAATGCACAGAAGCAAAATAAGCACGGAAAAGCACACTTGGAAGTGAATTATGCATTCATCTTTCAACCAGCTATAGCCAACAGATGAGTACCTAAATTAACAAAAATGAGCACTGACTACCCCGTCTGCCAAATTACTCATCGATATATCAAATTGAAACCTCAGCTGAATCCATGTCCTCAAACCGAAAAACCAGGAGTTGAAGCATAAACAAAAGTAGAACAATATAAGGAAGAACTTGACGACTCCCCCCTCGAATACCTCTTCAACGGTAACTCTTCTGGAACCTGGCGCGAGCACCGCGTCCACCAAACTTCTTGGGCTCGCACCTCCTCGGGTCGGCCACGAGCAAAGTCCTATCATACCTACGAAACAAACGAACATCCAATGAGGGAAAGTTGCAGACTTTCTGGCCCCCGTAGCAGCAAGGCCGAATCTTATATCTTCCTTCGCATATCAAAGCTAAACCCACCTCCGTCGTCAACTTAAAGACAGACTAAACACATCAAAACTGAGAAATCCATATGCGAAAATAGTTCCTAGAAGATTATCCCACACTGGAATTCACAGCAACATCCTCAGGCTCTTCGAAATGCAGTACTTCAATCACCCTCCTACCATTAACAACTCGATTGCCAAAAGAAGACCTACTATTCCGAGCAAGAGTTAAAGCTTCGATTTTACCTGACCAAGATGTCCTTGATCTCCTTCTTGCTCTGCTCGTCCACGAACTTCTGGTAGAACGCGACCAGGGCCTTGGCGATGCTCTGGCGGATGGCGTAAATCTGCGAGGTGTGCCCGCCACCCTTGACCCTGATCCTCATGTCGACCCCGGCGAAGCGGTGCCGCCCGAGGAGGAGGATCGGCTCGTAGGCCTTGAACCGGAGGATCTCCGGCTCCACCAGCTCGATGGGGACGCCATTGATCTTGATCAGCCCGCGGCCGCGCTTGCAGTAGGTCACGGCGACGGCCGTCTTCTTCCTCCCGAAGCACTGGACGGACTCGATGGGCGCCGCCATGGTCGTTGCGTCGTCGACTCTGGTCCCGGAAAACCCTAGCAACTGGCGCTGGAGACGGAGACGGAGACGCTCGATGGAGCAGAGCGAGCGGAGGCGCGGCCTTATATATGGTGCGCCGGCGAGCGCTAGGGTTTTTTGCTTTTGGGCCTTGGAGGAAACTTCGATGGAGATTGCGTTTGGGCCTTAATGGCTTATAAGTGGGCCGGGCCGACACGTGACGCCGGCCTCATGTGCGAATGTCTTGCCCGGTTTATACACCAAACTCTTGCCCGCGTGACTTTTACCCGGAATAATTCTCGGTTTTCCTCTTGATTATTCAATTTTTATTTATTTATTTAATTACTACAGAGTCTTGTCTTTCTCAATCGCCATCAATGCTCACGTACGCCGTCCGCTAACCGGTGCTCAACTCCCATCTACTCACTGTCACCTCGATGTCCTTTATTTTTGGTCGAATTTGACTACAATGTCATTCGTTTTAGACCACATCTGAGCACATCCTTAATGTCTTTAGTTAGCACTCTCTTTCTTCCAATTTTCCCTCAATAAATAACATATAAAGCAATTGCTCTCGCAGTAACGAAAAAAAAAACTGGAGAATTATGTTTCTATTCATTCCTGAATTGGCCAATCGAGAGTGAGAGTATTGGTTCCTGATTCTAAGTTGGAAATCGACATACCTGAGAATCGATCGTTCCAAACATAATTATTGAGAAGTTGTGTTTTGCTGACACTAATTTAGGGATTTTATAACTTCATCTAGATAAGGGTTTTACATGATAAAGTTAGTGTATACTATAATTTCTTATTATCGCCATTATTTGTTTATTTGAATTCCAAAGTTGTAATTGATGAATATGTAACGCAGGTTATGAATAGCTACATCATATTCTTGGGCAATAAAATGATCTATGCTTAGAACCAAGAAAAACTAGATCATGTTATAATAGGTATGCTATCCCACAGTGAATGAACCTCATATTCAAGTCCTTTAGGGACTACCTTTTAGTTGCAACCCATCTAGAAATTTAATTTAGAGCATATAGACATTTAGAGATGTCAAGATGCTAACATTTCTAATTGGTCGAGTTGCATTTCTTAAAGGATCCTCCAAGATAGAGAATAAGAAATGTTTAGAAAGACATTGGGAGTGATAAAAGCATGTACTTTATTTTGTGATAATTAATTTAATCATAAACATTTCAATTATACTAACAAATTTTTAAGTCCATTTTAATGTGTAATAGATTTTTTTTTTGTTTCATTTTTGTTAAGCAAAACAAAAGTGAACATAACAACAAAAGTGAAAGTTTCTTATTTGTCAAAAGCAACAATCTGTAAAAAAAATAACATGTAAAAAAAAAAAATGTTCAAAACATGTCATATAAAACCTAAATTATAAAAATTCAGCTCTCAATCATCCATGAAAAATTATTTCAAATTTTAATTGCTCGAAATAAAAAGAAACAACAATCATAATCAATCACTTAATGGTAGTTTTAAATTTCAAAATTACTATTGACTAAGCTAAATAATTATTAGAAAGCTACACCACATATGTTTATTCCGCTTCAACTATAAACTCTATTTATTAATAATAATATTCTCATTCAAACAATTCATATCTTAAAAGAAAAGAAGAGATTAAATAATATAGACTCATTATATACAATATATAATAATATAAACATCACTTTAGGTTCTTGTTCAAAAGTAAAATTGAGGATTTTACTTTAGGTTCTCGGTTCGGTCTCGATTCCTGGTCCGATTTCGATCCTAGTTCTAGTTCCAGTTCAATTTTTATGGAAATCGAGAAGCAACCGGAAATTAGTGGTTCATGTAAAAGTGTAATTGAGAACTAAATCATTTCTCTTTAGAAGTTGGAATCAAATTGATTGAAACTAGCTAACCTTTAATATCCGACCTTATCTTGACTAAAAATCCAAACGACCAAATACAATTTAAGTAATGGCTACCATTGAGTTCGGATCGGAGTTCGAGGAAATCGTCGCTTAAAAAAAGCCGGAAAAAGGGGGGAGGATGACGAGAAGATATTGAAATACCAATTTAGAAGAGATGATGGATCTCGTTGATTCCGAAAACTTATTTATGGAACAACTTGACTTATGAAATTCATATACAAAACAACATAAAACGAATCTCTTCTTCGCATCGCTCCCGATGGAATCGACCTTCTCAAGTTAGTGTAAGTCTGACTCCCCAAAAAAAAAAAAAAATTGTTAGTGTAAAGAGCCTCTAAGCTGTCGCTTTCCTTACCAGAAAGAGACCATCAGATCGATGAATGCTGGGCGAAATTGACGACCCGAGGGAGACGAAACTAATCCATCCAGTCGAAGAGAAGTCCCGACCGGGAAGCTCGCCATCTCTCACCAGCGCCTCTCGCTGCGCCGAGACAAAGACCCCCATCTGGATTTATCTTCTCTCTGGTTCTTCTTCCTGCCGGCAGCCGTACGGCTCACGCTATCTCGCCGGGAGATTCCAAATCGAACTCTCTGGCACTCCTCCCCTGCCCCCTCCCCACCACAAACCCACAGAAGTCAAAGTGGTTCATCTGTCAAGAAACGTACAAAAGTTTCGATTTTTGGACTACCCTTTTAGATTCTGATTCGTGTTCTTATTGCTTCAAGAAGCTCCGACTCCGTACGAGCCGGCGCTGTGGTGGTTTTCTCCGATCTTCACGCGGGCATGGGGTCGATCTGCTCCGACGAGCCCCTCACGCCGGCGGGGCGCCTCTTCCTCCAGAAGGGGATGAACCAGGTGATCTACTGCGTCGTGGGCGTGAAGCACCCCCTCGACGTCGACGCACTCAAGTCGGCAATCCAGAGCTCCGTCATGGTGAAGCACCCCAGGTTCTGCAGCCTCATGGTGCGGGACTCCGCGGGCCGAGAGCACTGGAGGAGGACCCGCATCGACATCGATCGCCACGTCGTCGCGGTCCACGGCCCCGTCGCCAACGGCCTCTCCGACGAGGAGGCGGTCAACGAGTACCTCGCCGACCTGTCCACCGACTCGCTGGGGCTCGTCGGCGACGACAAGCCCCTGTGGGACGTCCACCTCCTGATGGCTCACCGGTGCTTGGTGTTCCGGATCCACCACGCACTCGGGGATGGGATCTCTCTGATGTCGATGTTCCTGGCGTCGTGCCGGCAGGTGGACGACCCCGAGGCGCTGCCGACGATCGGTCCTCCATCGTCGGCTAAGAGGAGGGGCGGCGGCGGCGGCAAGTGGTGGAAGGCGGTTGTGAGGGTGTTGGGGGTGGTGTGGTTCACGTTGGTCTTCGTAGTGGAGTTCGTTCTGAGAAGCATGTGGGTGAGCGACCGGAAGACGCCGGTGAGCGGCGGTGCAGGGGTGGAACTCTGGCCGAGGAAGCTGGCCACGGCGAGGTTTTCGCTGGAGGACATGAAAGTGGTCAAGTCAGCTGTCGTTAATGCGGTAAGTGGTAGGGTTCCTCCTGCGTATCGCCCAAAAAAGAAAAACAGAATAATAGCACGGCGGCTTAAGTACTTTTCTAACTTGTCCAATCTTGATTTTATACACATATTTCTTTTTTCAGTGTAATCCCTACCATATTTTTGTTAAAATTAATTTTTTCATCAAAAAAATATGATGACCGTTAAATAGCCGTTAATTAATGATTTGGTGGAGACGTGATATGTTTTTTTTTTGTTTTTTTTAAATAACACAAAACAATCATATTTTAAAATGTAGAAAATAAAAAAAGTTGAAACTTAGAAAGGGAAACAGATATCGTAGATTTCAGCAAGCTTTGATGCCAATTAAGGGAGCTGGCCGGGATTGCTCGACTGACTCCGGTGAGCACTCACCGGGATTTGCACGACTTTCTCAAGCATAACCTGATACTACATTCATTGGTCATTTATCTAGAATACTGCATGCTTTTCTTGTAATTTATGATTATCAATGTCACTTTGCTGTACTCAACTTTCAGGTAATGAATCTGATTCATTGCTGCAAATGCAGACTATTAATGATGTTCTCTTCGGGATCATATCGGCCGGCTTGTTCAAATACCTGGACCACCGATCTCCAAATGGTAAAAAATGAATAGCATTTCCAACCATTCACTCGATTTTTGTCGATTCTAAGGTCGCGAATCTTGATTGACTAAAATGCTCATTCGCCTTTGTCAGCTGTGCGGGAAGGGACTCGAATAACGGGAGTGGCGATGGTTAATCTGCGAGAACAACCGGGATTGCAGGTGAGTCTCTCTGTTTTTCCTCGTTTCTCTTTTCTTTCACGATCTCACTCTTGTTTTCTTTGCCTTTTAACCGAAGTTGATTGAATTGAGTGTGGTCGTTGGTATTAATCAGGAACTATCCGATCTGATGAAAGGCAACCCAGGACTGCGGTGGGGCAACAAGTTCGGGATTCTCCTCCTCCCCATTTGCTACCACAGAAGCTCCGGCGACCCTCTCGAATACCTGAGAAGAGCCAAGTCGATGATCGACCAGAAGAAGAAGTCCTTGGAGGCTCACTTCTCCTACAAAATCGGGCATATCATCATGTCTTATCTAGCAGCACGTGTAAGGATCAGTTAGTTCGCACCTCTGCAATTCCAAACACAGAACGGGAATAAGCTGACGAAGGCGCAATCTATCTGGTTTTTTGCTGATGCAGATCGCGAGCCTGCTCAACTACAGGATCGTTTGCAACACCACGTTCACCATCTCGAACGTGCTCGGCCCGCACGAGGAGATTGCGGTCGTGGGCAACCCTATCACGTACATAAGGGCGAACTCCTCGAGTTTACCTCACGTAAGGCTCCGAAACACTCGCGCCTCGTCGTTTTTCCTTTCTCCTCCTCCTCTTTGGTATGTAGAATGGAATCTATATCAGGACTGATGTGGTGTGTTTGGGGAGATGCGATGTATGCAGGCACTCACAATGCACATGGTGAGCTATGCGGGGAGGGCGGACATGCAGATTCTGGTGGCCAAGGACATCATCCCCGACCCTGATTTTCTGGCCAAGTGCTTTGAGGATGCTTTGCTCGAAATGAAGGCAGCAGCTTCTCCCGCCTTGAACTCGAAGAGCTAAGGGGTAACATTCTTGTGATGTAAAGCGCGAAAAATCTGTATTGTATTCTTATACACGTGTGATTATACAGGGGGACAAAAAAAATTTGATCCCACTGGTATGATTTTCTCTTGAATCAAGAGGGACCATTTTAGGCCATCGATCCGAATTTCATCTTTGTCTTATTTGATTGATCAAGTTAGTTGGGTGTTCCTTGAGTTCAGGATCTATCCATTTGATGTCGGGCTCCATGCAATTGAAAGGATAATGAAGAGAACAAAATGGATTGAGGTACATTAATATGAATTCATAATTTTTAAAACGATGAGACAGACTTATGTTATTTGAATGTTCACTCATGTTGACATTTGATTGCATTATTTGGAGATACATTGTATATATCAATCTTACATTCCTAACATCAAAAACCAATACTCGTTGTATTGGTTTACAAGGGCCATGATCGCTGCCTCAATCGCATTGTCTAAATTTTATTTTATTTTTTAATATTTTCCTGAATAGATTAGGTTGCGTTTGACACAACTTCAAGAAAGGAATAATGGCTTTCAAAGTCTTTTGAATGAAAATTTATAGTGTTTGGTAAAGTTTTTGTGGACCACTTGGACCCAAAAGCTAGCGCCGGCTAAGCTCAAAGCTCAAGGCAAGTGCTCATTGCTTTGGCTTTTTAGTGTTCTCGAAAATTTCTCTTAGGGTTAATAGATAATATTATCGAATTCCTATCTTGCCCTTATTTCTTCTGTTTGTCGTCTTTCTCAATACCTCGTCACCCTAGTTTCTAGTCCACATGAGCCTAGAGTCAATGGTCATCGGGGGAGGGTCGACGATCGCCGAGATTTGGGTTCGCTGAATTTGGGTTTTTTCTTTTTTTTGTGACCTAGGGAACCCCGGCACGACTGGCAGTCGGGGAATAAACCCTGGGGGCGACACGTGCGACCACCAAGCACGTGCCACCAGGGTAAGTCTACTAATAACGCCTCTGGGATTTGAACTCCTCCCCTTCATGAGGGGGCGAAAGCCCAAGCCAGCTACGCCACCATATGGGGTGATTGAATTTGGGTTCATCTTCTCCTTATCTAAGTTCTAGATTTGGTCATTAGTTTCACGCTTTGCTCATAGGTTGTGCTCATTTTTGGCAACAGTTGTCAACAGTTGATGATGATGGCCTAGGGTTCCAAGTTTCCAGGTTCAAGCATCTGGTTGTTGATCGTTGGTCTTGATCGCCGAGCATATGGGTTCGTGGGGGTCTGGATTGCTGAGGTCGTGCGACCCTCAACGATGTCTTGATTAGCTTCTTCAACAACTCAATTGTTACCAGGGGTTAGATTTGCTTTGGCCATGAATCTGCGATGGTTGTTGTTGAAGATATATTTGGAGTTGAATATATTATTGGAGATTCCGATTGATATTATTGGAGATTACGATTGTGACATCCAATTCTAATTGATTTAGTGATATTTGTAAATAGGAAATTTATTATTCTTTATGTGTCAATTCCTTTTTTATTCTTCCTTTCTTACATTATAAGAGGATCGATGTAATTGTACAGAAGTAGACTGAATATACAAAAGAAGCTCTTTCTCCTAAATTTCTCTGTCCTCTTTATTTTCTCAGTCTCCTTTATTTTCTAACATGGTATCAGAGCTACCATCCTAGGGCCTAGCTTCCGCAAGACTTCAGAAATCTTTCATCCTGCAAACAAACCAGCGAACATTTAGCAATTCATTTTTTTTTTGATACCATGGCAGAAGAATTATCCAAAGACCAAACTCCACCATCATCAGATCCGACGATTCTGTCTGGAGAGGAGCAATCCCCTGCTTCAGATCAACCTCCTGCTTCAGAACAGATACACGGATCCACTCACTGGGGTCCTACATTTTCACCAGTACCTTGGTTTCCTGTCCAAGGCCAATGGGCTATTGGGCCAGGACAGACATGGCCCCAAACCATTGGGCCAGGACAGGCCTGGCCTCAGCAACCACAGACATGGCCCCAAACCATTGGGCCAGGACAGGCCTGCCCTCAGCAATCGACTGGTGAAAATCGCCTAGCGGGCTTTGGAGCCCAGTCCAGCGAAAATCGTCCAGCCCACCAACAGGAAGACCAATCAACTGGAGATCCGACCCAGTCGAATTCGGGTCACGGGTCCGGCTCATATCCGGGTCAGGGAACAAATCCCTACCCGGTGTCGCCGCCCGGATTCCTGCCCTATCCCTTCCTCATCGGCGGCAACAGCGGAGGCCGGCCTGAGCCCGGTGACGCACTCTACACTTCGCCGGCCGACGGACCGGAGCTCCGCCTCATCAGCCTACAACTAACCGGATCAGAAAATTATTCGGCTTGGGCTCGGGATCTCCGGCGAGCCCTTGTCACTAAAGACAAGGATGGCTTTCTCGACGGAGCCGTCCCTTTTCCGATGGAGGAACGCCAACAAAGAATTTGGAGAAAATGCAACCAGCTTGTACGTACCTGGATCGGAAATTGCCTCGCACCAGACGTTGCGGCTGGACTACCGCCGACTGAAGACTCAAAAATTTTCTGGGAAAACATCCGAGAGATGTATGGACGGCTTGATCGAGTCAAGCTTTTCTCGATCACCCAAGCCCTAACCGAGTTGAAACAAGGGAACCCATCCGTTACCACTTGTTTCAATCGTCTCTCCGCGCTGTGGAACGAACTCGAGGCGGCCGAAGAACGCCTGCAAGGACCCGAGAACACCCTGAAACAATACAAAGAAATGAGGGATCGAGAAAAGGCCACAAGATTCTTGCTTATACTAAATGAATCTTACTCATCCTTTCGATCTCAAATACTTGCAATGGAACCGCCTCCTCCGCTCGGACGTATCTTCCAGCTGGCTGTCCAAGAAGAAAACCAGCGACTTGCCTCGGCTTCTCACGGTCGAGATGGAGAAGGGACGAGCCTGGTTGTCTATGGCGGAGGTGGGTCAGGCGTCGTCTCCGGCGGACTCATCGAAGCTGCTGGAAACAGCAGCAGATCAGTTGCTGCGGCGAGAAGACAAGAAGAAAACCCTAGGGCTCTTCAAACGGACGGCTGGGATGATAGCAAGAGATCCAACGGCTGGGATAGAAGGAGGGGATCTGATGGCTGGGATGGAAGGAGACGATCCAACGGCTCTCCTCAGCAAGCCGAGATGGACGGCTTGGATTTGCCCATCAACCCGCGTGGATCCAACGGCTCTCTTCAGGCCACGTCACCCCCCACTTATAGGGGATCCAATGGCTCTCGCGGTGCCACGTCATCAGTAAGAATTGGCGGACAAAATGGTAAATTCAAAAATAAATATTGTGAATATTGCAAACGCCCGCATCATACTGTTGATACATGCTGGAAATTACATGGAAAGCCCACTGATAAAAATAGAAAAGAAAAAGAATTATCAGTTTATCAGGTTTCGACACAAAGAGGCGATGGGGAACCAAAGGCAATGTCTCAAGAGCAATACCAGCATATTGTGCAAATTTTGAATCGATTAAAAATCGATGACAAGAATGCGGGATTCTCAGGTACCTTCCTTCATAAAGAGAATTTTTTTCCAGTTGATGCATGGGTTATCGATACAGGAGCTAGTGACCACATTATATGCAATGATAAATTATTCTCTCATGTGGAAAGAGGATCACAGTCCCCTATTACAGTACGTCTTCCAAATGGAAATATCATACATGTTACTAAAACTGGAACCGTCCAACTTGGTCCGAATTTCCTACTCAAGAATGCCTTATACATTCCTGGTTTTGAATTCAATTTACTCTCCGTATCCAAAGTATGCAAAGACAGCTCATGTCGTGCAATATTCAATTCAGACAATTGTTTCTTTCAGGACCTTTCGACTGGCAGACTGATGGGCTTGGGTAGCTCTGCACAAGGTCTATATTATTGGATTGATTTTCCAGGAGACTTAGATTTATTAAATAAGAGCATTTCTTGTAATGCTATCAATAGAAATAAAAATCTCCTTTTTCATCAAAGATTGGGTCATAGTGCATCTTTTCCTCATCCTAAATGTCCAATATGCCCCTTAGCCAAACAGTTTCGAGCATCGTTTCCCACAAGCACTTCTCGAGCCGCTAGAGCATTTTCTTTGCTTCATATGGATGTTTGGGGTCCATTTCATACTCCTCATCGGGATGGTTCACGGTTCTTTCTTACAATCGTCGATGACTATACACGAGCTACTTGGGTTTATTTGATGCAATCGAAAAGCCAAACCTTTTCTTATATATCAAAATTCATTTCCTTGATCAAAAATCAATTCGATCAATCTGTACATCGAATTCGTACAGATAATGGGCGTGAATTCTTCACTACTGATTGCATCAATTTTCTATCTTCTCATGGAATAATTCATGAAAGCTCTTGCACTTATACTCCACAACAGAATGGAGTTGTAGAGCGTAAACATAGGCATCTCTTAGAAGTAGCTCGTGCCTTAAAATATCAAGCCTCCATACCTGAAGACTATTGGGGAGATTGTGTGGTCACAGCTGCTTATCTGATTAATCGCATGCCAACTAGAATTCTTGATGGAAGAACTCCTTTTGAAATGCTCTACAACAGACAGCCTAAAAATGAACATCTTCGAGTGTTTGGCTGTTTATGTTATGCTACTAATGTAGGCCCTCTAGATAAAATGGGTCCTCGTGCTACTCGATGTGTCTTCATGGGATATTCCTCTTTTCAAAAGGGATATAGAGTTATGGAAATCTCTACAGGACACTTCTTTATAAGTAGAGATGTCATATTTCATGAAGATGTGTTCCCGTTCAAAGATATGATAGCCTCATCGACTTCCTCATCATCAGGAGGCAGTAATCCTTTTTTGTCTGAAGACAACTTATCCATGGGTCCACAGTATCTATTGGTTGCTCCAGAGCAACCTGTGTCTATCCAAAGAGAATCATCTATTCAACGAGAATCATCAACTCCATCTGAAGTTGGCCCTCCCACATTATCTCCATTATTATCTGAGGATGATTCAATGACTATGCCTTCGATAGAAAATAGTATAGCCGAGTCTTCATCAGAATCTATGTTTTCACCAACACAGATATTAGCAGCAGAGCCCCGGCGTTCAGGGCGACAAACTCGTCCACCTACATGGACTAAGGATTATATTTGTTCTGTAGCAAGTTCTCCAGGTACAAAGTATCCTATCTCCTCATATGTCTCATATAGCAAGTTGTCACCTGAGCACATGTGTTGCATTACTCGTTTATCAAAAGAACAAGAACCATCTTCATTTAGTGATGCTTCGCGCGACCCTCGATGGCAACGTGCAATGGAATCCGAATTGAATGCATTGATGGAGAATCATACATGGGATATTGTTCCACTACCCAAACATAGAAAACCAATCGGATGTAAATGGGTCTACAAGATCAAGTTTAAAGCAGATGGTTCGGTTGAACGCTACAAGGCTCGATTGGTAGCAAAGGGATTCACTCAAAGAGAAGGTTTCGATTATCATGAAACATTCTCCCCAGTTGCCAAGGAAGTCACTGTCCGTACTTTTCTATCCATTGCTGCCATTCGAAATTGGTCATTACATCAGATGGATGTAAATAATGCCTTTCTTCATGGAGATCTCGATGAAGAGATTTATATGGATCTTCCACCGGGATTACGCAGACAGGGGGAGTTGCATGTGTCGTCTATGCAAATCCCTTTATGGATTGAAGCAGGCATCTAGACAATGGTATGCTAAGTTTACGGCAGCACTAACCGACGCAGGTTTTCAGCATTCTAAGCATGACTATGCCCTATTTACAAGGAATATAGGTAATTCATCAATTTATTTGCTCATATATGTTGATGATATACTTATTATGGGGAACAATGATTCTCATGTTGCAAAGTTCAAAGAATACTTGCATTCCACATTCCACATCAAGGATCTAGGTCCCCCTAAATATTTCCTTGGCATAGAAATTGCTCGGTCAGATAAAGGGATTAGCCTTAGCCAGAGGAAATTCATCCTCGAAATTATTACAGAAGCAGGATTATCAGGATGCAAGCCAGCTGTTATACCGATCGAACAAAATGCCAAGCTGACTACTCATGAGTACGATCAGAATTCATCTTCTTCTACTGAGGATCCCTTACTCAAAGATCCAACAGGATATCAACGGCTAGTCGGAAAACTGATATATCTGACTATGACGAGGCCTGACATATGTTATGCGGTGCAGATGCTTAGCCAATTCATGCATAGTCCAAAAATGTCTCACATGAATGCAGCCTTAAAGGTTGTGAAATATTTGAAGGGATGTCCGGGACTTGGAATATTTCTATCTCGTGACTGCAACATGAAAATGTCAGCCTTTTGTGATACAGATTATGCGACTTGTCCAATGACCAGGAGATCAATTACTGGTTTCTGCATTAAATTGGGAGAATCACTAATTTCTTGGAAGACAAAGAAGCAATTGACCGTTTCATTATCATCAGCTGAGTCAGAGTATCGAGCAATGGCAAAAACCACTTGTGAAATTATCTGGATACGAGGATTACTCTCAGATCTTGGAGTACAGGTCAGTGGACCAACTGAATTATTTTGTGACAATGATGCTGCAATCAAATTGGCAGCAAATCCAGTTTTTCATGAAAGAACGAAACATATAGAAGTTGATTGTCACTTTACTCGAGATAAAATTTCAGAGGGAATCGTCGTGACAAAGGGGATTGGAACTGTGGATCAACCTGCAGATATTTTCACCAAGGCATTATGTCAGAGACAACACACATACTTGTTAAACAAGCTTGGTGTTCTTGATATCTATAAGCCACCAGCTTGAGGGGGAGTGTTGAAGATATATTTGGAGTTGAATATATTATTGGAGATTCCGATTGTGACATCCAATTCTAATTGATTTAGTGATATTTGTAAATAGGAAATTTATTATTCTTTATGTGTCAATTCCTTTTTTATTCTTCCTTTCTTACATTATAAGAGGATCGATGTAATTGTACAGAAGTAGACTGAATATACAAAAGAAGCTCTTTCTCCTAAATTTCTCTGTCCTCTTTATTTTCTCAGTCTCCTTTATTTTCTGACATGATATGTAAGGACTAACAAACTAGAATCAATATCACCATTGTTTATTTTGTAATCTATCAAAATAACAAGAATTATAAAGAAATTAGGAAAGAAATTATACAATCATATTAGTAAAATATTATTATCTGATGGTGTTCATTTGGGAATGTAGAAAAACACAATACTGATGTGTCTTTTCTTTTCTGTTTTTCGTGTTTATGTTTAGAAACATAAATTATTATTAAGAGGCATAGTTGATGCACATTATATTGTGAGCTTTGTCCATTTTCTTAGAGTCTATGAGAAGGTCAATGATTTTAAATTACTAGTCGAGAGTTCAAATATTTACAGAGCCATGGCAAACAACTACGCCCATTAAAAATTGTTGCAGTCACCAATAACCATGACCTTGACCTTTGATATAAATTTCACTTTTGCCTTAAATTGATTTAGGTGATTTTTTCTTAGATTAATTTAGGTGAGTTTCTCTTTACTAGATCATGTCACATGAAAAAGGGCGATCCATCATTGCACATGCTTATGCGGCTCTCTCTCTCTCTCTCTCTCATAAAGTACGTTCTATGTTACCAAATCTTCGACCTTTTTCTTACAATAACATGTAGACATTTTTACGTTAAGTCCGTATGTGCAAGTGTATATAATAATGAATGTATACTATAATGAGTATATTCCGTTTTTTCTTTAAAGCACATTAGATGTTGATGATTGAAAGATTTGAATGTACATATTAAGGGAGTTCATTGCATTAAAAAGTTTGATAAGTGGAATTGAAAATAAATATAGTAAAAAGACTAAATTGGTCTTAACGTGACATGATTTTTAAAAGTAGTGGGAATCAACCTTGAGCACTGTTCTGGGTATTTTCTAGAAAAAGAAGAAGAAGAAAATCAGTATCAAAATGGACCAAGTGATGGGCCTGAAAGTCTTGGGAGGACTTAGTTATACTTCTAGTGGAGTGGCCCAACCCATTTAAGATTCAATAAAGGTGGCTTGGGTTGCGAAGGTAATCAAGTTCTTTGTAAAGGTAATGAACCTTCTTTATTGTACAGTGCTCCCTAAATGGCATAAATAAACCTCAACAATGGATGAGATATGCTGAGATATTAATAAAATAATTTTGCATCTTTTGGAATTATTTGGCCTGTCTAAAATCGTGAAAATTCCCGATATAAAATTTTTTAATCATGCATACACATTCATATATCGGAAGGCCTAGAAGCTTTTGGACATGTCTTGCTCCGAGGAGAATTTTTTGTCCGAACTTGGGTCCAAGAGCAAAAGTAGTGTATAATAGGCTCTAATCAAAGAGACCAACGCACCTTGTCATTGACCAAGAAAGGAATGTCCTACAGCAAAAAGTGGTGAAGATAGCCTTAAATCGCACATACACATAAATGGAATTCACGTGGATTGCGTGCCATGCACTTCGATTCGTACGTCTTTCATGGGAAATGCTAAAATACCTTCTCTCTTTACCTCGGATAACAAAAAGTGAGACACGTACACAAGGTTTGTCCCGGAATACCTCTTCAACTCGAAGCAATGAGCCCAACCCTCTTCACTCTTCCCATCTCTCTCTCTCTCTCTCCACATAAAATGCACCTCTTATCTCACTCCTTTGAGCTTAAAAAGGACAACATTAGACACACAACAGAAATTTGCGGAACCTGTGAAACTTGCAGAACCATGGCTCCTTTACCGCCACTGCCGGACCCGAACGAGACCGATTGGATCGTCCAAGTCAACGACAGCCTCAAGTGCAAGGCCTTCAACGACCAACGGTACTAGAAAAAGCAGTCTATCTACAGGGTTCGAGCCTGCATCACCGACCTCAACAGCAAGGCCTATCGGCCGCAGGTTGTCTCCTTCGGCCCCTACCACCATGGTGAGAAGCACCTTCTCTCCATGGAGGAACACAAGCGCCGTGCGCTTTTCCAATTCCTCAAACGTTCCAGGAAGCCCCTCAAGCCCTTCCTTGAGTCCCTGAGGGAGGTGGCGTGGGACTTTGAGGAAAGCTACAATGCATTGGACCCGGAGTGGAAGGTGCATGGCAGTGAAGGAGTGGCGGTCCGATTCCTGGAACTGATGATCACTGACGGCTGCTCAGTGCTCGAGATCTTGAGGACTGCGGAAGAAAGGCTGGCGGCAGAAAAGGTAGAGGGCATAGTGGATGGCTATGAGGATGAGGATCCCCATCTTTAGCAACCACGGGCTGCTCCACGTTATGGCGTACATAAGGCGGGACATGCTAATGCTGGAGAGGCAGCTGCCAATGCTAGTGCTGGATTGGCTGGTCACCGGTGAGAAGGTTAGTTTTGTTGTGAATATAATATGCGGAAACGATAGGATCTTGCAATTTACGTCAATACGAAAATACTAGAGAAAAATAAGGGCACCAGAAATTTACGCGGTTCGGTTCAAGTATCGGTACCTACATCCACGGGGAGAGCCAGTAGCAAATAATCCATTATAATCAGAGAATCAGAGTTACAATCACTCTCGAGTGTTTCCCACACCTAGATTTAACCCAAACCCAAAGTGTTTACAAATAAACAATGTAAACTCACAGTACAAAATCACCAAGTGTTCAAGCCCTCCTGCAATTCGCTCACGAACATACGAAAAACAAGAACTCCGTTCTTTCTTGTATACTTCGTACAGCTGCAGCTTCTTGGTTTGGCTTCTATTCTTGTGCGGCACTCTCTTCTCTATCTGCTGAAGAAACCTTTTATATATATGTGTAAACCTAACACTACTAGGTTTTTCCTATAGATAAGAGAGGAAACCCTGTCTTATCCTTTTGTGCAAAAGTAATCCTAGTCAAACTTGGAATAACAAGAAAACCAATCTTGAATAGAATAGGAAATATTTTGAACAAGTCAAAATCCTTCTATGGATCGAGTTCGTGAAAATTCAAACTCGAGTCATAATTTAACAAGTTTTTAGATTTCACTCCATCGTAAGAGAGGTTATTGCATCCTCACAATTGTATTGTGTTAAGCTATAATAGTACCTCTTGGTGATTTCAGATGGACTCCATGTGGGATCCATGAGATTAATTGGAGACCAGCCGACGATTTCATTATTACATCTATCCATCGGAAACTTCTTTTTACACCGCTTATGCAAGTAGTATCCATACGACAACAATCTCATATTCAGTGCACTTGACTTCATCTTCTTCTGCTCCTCCAGCACGCTCAGCAAGGGCATTGGCAAATGCCTACGCGTCCTGGACGTCTATAGGAAGAGCCTGCTGTTCCAAGAGGAGAAGCCCGAGAAAAAGAAGTTCAAGAAGGACAAGCCCACTGAGGTCCTGCCCAAGCTGCGTGAAGAGATCATCCGGACGGCCACTGAGCTGTTGGATATATTGTTAATATAATCCAAATAATATGTTCACATACAAGCCCAATAGGTAAAAGCATGGTTATTTGGGCCCATATGGGCTGGAGCCCAATAACTTGCATATATATAAACTCTAGGGTTTCCCTACGCTGGAGGTAACACTGTTGAGCGTTCCAAACTTGACGTCTCTTGGTGTAATACTTCAAGTAACACAAAACACTTTATTCTCTCTCAAACCTATAACCTCCAACATTCTTGAAGTATTATGTTCGTGTGTCGGATTTGAGCAAGTAAGGTGTTTTCTTGAAGATTTCATCAAGACGAATTCAAAGGTATAATTTACTTTCGATTTCGACGGTGGTATTGGGCAGGATCTGAGTTTCAAGTTTCGAGTGATTGAAATCTTTGATTCAAAAATCCAAAAATTATAGCCAATTTTAGAGGGTGAAACCACTTGGGCTTTGTTCTAATCGTCGATACGAACGTTTTGAGTGGTCACTCGCGTCGATCGGAGGTCGGACGGAGAAGTTACGGCACTTGGAAGTTTCCATTGGAAAATCCTGCGAATTTCCAGCGAATTTCCAGGGAATTTCCAGCGAATTTCGGCGAAAGAGGCAGTCCATCTTAAGGTTTTTGGGCGCTCCAAATTTGTTTTTTTTGGGGTTTTGTTTTGGCAGGCGGTTTGATCAAGGTTAAGAGAGTTATTCGACTTTGTGGTTCCGAAGACTTCAAGGTGCACTCTTTTTAACACTTTGCTCTGATTATAATGGCAAAGCGTAGTTCCTATGATATTCTAAAGTTGCAATCTTTTGATGTTACTGAGTTTCATGGATGGAAATTACATGTTCAATTAGGCATGAAAGAACGTGAGATATTCTATACTGTGTTAAGTGACTTTGCATCTACCATTGAAGATGTGGATGAATATCAATGGAACAAAGATGAAGATTTTTGTAGAGATTACTTATTGAACTCTCTAAATCCTAATCTGGCTATGACCTATAGTGAATATAAGACGGCGAAAGAGATATGGGATCACTTGAATGCTCAGTTCCAAAAACAAGAGGGGCTCTCTAAAACTCTATTAGCGGAGAAATTCTTTGACTTTAAATTCACTATGAATTCAAGCATTACCTCTCAGTTAGTTGAATTTAAGAACATGAGGAACAAGCTGAAAGATGATAACTCTGATATGTCCGATAATCTCTTTGTCGGTCTTGTATTGAGCAAGCTACCAACTGAATGGAGTTCTTTCAAGACTGAAATGCACAGACTGAAGGTACAGATGGGACTGGACGAATTAAAGAGGTATATTCACATTGAGGATCAAAACATTACTAGAAAGAGTTTGGAACAAGTAGGACAACAACAGTCAGCTGCCAACTTAGTTTCACACTCCAATAAACTTCAGAAAAGGTTCAAGTCACCAAAAGGTGAATCCTTCAAGTCACCAAAAGGTGAATCCTCTTTACAGTTAGAAGCCAAAAAGACTATCTCCAAAAAGAAGAAGAAGGGTAAGTGCCATAATTGTGGAAAATGGGGTCACTGGGCAGCATAGTGTAAGTTACCAAAGAAGCTAAAGGATGACACACCACAAAATAAGGCTAATATGCTAATTAATGAATCTGAGCATCGGGCCTTCGTTGGAATGATGAAGAATGG
Source organism: Corymbia citriodora subsp. variegata (assembly GCA_014858505.1). Classification (NCBI taxonomy): domain Eukaryota; kingdom Viridiplantae; phylum Streptophyta; class Magnoliopsida; order Myrtales; family Myrtaceae; genus Corymbia; species Corymbia citriodora. Next base: position 17,181,308 of record CM026418.1, read on the forward strand.
AAATGCCTGTGTCTCTTCTGAGTGGTGGTTGGACAGTGGCGCTACTTGTCATGTTACAAATGACAAGAACTTACTCACTGAGATCACAGAAGTGAAAGACACTGTGGAAAATTGCAATGGTGGTGAAGCAGATGTGACTCATGCTGGAACTGCAAACTTGATGCTTTCTTCAAGTAAATTACTAACTCTGAAACATGTTAGAGTGGTACCTTTACTTAAAAAGAATTTGATATCTATGAGTTTACTTGATAAAGCTGGTATGTCTTTTTCAACTATGAATAGTAGAGTAACTTTATCTGTTAACTCATGTTATTTCGGTTGTGCATTCATAGTTGATGGTATGTATAGGTTGAGTTTAAATACTGATAGCATGAACCATGTGAATTCTACTTTGATTGATCCAAAGTTGCTACACAATAGATTTGGACATGTGAATTACATGAAAATGCAACATCTGGCTAAAACTCACAACATTCCATTAGACACTTCTATTCGATTTGACAAATGTGAAGTGTGTGCACAATCTAAGATCACTAAAAAACCCTTTAAATTGGTTTCTAAAAGCACACAACTTCTTGAACTAATACATTCTGACATTTGTGACTTTAGAAATTACATTACTAGAGGTGGTCGGAAGTATCTAATAACATTCATAGACGATTTTTCTAGATACTGTCATGTCTATTTGTTGAAATCGAAAGATGAGGCTTTTGAAAAATTTAAGATTTTCAAGTCTAGAGCAGAAAATCAACTCAACTTAAAAATTAAGAGATTTAGGAGTGATAGAGGAGGAAAATATACAATGACAATGTTCAAGGAATTTTGTACTTCAGAAGATATAATACTTGAAACCACTGCTCCTTATTCACCCCAATCAAATGGTGCTGCAGAGCGTAAGAATAGAACATTAACTGAAATGTTAAATTCTATGTTACTTACAGCTGGCATGCCTTCCTCCTATTGGGGAGAAGCAGTTCTAACTGCTAATCATATCTTGAACATGTTGCCGCACTCTAAGTTGTCTATGACACCTTATGAGATATGGCATAAGCGTCTTTGTAGATATGATACTCTTAAGACTTGGGGCTGTATTGCTTATGTGAGCATACAAGATCCTAAGAGACCTAAGGTGGGACCTAGAACCATTACTTGTGTATATCTAGATAGTGCAGAAGATAGTGCTGCAAATAGGTTTTTAGATCTATCTACTAACACAGTGATAGAATCTAGAGATGCAGTGTTCTTCGAAAACAAGTTTCTCAGAGATCAAGGCTTGAATGTTTCTGGATCTACAGATATGATTTCGGAATCTCCTGTAGAATCTGAAGTAGGCCCTTCTGACACTAATTCTACACAGCTGGCTGTTGAACAATTTCCAATTAGAGTATCTACAAGAGAGAGAGTTTCCAAAAGTTTTGGTGAGGACTTTGTTACTTACCATCTTGAGGATGATCCATTCTCCTATCAGGAAGCAATGAGATATAGGGAATCCTTATTGTGGGCAGAAGCCATAGATGATGAAATGAGCTCTCTGTTGCAAAACCACACTTGGCAGCTAGTAGATTTGCCAAAAGGGGCTAAGACTATAGGCTGTAAATGGGTATTGAAAAAGAAACTGAATAGTGATGGATCAATAACCAGATACAAAGCACGTTTAGTAGCTAAAGGCTATAAACAACAGAGTGTAATAGATTATTTTGATGTCTATTCACCTGTGTGTCATCTATCAACTATAAGAATTCTTCTTGCTTTGGCATCTATTGAACACTTTGTAGTGCATCAAATGGATGTAAAAACAGCTTTCTTAAATGGGGAGTTAAATGAGGAAATTTACATGAAACAACCGGAAGGATATGTTATGAAAGGTCTTGAGGACAAAGTTTGTAAATTAAACAAATCCTTGTATGGTCTTAAGCAAGCACCTAAGATATGGCATCTTAAATTTGACAAAGTGGTAAAGAGTTATGGCTTTCAGTCTAGTTATTCAGATAAATGCCTTTACCATCGTTTTATGTCAAATAAGATAGTCATCATTTGCTTATATGTTGATGACATGTTAATTCTTGGTTCCGATCATTCTGTAGTGAGTGACGTGAAAGCTACTTTTAGCTAGAGAATTTGACATGAAAGATCTTGGTATTGCTAATACCATTCTTGGCATGAAAGTAAGCTTTAAACGGCAAGTTATCTCCCTTAGCCAGACTCATTATATTGAGCAGCCACTTTCTACTTGGGGATACGATAAGTATAAACCGAGTGAGACACCATATGATTATAATAAAAGACTGAGTCCTAATGAAGGAACCAGTGTGGATCAGTTAAAGTACTCGAAACTGATTGGTAGTCTCATATATGCTATGAGTTGCACTAGACCCGACATAGCCTTTACAGTTCGCATGCTGAGTCGTTTCACTAGTAATCTTAGTAAAGAGCATTGGGATGCCCTCAATAGGCTAATGAGATACCTTAAAGGTACTAAAGATTATGCTCTCTATTATTCTTGTTATCCTCCAACTGTGGATGGATATTCTGATGCCTCATGGTGTTCAGATATTGGAAATAGTAAGTCCAAGTGGATATATATTCACTTTGGGTGGAGCTGCTATTACTTGGAAATCCAAACGACAGACTTGTATTGCATTGTCGTCTATGGAATCAGAAATTTTTGCATTAGCCTCAGCTGGCGAAGAAGCTGAGTGGATAAAGAATCTGATTATGGATATTCCTTTGACTCGGCTAAAGATTAATTCTTTAAGCCTATTCTGTGATAATCAAGCAGCTGTCCAAGTCGTCAAGAATGCTCTATTTAATTCAAAGCGAAGACATGTGAGACTGAGACATGCGTTGTTGAATTATCTGAGAGAACAAGGGGTTATCACCTTGATCGATGTGAGATCGAAGGATAACATAGCCGATATTCTCACTAAAGGTATGCCTAAAGATCGATTATTCAAAACAGTGGGGGAAATAGGGTTAAAGACTACATAGGCAAGTTTTAATTGCCATTTACTTACCTTCTAATTGTGTGTTTTGAATTATCGAATCTTCCTTTTATTGGCCACAATGATAAGCACAGTTTATATGTTTCATCGATGTTCACAGTTGCTGATTAATTTGAAAATGGTTAGTTGTCTCATTCCAAACTTGATGAAGATGACTTTAACCTAATTCAAATGTTCTATTAAGGAAGATTGTGTCATTTCAAACTTGATGATACAATTCAACTAAGTTGAACTATCCTTTTGGTTAAATAATCTCATTCCAAACTTGATGCTAGATTATTTGACTTTAAAAAATCAGTAACTGTGACATTCCAAATTGAAACATAGAAACGGTTGTTTACATAAGAAGCCTGTTGGTCTTGTTTTTAATTGAAGCTTGATATTACACAACTAAGTTATTGTAAGTGACTTGACTATTGGTCCTGTTCTTTTGAAACTAGACAATAGTTATTCTCCTACAAATAAACTTAAATTGATGGCTCTTTGTAAATCATATTGTTTAGGTCTTGTTCATAATTTATGAAACTGACTTGATGCTTATGAACATGATATTATGATGCTTTATGACATCAATATATGTTCTTCTCTGCCTGATGGAATGGTGCTAAGTTTTTATTCAAATGATTGAATTCATAATAATATGAAATTCATATTTGACATTCTACAGGGGATGGCAGAGATGGAGGAGAGCTTCATGAGTGGAATCTTGACCAGGATGATCTACTTGATGAATGAAGATATGTTATTTAGAGCACGTGGAGACTTGATTGTTTACCTGCTATTGCTTATTTTGATGGAGTCCATTTATTTGAGACTTGCATTTTGCTATCTCTATTTTGTGAACATTATTATGATTATTTCTTATATTTGTAAGGCCTTGGACTATTTTGACTGGCCTACTTATACTTGACTATTATGCATATGTTGGTTGTGAACCGAGTCTAAAATTTATTTTAGAAGTTAGGATTTGGATGAGTTTAGATTGAATTTAAAACTCCTAATACTTATTTTGATTTGTTGATCTCATAACAGATTCATGATAATGATGATTCACTTATTTGGATTGCAAATAATGATTGAGTTTAAAACTTTACTGTTGAAAAAAAAAAAAAACTCTTTGACCGATCCGAGTTGATTATTTTGGATTAAATGTGGATGATTCATGTTTGTTTGAACATTACACTAACCACCGTATTGGATTGTGCTGTATGGTGAACATAGGAGGAGATTGTTGGATATATTGTTAATATAATCCAAATAATATGTTTACATACAAGCCCAATAGGTAAAAGCATGGTTATTTGGGCCCATATGGGCTGGAGCCCAATAACTTGCATATATATACTCTAGGGTTTCTCTACGCTGGAGGTAACACTGTTGAGCGTTCCAAACTTGACGTCTCTTGGTGTAATACTTCAAGCAACCAAAAAGACTTTCTTCTCTCTCAAACCTATAACCTCCAACACTATCTTATTGCATGACGATAAATTAATGTTCGTATCTATCTTTGACAAACAGGTTGTCTGACCCGAGTGAAGGAAACCAAATCTCCTTCCTCAGCAATTGGGCGAACTCTCACATTCAGGATGTGCAGAATGTTCTCTGCAAGCCGCTCCTATTCACAAAGTTCGGGATCTCATCGAAAGACTTGGGCTACAACCAGAATGAGAGGGACCAGTTCTTCGACACAGTCCATTCAACAATCTATTCCTCAGCTCGTGGAGGTGGCATGTCGGCAGGCAGTATGTTCTGGCAGCTTTTGACCACAGGGATGGACTCTTACCAAGACATTTATGAGATCGTGCTGAGCGAGAGCCCGTCGACCACAAGTGTGATCGTTCAGCAGTCCCAGAAGATCAACAGGAAAGGAAGATGTACGCGAAGCTGAAGAATATAGAGGAGCGGAAGAAGGCACATGACAGAAGGAGGAATGATGGCAGAAACACAGAAGAATTTAGAGGAGCGGAAGAAGGCGAACGACAGAAGGAGGAATGATGGCGGAAACACAGAAGAATATAGAGGAGCGGAAGAAGGCGAATGACAGAAGGAGGTGTTGAAAATTTGACGCCGGATATTGATCGAGCGAATCGGATAAAATTAGTCAGAAGGAAGGAAAGGAAATCGGACACTAGATTTACGTGGTTCGGTCCGAATATCGGAACCTACGTCCACGGGGAAAGCAGCACGGAATTCCACTATAAAACCAAGCGATACAATAGAGATTACACTCGAGTACTCAAATACTCACTCAGTGTTTCCCAGCCCCCAATTACACCTAATAACTCACATAGTGTTTAGCCCCTCACAATTCCCAGTGAAATTCTCACTCAAGGAATTAAACAAATTCTACTAATAAGAATTTAACTGGCTAAAACATCCAGGTGTAATTACAACGAGAAAATCTCCCTTCTGTCGAGAGCTCCCACGCGTTACTCGCGCTCTTCTTACTGTCTCTTTCTGGAGCTCTTTCGGTGCTCAAAGACACACCTCCTCATGGCCATCGAAGTCCTCCTTTCAAAGGAGAGTGGAGGGAGAAGAAGACAAACGGCGCCCATCTTCGGAAGTCAGACGTCTCCATGCAATCAATGATGTTGGGCGCGCATGGCCATCATCCACCGAAGAAACAAAGCTTCGGTCTTTCCTCTTTTCTTTATTCAATAAAAAAAAGACAATCGCAGCCTACAAGACAAGTTCTGAAGCAATAGTGGGCCCCTACCATTTTTCATGGGCATGCATGCACATGACCATGTGCATGCATTAAATGACATGGAGAAAATGAACATTTCTGCAGCTCCTCTCTCTCTGCTTTTATAATCATTTGTCAAAGATGGGCAATATTTTATTGCCCATCTTTCTTCATGCACGTTCATTTTTCTCCTTTGGCAGAAGACAAGAAAGGAGACATTAATTTAATGCTTCTTCTATCATTTCCAAAGTCCAACTTGCAGCAAATTTCTTGGACTTTCCTTCGCGCTTCCTTCTGGCCATTCTTCTTGCCGCACGCTTCCTTGTAGCCACATTCATCATCAAACATGCATGCAAAAGGCAACAAGATCATGTAGAATTAATTATTGATCCGTACGTGATTGAGTTCACATATTCTCGTCAATTTGATTTTATTCACCGAGACTTAAACTCGAGACATATTTTTAACAATCTCCACCTTGGCTCGACGTTTGAGCCAAATCACCATCGCTTCCGTGGAAATCTCGCTACTACTCTCCCACAGCCCCAATGGGCTCAACCGCCACATAATGCTTCCAAGTTCAAGTCACGCTTGAACTTCGCCATAACCGTGGACCTCATCAAAACACCAACTCCACCTGCATAATTAATTGCTCCACAAGGATTTTCCGATATAACCTCCTGTATTGCAAATAAAGCAAATCCATCATTGCAAACATATCTGACCGAAGGTTGAACACGCACCTTGTCAATTTTAGCAGCAACAGCAACCGTTGGCTCTACTGGCTCCACCTCGCTACAAGCATTATCCATGTCGATTATTCCGCTAGTACCTGCTACCTCGAGAGTTTCTGGTTGCAACTCCACCTTGAGCTGAACACCGTCCAGATTCGTATTAACACTGCCACAAACACTCATAACTAGAAGTACCGGAGACTTGCCAAAGGTAACTTCCCTGCTGTCAACAGGTGAATTTATATCTGGGCACCACAACTGATTGTCCCCCTCACCTTGTGCATAGCCATGGAATATGCACCTTGCCCTTTCATCGAGTTTACCATCACTCATTCGAAAATAACATGGGCAACCAAATATTCTAAACATAGAATAACCAGCAACGTTACCTGACCACACTTCTTCAGGAGTCCGATATTCAACAGCAGTCGATGGGGATCTATTTACCAGGTAGCTTACCGTACTAAGCGCATCAGCCAGGATTCTCCTTGCAACACCAGCACTAGAGATCATTTTTCGGGCCATCTCTAGTAATGTCTTGCTCATCAATTCTGCAAATTGTTGTGGTTTACTGGCACTAGTGCGGTGTTTCACTATGCCCTCCTTCATGCAGAATTTATTTACCAGCTCCATGTAGAACTCCATGCTCTTGTCAGTTCGCACATGCTTGATCGACCTACCAGTCTCCGTCTCGATCAAAGCTCTTGACCGCGTATTCCTGACACCAGCATCAAATTTGTGCATTGGCACAACCACCCAGGTCTTCCTCGAGCAGTCATTAGACTCTCGAACAGATGCATCCGACGTCTCTGGGGTGAAACCTATCATTGTCTTACCTTGAAGTTCATACAGGCCACCGTGCTTGATTCCTCTCATTATCACCAAGGCACCTCGTACAACCTTCAGAACTCCACCTTCTGAAGAAAACCTGCAACCAGCTGAATCTAGAGCACTCAAGGAAATTAAGTTCTTTTCAATTCTGGAACATGTCTTACTCCGGTCAATGTGCTCACAATATTATCATGCATTCTGATTTTAACATCACCGACACCCACAACATCACACTCAGCGTTATTCCCCAACTGGACTTTACCACTACCCGTGCACTGATAAGTAGTAAACCAGTTCCTATTTGGTGTAGCGTGAAATGAACAACCAGAATCCATTATCCATCTGTCAAATGATGAATCTTCAGTGACAGACAGGACGCAATCGACAACATTAGAATTATTTTCAGCTACAGCGGCAACATCATCTGTAGACTCAACTCTAATTTCCTTGCCCTTTTCATTTTTCAGCTTAAAACAGTCTCTTTTACGATGCCCATTCCTACCACAATTCCAACAGACAACTCCACCAGTCCTAGACTGACTACGTCTGTTCATGTTTATACTATTTCTGTTAACACGTATACTAGTTCTTCCTCTACTTTCACCTACTAAAGCAGTAGGCATAGGTTCACTGGATTCTTTCTTACGAATGTCTTCACTCAAAATCAAATCACGAACCTCATCAAATGTCAAGCTTCTTGACCCAGAGGAATTACTAACAGCAGTAACAGTAGTATTCCAACTATCAGGTAGTGAGGATAATAAAATCAATGCACGTACCTCGTCTTCAAAGGTAATCTCAACTGAACTCAATTGGTTAACAACCTCATTGAATTCGTTAACATGCTCAGCAACCGACTTACCTTCGCCCATCTTCAAATGAAACAGACGTCGCATCAAATAGACCTTGTTGATCGCAGAGGGTTTCTCGTACATATTCGACAGGGCTTTCATCAATCCCGCAGTGGTCTTCTCCTTCACGATGTTAAACGCGACGTTCCGAGACAACGTCAGCCAAATAACACCCATCGCTTGTCTATCCAGCAATTCCCACTCAGCATCTTTCATCGAGTCTGGCTTCTCTCCATATAAAGGTAAGTGCAGATTTCTCTGGTACAAATAATCTTCAATCTGCATCTTCCAGAAGGCAAAATCCTTCCCATCAAACCGATCGATTCTCACCTTTCCTTCTTCCATCGCAACCGATTCGCCAACCTTGGCTTTGATACCACTTGTTGAAAATTTGACGCCGAATATTGATCGAGCGAATCGAATAAAATTAGTCAGAAGGAAGGAAAGGAAATTGGACACCGGATTTACGTGGTTAGGTCCGAATATCGGAACCTACATCCACGGGGAGAGCAGCACGGAATTCCACTATAAAACCAAACAATACAATGGAGATTACACTCGAGTACTCAAATACTCACTCAGTGTTTCTCAGCCTCCAATTACACCTAATAACTCACACAGTGTTTAACCCCTCACAATTCCTAGTGAAATTCTCACTCAAGGAATTAAACAAATTTTACTAACAAGAATTTAACTGGCTAAAATACCCAGGTGTAATTATAACGAGAAAATCTCCCTTCTGCCGAGAGCTCCCACGCGTTACTCGCGCTCTTCTTACTCTCTCTTTCTGGAGCTCTTTCGGTGCTCAAAGACACCTCCTCATGGCCATCGAAGTCCTCCTTTCATAGGAGAGTGGAGGGAGAAGAAGACAAACGGCGCCCATATTCAGAAGTCACACGTCTCCATGCAATCAATGATGTTGGGCGTGCATGGCCATCATCCACCGAAGAAACAAAGCTTCGGTCTTTCCTCTTTTCTTTATTCAATAAAAAAAAGACAACCGCAGCCTACAAGACAAGTTCTGAAGCAATAGTGGGCGCCTACCATTTTTCATGGGCATGCATGCTCATGGCCATGTGCATGCATTAAATGACATGGAGAAAATGAACGTTTCTGCAGCTCCTATCTCTCTGCTTTTATAATCATTTGTCAAAGATGGGCAATATTTTATTGCCCATCTTTCTTCATGCACGTTCATTTTTCTCCTTTGGCAGAAGACAAGAAAGGAGACATTAATTTAATGCTTCTTCTATCATTTCCAAAGTCCAACTTGCAGCAAATTTCTTGGACTTTCCTTCACGCTTCCTTCTGGCCATTCTTCTTGCCGCATTCATCATCAGACATGCATGCAAAAGGCAACAAGATCATGTAGAATTAATTATTGATCCGCACGTGATCGAGTTCACGTATTCTCATCAATTTGATTTTATTCACCGAGACTTAAACTCGAGACATATTTTTAACAGGAGGAATGATGGCGGAAACACAAGAAACTGAAGAGTGGAGTTCTAAGATCAAGTAAAGAATACACATGTAGGAAGGTCAATATAATATCGGGATCGAGACATTAATATTTTGCTGCAAACTATTCCTGCTCATCCAAGATGGAAGCAGAGCAAAAGTTTACTGCGAGTCTAATGTTTCCCGCTGTTGGGGGCCTATTACACCATCACTGGGAGGCTATGTTACATACAATTTAAAGTTTCGAAAGTTGAATGTTTGTACGAAAGTCATACAAATGGATACAATTTCTCGTTGAGGTAGTAGTAAAGCCCGGCATGTGCTCTGCTCATCAATGTTTTTTTTGAGTATGCAGCAACTCGAGTGCGAAAAGTTATATAACGTGTACAAGGGTCGTCCTGAAAATATAATCATTTACCAGGTTGGAATTCATTGAAGTAATGCAGGCTTTTTCCATTTTTTTGGGTTTGAAGTAATCTTTTTCTTTCGTTCCAGTTGGAAAGAAAAAGATTGAATGGGAATTAAGTGAGGCATCATGTCAAAACTTCAATTCTCACTACCACTAAATAAGTAGATATAGTAACCTTTCACGTCTGGGGTGAGACGTTGAAAGTAAAGTCCCTCCTGCTTCACACAAAGTTTTGTAATCAACTTTTCAAATTAGTATCCATGCTCATCCAAGATGGAAGCAGAGCAAAAGTTAACTGTGAGTCTAATGTTTCCTATTGTCGGGGGCTTATTACACCATCACTGGAATGTTACGTTATGTGCAATTTAAAGTTCGAATATTTAATGTTCGTACGAAAGTCATGCAAGTGGATTCAGTTTTTCGTTGAGACAATGGTAACACTTGGCATGTGCTGTGCTCATCAAGGAAGCAGCAACTCGAGTGCGAAAAGTTATATAACGCGTACAGGTGTCGTCCTGGAGATCTAATCATTTAATAGGTAGGAATTCATTGAAGTAGTGCAGGCTTTTTTTCTTTTTTCTTTTTTGGATAAGAAGTAACGCAGGCTTTAGTTGCGCTAATTATGCTGCGAGAGCCCTATGAACAGATGCATTTAGTCGACAATTCTTCTCGGTCATGACCCGCCTTGTAGAGAAAGACACAATGTTCAATTAAAGAAAACATAGTCTTTTTATCATGAGCACTCTCCACAATATCTCACAATTATATAATTTTTATAATTCTTTGTCACTGTGAGATATTGCTTAGGACTTGTTTCACACATGCGTGCTTAAATGGGAGGCACTTGGTATCTATTTATGGCCCAAACATGGAGGTGGTTCTACGTTCGAGATAATTTTAGAAATCCATCTCCTTAGTTAATTCTAGCGATTACTAATAATACTATGTGGACAATCTATTAGTTACACAATTTCTCTACTCTTCTTCTAAAATATTGAGTACCAAGAAAAATCTAAATAAACAAAGAGATAAAGTCGGAATTTTGGAGTGTAGAGGAGGTGCAACTTTTTTTCAATGTTTCCCAACACCACTACTCTTCTCTTAGTGTGGATCTGGCGATTATGACAAGATGCTATTGGAACTCTTCAAACTTTGTAGTGCCAAGTCTTTGGTGAAAATAACTACAACTTGATCAATCGTCTTTATGTACTCCCTCCCAGTAACACTTATTTCGTGCAAGAAGTAATAATGTATTCTACATGCTTAGTTCTTGTGGGAATATCAGGATCTTGCCAATCGTATGGTTGGTTAATTATCGCAGTGGAGCTCTACAAGGAAGCCAATTGGTTGGTGTAGACTTTTCCTAAGTTGCATTTGCATATTTAAATTTTATTTCCTTTGCTTTGTTGACCTCCTTAGCTGAGGAGATTACTCTTCAAGTTTGTTCATCTGACTTGGCCAAAGCTCTCTCGCTATTGTCAAATGTATAACTGCCGACCATGGATTCTTTGATTTTTTTATGCAGTTGTGCTTTGACTCCTTCTATGGGTTCACCTTCTATGGCTACTTTTTCAATTGGTTGGGCCTTACGAGGCCCATTATCTTCTTCTATTCTTTTCCTCTTCGACTTGTATTAAATCTAGTATAAGTGCTCGTGACAATCCCCACTATGACGCTTTGTCAAATACCAGGTTCCTAGAAGTGTAACGTTGCACGTTATAGGATTACAACGCTTCCTCCCTTTTTCTTTGCTCATCATAGCCCACAAATAAGTAGAGAACCGCCGTCTCATTAAACTTGATTCGTTTAGTATGAAGGCAAAACATGTCTCCAAATACTCTAAAATGATTTACCATGGGTTTGCAATTCCACAGCTTCTAGTATGGTATCATAAAACCAAACCCGACTTAGAGTAGTCTATTTTTTAAGTGTGCCACCATCTTCATATAGTTGGCCCAAAACCTTGATGTAACATTAGCATGAGACACGCTTCTATAGGTCTTTATCATATTTGGTTCTTTCTCTTGGCAACTCCATTTTGTTGTGGTATACTCGAACATGTAAACTATTCCCGTGTCTTACACTTCTATAGACACTTTATAGATTCATGTGATATATACTCACCCACATTGTCAATACAAAGGCATTGTATTTCCTTGCCTACTTCTTTTTCTACTTTAAAAGACTCCTTTAACTTGTTTAATGCCTCTGTTTCTTCTCATCAAATCAACTTAGACATTCCTGAAGAAATCATTGATGAACGTTATCATGTACTTTTTTAACTTTTGACTGATGGTTGCTTTGTTGGTTCAATAACATATGAGTGGATGAGTTGGAGAGGCATATTGGCTTGATACCCAACACATGCTACATCTTCTTGAACATCTAGCGGGAGAAGAACCTTTAGAATAACCTTCTTCATCATCATCTTTGACTTATGATCGCTTACACTCTGTGCTGAGCATTCCATAAATCAGGCATCTTGCTTTTTTGAATTTTGTCCACGTATGCCACCTATGCTGACATCATGTAAATAGATTCTAATCGACGTCTTTCCATGATTAGCATATTGATGGATTCCAAACTGTGGTGCACCTTAACATGTTCGAGTCAAACACCACCTAATTACACAAGTTTATAAGTTCTAGTACCAACGGGAGGTTTTTCTTCATTCCCAACACGTGATGCATGTTTTGCACTTTTTTTTATGTGAACTGGAGTGTTATTACCATCTAGTCAATGTGGGTGATTGACGACCTTGAGTTGTTTGCGGTGACAATTGCTCGTTTGTCGTTGTACTTTGATGTGCTTGATAGCTTCTATCGATGGTTTGAGCACCCAGACTCAACTATCCATTCATCATCATCCGAACACATTGGGATCTTCATCCATCACATCTAGAGAAGACATTGCACAATTTTCAGTCCTTTCTTCACCGAGTAAGTCTTCTACTAAGGAAAAAATTTCCAACTCGAGTGCAGTGAATAGCCTTATGAAGCCAAATGCCATATAGCCTAGTCCCGTCGACGACACATTATCTTAGAGTCTTGTCGATGAATCCTCATGTGGAGTGTCTAATTTGGTTGATTTTCAACACTTCTTGGCTTTTCCTTCAATTATATTAAGTTAGCAACAATCATTTTCAGTAACGAATATAGTTTCTGCAAAGCAGAATGGGGGATGCTTGTTGCAGTAGATGCCCCCATTTCTGGATAATGATAGTCGATTGTTTGATTACTTACATTGATTTAGCAAACAATTACAAAGCTATGATCCTGGTTGATGATGGATCGAAATAATCACTTCATCAATCATGTTATCACGAAAAAATCCAAAGGCTGTATTGCACCTGGACTATAGTCAATTTGTCATTGATATTAGACCTGTGACATAAAATATACACATAGATGAAGTTCTAACTCCAATCTCATTCAACAAAATAAAGCTTTCATCCAAAGGGATCCTGCTGTTACAGCTTATAACCACGCTGAAAACCCACATTTCATCCTTCGAGTCTCAGTGAAGTTTCAGACCTATTATCTCTTGACCACATTTCTCGGTTTGTATGAAGCTCAATCAATGAAATTTCGTGAAGGGGCTTGGCTAATAATAACTTTCAAGCTAGAAAAGCCTCGGACACTTGTTTCATTGTTGGCCGTAATTTGGGCTCGGAACTCAAGCAAGCAAGCGCTACAGCGACGGCTAAGACTGTGGAACTCTGTCTTGGATAAGGCAGACGTGAGTCTAATATTTGATGCAGCATTCCATGTTCTTCCAATGATCTCCATAAACCTGATATGATCTCTCTTGGATGCTTGCCAATTATGGTCTCCAATGCAACTACACCGAAACTGTACACGTCGCTTTTCTCATTGACCACCAAAGTATATGCGACCTCTATGAAAAGAACACAAACATCGATATTCGAACACGACCTGTTTACTGACGTCCGAGGTGCCTCTGCATGAAGACATGCACTCGAGAGAGAGTTTCCGTTGACAGTCTACGAAGGAGGCTGATGTATCTACAATTGATGGCAGTGAACTTGTTCTTGATGCTGGATATGGGACATTTAGCTAGGATGAGTTCTAGATAATTGTTCAAAGACCATGTCAAAAAATGAGCTGTTCTTACTTTTCAAATAATCTCAGGAGATTAATATAGGATTCTAGAGTTTAAGGAAAGGGATAAGTGCATTAGAAGTCATAGAATTTGTCATAAAAGTGCAATTGAGTGTTAAAACTTTAAAAATGCAACTAAGTCTTAAAACTTATCACGAAAGTTCAATCAAATCTTAGAACTTTTAAAAAGTGCAATCAAGTCATAAAAATTATCATAAAAGTATAATTGAGTCCTAAAATTTTTTAAAAATGCTATCGATAAAAGGACTTGATTTAATCAATTTGACAAATTTTAGGATTTAATTACACTTTTTGAAAGTGTTAGGATTTTCAATACACTTATCCCTTGAGAAAATGTCTCTCATTCCATGGGAAAGAAAAAGTATGGTCTTCTCCTTCCACAATCGATTTTTCATAGTGTGCGTTTGTGGCAATTCCACTTACATCTCCGTAAAGACTTTAGTAAAGGCATGCCATTTTCTACTAGGGTTAAAGCACCAAATTCCTTGAATTAGCCTACTTGCTCAAAACAGCTTTAAACTCAATGAGACACTAGGCTCCTAACTATTAACTAAACTAGCAAGATGGTGGTATGGTGCACAGGTCAATGAATCTTTACATCAATTTAGATTTCCGCTAGAGTTTACATGGAGTTTGACATAAATGGATCCGTCTCTATTAAGTAGATATGTCCTCTGATTGAAAGATGATATGAATCACAAAATTGCAATATCTGTCAAATCATAATGTAGGGACATGCAACATTTCGAGCATGCAAAATAATCCAAGTCACTACGAACAAGAAAGCATAAAGTAGAAAATGCAAATCCTTTCCTTTTGATAGGTTTCGTCCACTTGACGGAAATCTTCACTTTTCCCATATGTTGTGTGCGACTATTATTGAAATTTTCATGATTAAGTTTTGTGTTTGCTTGAGATCGAACGTGTGCATCATAAGCCATAAGAGCTTATTGAAACCCAAGATTTGGTCAACCGTTTAAATTTTTGTTTCTTGTAAAAGTACAATAGTAAAGATGGCGAGATAATAAATAAATAATAAATAACAAAGGAAAAAGACCCCAGTCCATTTCTTCTATTCTTCGGCTCGTTCCAGGACGGAAGAGAAGGCGTGAGAAATAGACGTCTGAGGAAGAGTTCAGACACCGATCACCGCCGTCACCGGCCATTTCTGACGCTGTGCATCAGGCCTTCACCCTGCTCCGTTCCTCGGTCGGAAACAAAGTGACTCCACTCCAGTTCGAGATTCCTTCGCTGGTGCCAATCTTCATTGTTGTTGAACGTCCAAGTTTCGTTCATCGATCTTAGTAGCTTCGCCTTGCTTCACTAATCAGGTAACCTATCTTCCCCGTAATGCCCTGTTTCGAGGGAGGAGTAATAGAACCGAGAGAACATGTCCTAGACTAGGATCGAATTTGATTCAACTCGAATCCAAGGCCGTGCTTGTATACGTCTTCGATCAACCTTGTTTTGAACTCGATCTCTAATCCGAAGCCATTGGTGTTTCGTTTCCACTTTCGTTGTGGATTGCACACTACACATTCGATAAATGCCTTTGAAACATGCTGAAAAATAGCCTATGATTTCGACTGAATCCAAAGACGTGTCAACGTAGATTGATTATTATCACTCACTTTGTTAGTGTTTAGATTTGATTTCGGACATATATCGTCATTCGCCAAGGCCAAATCTAAACAACTCTTTTGTTTCTTTTATTCTATGTTCGTGTGATCCTGCATCATCCGGTAGCTGATTTCAGCGAGGAATGATGGGAGGTAGATCGTTCATGTCAGGATGTCCGCTTCCAGGTCCTTGTTGCGTTGTGTTTTCTTATGCCTGTATCATCCTTGAATCCGTGAGGTTGTGACCCGCGGTGGCTGTTAATGCGGCAAAGAATATCGTTTTTGGCTTAAGAAAAAGCAATCGTGGTCCACTGTGGAAGGTGGCCGAAGAAGAAAACTATGAAGGCCTTTCGATTACACGATGTTACAAAAAAAAATTAATTAGGTTTAATGAATTTGGATTTTAGTTTCTTAGTAAGCTTGGGCTCGTTTCAGTTTTTAGGAGTTTCAGTTGGACACTCGAAAATCAGCACTGAGGTTTCTGTGTCCAAATGCATAGTTTCGGGTCCAAGCACCACTAGCTATTTATATTTTGAAAAACGTTTTTCTACTTTTTTAAAAAAGAAATCATTTTCCTGAATTTATTTATAGGCTTCCGTTGACTTGAAAAATATTTCCCATTGACCTAAGAGAGACGAACGCAAGAAAGTAGGGAAAATGTTTTTCTGGAAAATATTTTCTACGATGATTTGGGCTGACTTCGGGTATATTCAGAAATAGGCTTAGTGAAACATAGTGAAAAGGGGTTCAAATCAGTCTTCATAAGATTGGGCTTAAGGCTAAATGTTGTTATAATAAAAACTGGGCTTCAAGAGTTTGTGTCTAAAAGTGGGCTTTGTGTAATAAAGCCCAACTTGTGTCCATAGCCCAAACCTACGAAATTTAATGGTAGCTCACATACCGACCGGGCTGAAGGGCCCGACCCGACCCGTGCCCCTTCTAATATATAATACATGATAATGATAATAATAAATATACTCCCATAAAAATATAATAAAATAAAAAAGGGAAAACTTGATTAGGAAAATAAACCTTGATTAGATCATTAGATTTTGGTATTTGAATTAGTTTAGTTTCATTTAGATAGTACATTCATGGTGTAGAGAAATTCATGATTCTCTCTAGTTTAGTTTTAAATAGATTAGTTTATTTAGAAAAAGAACTCAATTTGAACTAAACTCATGAGGGTTGTTGTCTCAAGGATTAATAGCAATGCCACGTTATATTTTTTGCTTGACTCATATTAATTACTTTACTATAATTTACTTTTTACTCAATTGTCATTATTATCCTTGATGAATTAATTGTACTTTTATATTGCTTTTCAATGTTGTGCTTTACTTGTTTTAGTTAAATGGTTATGTTACTTTTTTTTTTAATTATCATTATACAACCAAAAACATTGTATGGACACATAGTGGACAAAACCTTTGAATTCATAATTAAGTAAAAAAACTACTTGGACATTTTAGCTATAAAATAATAAAATTTAGGTATCGAAAGAGCACAACTAACATAACCAGTACAATCATGTGCCCGTCCTAGATTTTTAGTCATGAGGTATACTCTTATATCTCGTTTGATTTCTAACCAATCCAAATAAGTTAGTGCGGCTCCTTATATAGAATTCTCAATAGATTAATCAAATTAAAATGAAAATCCCAACGTCGCACAAGATAAGAGTTTGGGAGAATCATATTCTTCCCCCATTCAACATCACCTTTAAACCCATCTTTTTCCCGACTACATCGTGCAAGGAGGGTCGCGATAGAGTTGTTGCATTCCTTACCTGCAATCTTCATATATTATCCAACCAACAAAAAGGGTTTTAGGTCAACATTGAGTCGATGGTCGTCGCTTTCGCAGCCCAAGGTAACATTCGAGCCGAGGCTTGAGCGAGTGGTTTTGTGCACGAAGTGTGCTTTACACAGGGAATGCATTTATGGTTGTAGATCGAAACTGCGTGTATTTTCCGTCTTTAGAGCCGTCAATGAGAAGGTTGTATAAAGCCAAAAATTCGCATGACGTGTTTCTCACAAAACTCTTGCATTCTGCAAATTAATAAATTGTATATTCAATCAAAGCTTGAAGAAAAATCTTACCTTACTTCACATTGCAATAACAACGAAATCCAACGGTTACCTAAAAGTCACTTTAGTGAATCAATTAGCTAATTCAACTCTGCTGAGCAGTGTTGCATGCTGCGCCCACATTGCATGGTCTAATTGGCTCTATTTATCATGTGAAAAATAGTCTTGACCAAATCTTTTTATTGCAAACACAAATTCTCAATTTTTAGATATGGCAAATGGCTATATTCGATACTTTTGTTTTGCCCATGAAAAGAGCTGCCTTATGTAAGTGAATAATGAACCCATGAACTACATATATTCATTGGACTTTATTTTCCTCCATCACTGATTCAAGGAAATATTTTTTATTGGTCGGTTAAAAATATGGACAGTATACTTCACAGACTTAATTAGAAGTAAGTGTAGACGATGTTTATTTTGTAATTTAGTAACCACAAGACAGGCTGGAGAAAAATATGGCCCTACCCCACTGATCTTATGGACGAGTAACATAAAGCATGCGTATAATCGACGTGAAGTTCATTGCAGGTTGGCAAGTGTGTCGAATTGAACACGTCATGCGTATAATCGACTTGCCAAAATTTCGTTCTAGGCAAGCAAGAAAAATATTCATCCAAGTCGGACAAACTATATCCATGAGCAAACTCAAAGAAAAGATAGCTCCTAAATCTCAAAGGCATCACCGACAAACACGTAGAAGGAAGAGACCATTTTTGCATCTTGTCGCTGAGTTATATATAAAAGCTTTTCAAAGCTAAAATACACGCTTGTCGCTGAGTTATACATAAAAGCTTTCTAAAGCTAAAATACACGCTTACTTCTATCACGACAAACCTACATATGTACCGCTAACTTAAATATTCTCATCTCCCACTACTGACTTTTGGCATGATATGGTCTTCCATGCTGTTCGTGTACCCAGTGTTCATGATTCCACTAGTATCCATGTACGCATCAGTCTTCTCAGTAGGCAAATGAACGATCTCTTCCTGATTCACATCTGTACTACTGACACCAAAATGGTTAGCCATTGCTCTAAGTCTCTCCAATTCAATTGCTACTTCCTTCATGGTCGGTCTCTCCTCTGCTTTTATTGTCAAGCATCTTTTTGCAAGATTAGCAACTTCTCTTACCTGCTCATTGATTCCTTCATTCACAATAACTTCCTCAACAATCTGAAACAATTTGTCATTTTTCAGTGATGAAAGAAAATACATTGCTAGGCTCCTTTCTTCTTCCGATCGGTCGAATGAAAGTGCCTTCTTCCCTGTCAATAGCTCGACTAGCACGACCCCAAAGCTGTAAACATCACTCTTTTCTGTCAATTGGCTTGTGAGCAAGTATTCAGGGTCTAAGTATCCCCATGTTCCTTGAACCATAGTGAATAATTGCGTATGATCAAGTGGGATTAATTTTGAAGCTCCGAAGTCCGAGACTTTTGCAGTGTGATTAGCATCCAAAAGGATGTTTGATGACTTGACATCTCGATGGATAATGGGAATGGAAGCTACAGAGTGCAAGTAAGAGAGGACTCCAGTAGTTTCCGAAGCAATTCTCAATCGGGTCTTCCAAGACAGCTTTGATGATTTCTTTGGATCGTGAATGTGATCAAAGAGAGTTCCATTGTTGACGAATTCGTATACCAATAAAGGCACCTCTGTTTCCAAACAGCATCCCAAAAACTTGACCACATTACGATGATTAATTTGAGAAAGCACAATGACTTCATTGATGAACTGTTCGATTTGGCTCCGATCCACAAGCTTGGACTTCTTAATCGCAACTACCATATCATTTGGCAACAATCCTTTGTAAACGGTACCATATCCTCCTTGGCCGACTATTTTGCTCTCATGATAATTGTTGGTGGCCTTTTCTAGCTCTTCAGCACTAAAGATCTTTGTGGCTTTTGTGGTTTTGTCTGGTTCATTTAATTGTTGCTGCAAAAGCAAACCCCCATTTTGCTTGAAGTATTGTTCTTTGAGCCTAATGAGCTTCATTTTCTTGTGTCCATAATATAGAAAGCCTATACTGAATAGCAACGCTATTATGGCCCCAGCAACACCTATATACAACACAAGTTTATTCATTAACCTTATGATTAACTGTACACAAATCGTCGCATCATATGAATGCAGCCATACTTTGAAACTTTCTGCAAATTTATATCATGAGGCTTCCTCAAAAACCATAGTAGTTTTGGGACAATTTGAGTCTAAACTAGGACAGTCGATTTGGTTAAGCTAATCTCCCAAAAAAAAAAGATACATACACACACAAGTTCCATGGCCTATAAAGAATGTCATCAATTTAACAGTTTTAAATCACTATGAAAGAAAATGATAAACTCAAACTAATCACAAGAATTGTGTATTTTCTTTTCCCATATAGTTTTATAGGTCTTGCGCAACCAAATCCACGTCATTTAAGGCAAGCAAATATAGAGATTTATTCGTCGAACAATGCATAAGTCTAAATAATTCAATGCAAGTCCTATGTCTATAACCAGTTGTATCCCTTTCGATGACATAAAATTGGCAAGTACTAGTAGCTTAGAAGAAATTTTTGAAGATGGATTAGTATAACTTCCTCTTTTGCTTGTGTCATCTCCCTGGATAGATGTCAAATCACTAATGATTAACTTGCTATCTGAATATATCGTGCTAAATATGCCTTGTGCAACAAATAGAAAAGTTGTATGGGTCATGCATCACATATAAAAGAAAGACAAAACAACCCATTGAACCATTTCCATTGGTTCTTAGATGCTAATCAAAACATGAGAGAGAAAGGAACAAGTCTAACTTTAAGGAGGAAAAGAGAAAAAGAACACATGCAAATCCACAATTGAATCTATCACCTTCTTTGTTTTACCCTTACTACTTTTGGGAAAAGGGGACTCCAGAAAAAGAAGCAATTGAGCATGTACTTGGGGAACGCAATGAGGTGGGCAGGACAAGGGGGGGTTTATGTCCCCCCGCCCCAGCTTAAAACTAGTAGAGATGTTCCATACCCACCTCATGCCTCATGTAGGACAAGTTTCTTTATCTTATCACCATTCTTGTGATAATATGAAAGTTTAAAAGAAAAAGAAAAAAGAGATAAATACAATTCATGATTATAAGAAGATAAAAACAACGTAAAGAGGAAATGAATGAAAGAATGTGCCATAGGCAGTAAAAAGATGATAATGGCGTGCCAAAATGATGTAAATATTTAGACTTAACGGTGCGACGGGCTTGGGATTACTGTCAAAGTTACTTTATATGGGTACGCTTGGAAGTTTGGGCCATAATTGGGTAAAGCCCTATTGTTTGAAGCTGTGTTTATTATTTAACGTTCTCAAAGTTAAATGAGGAGATAATATAGGAAATGACACTTCAACTAGAAAAACTTAGTAAAAGAAAGAGCAAAAGGAAAAGAAGGCTAGCCGTATCCATTCCTCACCCCGGCCTGGACGTGAAGCATGAAAATATTACCCAATCTGGGCCACAAAATCCATTTATCATGGGTTTTCACTCATTATTTGGGGCTAGGAAGTAAGGAAGGATATCCCCTTGGATCGATGGTATGGCCATCCCTAAGCGTACGTCCCCACCAGTTTCGCCAACACAAGTCCCTTTCCCAAATGCAAATTGGAGGATGCTCTTGTGACCACCCAGCTATGCCTCCCTTTCTTTCTGACGGTCATGCTATCAAATTGGAGGATGATCACCTCTCACGTGATAACAAATCTCTTGTTGCCTGAGACAGGTGACCTCCCTCCAATTGAATACCGAAGCTCGCACAAATCGAAAAACTGTATGCTTTCACACACAGTACTAATACTTATACTTGCAACAAGATTTCAATATTTGGAAAATGTTTTTACATTTAGGCTCTGTTTATTTCACATAAAACAACTTTTAGAAAAGCATTTTCCAAATTTTCCGATGTTCTTTTTACAAAAAATGAATTACTTAGGGAAAGCTTTTTTCATCAAGGGAAAAAAAGTCTTCTAAACTATGGAAAAATGTTTTCCACTTTTCAAGATGAGAAAAATATTTTCTTCACTCACTTTCTCTTATTTCACACTCATGTGAACCTTTCCATCTTCTTCTTTTTCATTTTAAAAAAAGTCAATTTTTAATTATTTTTCTTTTTTCTCCTTTTCTCCTTTTCTCTTTCTTTCTTTCTTTCTTTCTTTTTACCTCTATCTTTCCATATTGGCTAGTCGCCAGCCACGACCAACTAGCCGATGGCGAGCTAGGCGAGTGATGAGGGCCTCGAGCTTGTCGCTCGCTGCCGATGGAGAGGGGTGAGGCCTGATGCCTCGAGCTTGCTGCTCGCCATCAGCGGTGAGCCAAGTTAGCGGCAGAGCTTGAGGTCCATTGTTTGCCCCTGATGCCTCGAGCTTGCTGCTCGCCAAATCAACGAGATAGGCGAGCGGCAAGCTCTAGCCTCACCAGATTGGCGAGTGCAACTCTTTGGCTCACTAATCTAGTGAGCGGCAAGCTCAAGCTCGCCTTCAGCCGACATCAGTTGTCACTGTGGTCAATGCATGGCTGAAGAAGGAGATGACAAAAAGAAAAAGAAGAAGAAAAATAAAAAAAAATAAAAATTTTATTTAAAAGAATGAACAAAACAAAAGGTTTTCCTTAGCAAACAGATGAAAATATTTTTCTCTTCATTTTTAGGTTTTAGCCGAACACCAAAAAATAAGCATATTTTCTTGAAAAATGATTTCCTGGAAAATATTTTCTAGAGATACTACATTTTCCATGAAACGGACGGAGCCTTACACAAAGCCCAAGGTCACCACGTCAAAAGATGCTCTAAGAGTATAGACATGGAAATGAGGGAACTTGATCTATTTTTGAATTTTAAGGAAGCTTAATTGTGGTGCACTTATTAACCTGTGATGTACTCAACGTATCAGATAATATCATTTATCTTCTCCATAGAAACTTCAGTGAGAAGAGTATACAAAATTTCATTTTGAATTTATCCAAGCAAGGACTGTGAAAGAAAAATTGGGCGAAATTGTGAATAGTTAATTTTCTCCAGCAGCAGCAAAAAATCAAATTAAATACTCTGAAAATAAGCTAAGACAATATGATTTTTAATTCAGGCACTCCAAGCGAAATAAAAGAACGTACCAACCAAAATCTCCATCAAATGTGATGGTTTAATAGTGCACCCTTGTCCAATTCCACCGCCCTTTTTGCCATCACCATGATAACCATTTGGGCATGAACAAATATAACTCCCAATAACATTATGGCAAATTTTCTCACACTGGTTCATCTCTGGATCCACACATTCATCAATATCTACAAAAATTAAATACACAGTTCAAATGTATCTACTCTTCTTAGATCAAACCAATATAAAAGACAAGCTAAAAATTGCCGATGTTATCAATTTACCATGACAACCAAGGTAAGGATTGCCTCGATAACCTTCTAAGCAAGTGCACACGTATCCATATCCGTTTTTGGCGTCAGTGCAAGTGGTGTTCTTGGTGCACATGTAGCTCGTGCTGTTCTTCTTGGCTTCCTCACATGTTTGATTACCTATTGCCCAGTCGAGAACTAGAGGGGTTTGGTCAAATTTAAGCTGCTTAAGGTCGCCAACCGAAAAGTTGTAGGATCCAATTTCTGCTACGAAGGCATAACTGCAAGGATTGAAACTCAGGACATCGGAGTGATTGGAAAAGCTCGTAATCGAGAGCCAGTAATTGGAGGTGTTCCTTGGGATGCTCGTCTCACAACAACCGATACCAGTACACGATTCATTGCTGACGTCCGAAACGTTGCTGCACGAAGACATACACCCGAAAGAGAACTTTCCACCGCGGTCTCGGAAGGAGGCTGACGTGTCGCAGCCAATGGCAGTGAACTTGTTCTTGGTGCTGGAGAAGGGGAATTTAGCTATCCATAGCTCTGGGTTGTTGCTTGAAGAATCATCATGACCGGAAGAGTTATAGCAGTCTCGACCTATTGAAGCATTAATGCGCACCTCGTGGTCCTCGACGGAAATGTTGAGTATTTCGATGTTACTACTTTTGTTCCAGAAGTAAGCTATGGGGGGCTTGGCAGAGTTATCACAGTCGACTCTGAATGAGGAAAAATTGATGCGGCAGTGGGGATTGCTATCGCTCAATCCGAAGGGGTACGGAATCGAGAGGTTTCCACAGGAACTTTTGCATCCGGGCATAGTGATTGAATCATCAGCTTGTGCTAGGTGCTTGTGGTATAGACCCAATAAAGCCCCAAGCACCGCAGCTTTCAAGAGAAGCTTATAGATGACCATGGTTCTTCCCTCAACTCCCTTCACAGACATATGATTATCTTGATGATTTAATCTGAGGGGTTGGTGAGGGTATATAAGGAGAAGTAAGATGTGTCTTTTCGTTTTCGTTTTGGATTTTTATTTTAACTTTAGTTATGGGATAAGTTCGAGTTGCGGAGTGGACCCCAGCCAGTCCTAACCACTTACATGGGACAATCCAATGATAATTCCCCGCGTGACGAAGTCTTGTGCAGCGCAGTGCTCGTTCCATTTTCCAAATGCATTATCCATCTGAGAGTCCATCATTAATATTAAGAAATGGTCCAAAACTATTTTATGAAAGTTGGTAATGTAAATTTGACATACTTTTCTTCGATCTTTTTGCAGTGCTCATCGAGAAGACAAGTTATTCTGAGCCAGAGACTAGACTACTTGTCATAAAATAGGCTACTCCTACTTTTCAAATAATCTCCTAAAGAAATCTTGGATTATGGAGTTTAAGACTTTTCTCCATTCCCAATCGAATTCTGATACACAACTTGGCCCCACCAATTACAAAGTGATAGGAATTATCTCCATCAACTATAAACTACTGGGAATTATCTTTTTTAATCATATTGAATAATTTAAAATCAAAGGAATGAGCCCTTAATTTTTAATATTCAAATACTTTACCATGTATTGCCACATCCCATAGATAAAGCATACATACAATCCCAATGAAGAAACTAAAAACAATAAGAAGCGTTGCATTTAAAATTCTCGACCTTCACTGTCGTACGTGTCAGAAAATTTTTTTATTCCAAAAATGGAATTTTCAACAATAGGATTCCTTTAACAGATGAAATGATCATCGAAATAGACAAATCATCTCAACTATTATTTTCTCTTTTCTTTCAATTTGTAGTAGAATTGCACCCATAAGCAAAGGATTTTTCCATAAAATCTTGTTTGATTGAGCCAATTTCACCTAGCGACTCCATATCAGTTCAAATTATTTTTTTTTCTGTTGTTTTGTCTTTTTGTTAGCCAAATGATTCAGATCATCACTCCTAGTAAATGAAGAAGTCCCCTTCATCAAGGGCAACAAGGGTGAAATGAATTTGAATGAATCTTGGAAATTTTCTTAGTAAAATAAACGCACGCATAATCACTGTGAATTGTTCTAAAAATTGAAATTGTTAGTGAAAGGCATGATTTTTAATATTCAAATAATTTAACACTCCTTTTACAAGTAGGTTGGGTTTTGTATAAGAATATTGTGTTGAATTATATAGTAGAGAAGGCAAATAGAGACCTAAAAGGATATGAACTCAACATGTCATGTTCTAAAACTCTTGGAGATTTTGTAAAATTGGTGCAATTATTCTAAAATTTAAGTTATTTGATGAAACAAAGATATTAGTATTTAAATACTTTAGTATGTATTGCCACATCCCTTAGATAACACGAGGCATGAACACAATGACAACTAAAAAGGAAAAAGAAGTGTCCTTACATGTCAAAGTTTCATTTTCTTTTTACCCAAAAAGGAGTTCTCTGGTGAGGGATTCCTTTCAAGTTGAAATGATCATCAAAATAGACAAACGCGTTTCAATTATTTTTCTCTCTATTTGTCCGATTTGTAGCAGAATTGTATCCAAAAGCAAAGGACTTTTCCATTAAATCTTGTTTGATAGTGCCAATTTCACTCGGTGACTTCATAACAATACATAGTTTCGCTGTTTTCTCTTTTTGTCAGCCAAACGATTCAGATCATCACTCCTAGTAGATGAAGAAGTCTTCTTTATCAAGGACAGTAAGGGTGAAATGGATTGACATTATCTTGATTGTGGATGAGTTAAGGAGTGGTGAGTTATATATCATGTCATAATGAGGAAACTAACCACATTCTCCGTTGAAATTTCCCACAGATTTTTTTATTAGTGGTAGACTTTGTAAATCATGTCATAGGCTAAGGTAGGACACTTTACATGAATCAATTTCTTGTACCTATTTAGAATTTCATAGACCTCATGAGCTACAACTTGAAAATAACATAAGTTTGTGACTGATGGCGTTGAATGGAAGCTTAAAATATAATTTAAGATTACAAAATAATTATTAAAAAAAGCATAGGTTCATCATGCAAATTCACGTTTTTACCTCTGTCAATATCGTCGGTGAAATTATTAGAAAAGCATCTTCAGTAAAAGACACGCTAGAGGGTCCACCTTCGAGAGGCACACCAAAATTGACACCCTTTTTATGGAATTTCATAAGAAGTTGTTTGAAATTTAACAAACATGAAGACAGCTTTTATAAAGTCTCTTTGTCGATATGTTGCTATTTTAATTCTCTAATAAGAGTTGTAGGCTGTAGTTCTATGATGATGGTACCACTTTTACCTTATCACATTCCGCAAAGAAAATTTTTAACTATTTTGCTATATCTACCAAGGAAGTTGAGAAATCAACGTCAATCAAATTATCTTCTTTATCAAGAATCTTTCTTTTACTTTTTCTCCATTTCATTATGAGTTTAAGTTTTCTTGGTTTCACACAAGCAAATTGAATCCTTAGTGCAAGTCTCTATCCACGTTTCAAATCAGTTTGGAGATTCCTACAACTGATAGTAACATCACCACAAGAATCGCGTGCCTAATAAAAGCGAACCTCGGATTCGGGATCAGCCAAATCATTAAAGCTCATAGGCCATCAAATCGTGGAGACATCAGTTGGCCACACAAGTCGCTACTTAGCTTGTCAGGTCAAGGTCAACATCGTGTCGCATGGCGATCGGATAGTGGAGATATGAGTAGGTTGGGCAAGTCGTTGCTTTGCTTTTCAGGTCTAGGTTGTCGTCAATTGCGTCTGATGCTTTGGATAAGGAACGGCACCGAATATATCTTTGTTTTAAGCTGAAGGAGCCACAAAAAAAAAAAGTTGCTTTTCTTGAGAGAGTTAAAATCAAGAGCAATAATGATCGATGCTTCGCTTTTAACTTTTCCTGATGTTATTTAGTTAAAATCAAGTAAGGCTAAAAAAGGAAATTCCTTTTTAAAAAATCAATGGATCTTTTTGGTTTTATTAACTGCTACGGCAAAGTATATCTAGGTCACTAAGCTGTACACAATTAATATTTAAGTATTAACCTAATATATTAATGTTACTATTAGTAGGATAAGTTTAATTTTCTAATTAAAGTACATAATAATGAGAATAAAGCTATGTTGCGATTTGGTTATAAAATTTCATTCTAATCATTTTGCTACGTACCTGTTATCCTATCATTCTAACATAACATTGAAGTTATAGTGTCTGATCCATTCTACACTCTCTTTGCTTGTCCAAAAAAAAAACAAAACAAAAACTTTATTTCTGTCGTTGTACTCTATTTATAAATCTCATCTAGAGAAAATACCTACATATAGGAATCCAGTATGGTAACATATATGATCCTACAATTGGATATTTCGTGTTTGTCTCATTTCTTGCACATTTCATAAGAACCACCAAGTGAAGTCAATTTAGAAAGTGACCATCAAATTCAAGGGTATCTTATGGCTATTGACAACATCCACTCTATTAAGTGACCATCGAATTTCACCTAGATTTGTTCTTTTTTTTTCTCTTCAGATAAAATCACTCAACATTTTAGTTAATGCCTCAATACTATTAGACATGTATGTTAACATGATTGAATTTGATTTGATGTATGACAAATTCATCTATTGGAATACATCAAAGTTTCATGCTATATGCTATGTTCGATTTCTCAAAATAATAAATGTCTTTGAATTCAAGAAAAGTAAGAAATAACATGGATAACAACAAGAGCTAATGGGGGTTAATTGGGGTGACAAGTTTCCAATCCGGTCCGGTCCGGTGCCACTTTGGAATCGGAAATCGAAACCAGAGGACCATTTCTCAATTTTTGGAATCAGGAACTGAGCCTCCTAATTTTGGAACCAGTCCGGTTTGGTTCCCAAATGGTCCAACAGAGCCAGTGGGGAGAGAGGATTTTTTTTTTTTAACGCAGAGTGTACATGCTCTCCAATTCAATTGAACAAAATAGACGCTTACATATGGGGAGAGAGAAACCAGAGAGAGAGAGAGTGGATTCTATTATAGTGCCGTCTCAACGTGTGTTTTGATTCCTTTCAATTTGCTTTCGCTAATGCGCTCCTTTTTTCTTTACGTTTGCTAACGTGAGGGAGGGAGGGAGGGAGGGAGGGAGGTTAGTGGCATTTGTTGTGGCCTTTTTACTCTCCCTAGACTCAACTTATTTCTCTTCCGAGTGGGCTATTATTCTTGGTGGGTTCATTTGGGCTTTGAGCTAATTGAGGACTTTCAATATCGGTCTGGTTCCCACCTTGAAATCGAGAACTGAACTACTTGTCACCAGTTCCAATTTTATGGAAACAGGAACCAAACCGGCACCCCTAGGATCCACTTAAAATCAACCAGTCCAATTAGGTTTGGGCAATTCTCGTTGCACACCCCTAGGGATACCAAGAAGAAGAAGAAGAAGAAGAAGAAGAAGATTTAAGATTAATATGCCATCACAATACATAGGCCCTTCCCTCAGCCAGAATAGGACAGAGTCTACAAATTTCATGAAGATGGTCACCTTGAGACTCGAAGGTCTCAATATTAGTTTAGCCTTTTGATTTATGGGATCACCTTGACTGGCAATGGAGAGAATACTTGCTTCACCAAAAATCGGGGTACCGCATTAGCAAAGACTTATTCCTATCCTTCAAATAACTATATGCCTAAAGAACGACGAAGTTTGCAAGAACATGATAGAAGCAATTATGAAGGTTTTCCGGAAGTTCGCCACCTTTTTAATAAAGCTCTTCATCGCCTTTTATAACTGAAGGCAACGGCATTACATAATTGAATAAGGCCTTAAATGGCCAACACATATGACCATTTTTCAAAAATACATCTTGGGAATAGATTCCCTTATACAACTATGACAATTTTAAAGTGACACTAGCACAATAAACAAGGAAGATTTCTGCATAAAACTACAAAGCATAAAGCTCACCCATTGACAATCCGGCAAAATTCCTTCACTTATTGATAGGTTCATGGTGCACAGCTAAATTAGGGCCCTCAAATGAGTCATTGTATTTATGATACGTGTTATCTGGATAAAATATATGTCTATCCAAAGTCTCTAGGGTCTTGAGAGAAATAAATTGACCCTGGTTGATTATACTAGTGTTCTTCTAGGGCCTAGTAGATTGCATATCTAGTGGCCCCATGTGCTTGGAAATAGTAATTTAGCATTACTTCTTCATATGCACTAGGCCATAGGATTTTTGGAACAGAGTGATTTTATTCGCAAAGGATGCCCCGGACTTCTCTGTTTTGTCCAATAATTTCTCAAAAACTGTACCCATAGGACCTATTCAATTTTGGTATAGGACATGGACAACCTATCTAGCTTGCAGGTCGTCCAGCGGGCTGTTTCCATTTTTTATAAAGATAATGGTAGCGTGAACTTTCAAAATTTAGGGCTCTGCATTTTAGCTTTGTGGAGAACAGATAATCCCAGTAGGATAGAGGATGAAAACACTTTAATTTCTCCGCAAAGTGATGAGATGATGATTCGAGTATCCTTCAGTAAGAAAACTAGTAATGAGGCGGCAGATAGGGAAACTCGACTCCAATTGTATAGTTATGAAAAAACAACTGATAAAACTGCTTAAGTTCAATAGGGACATCGAAAGCCGCGACCACCTAATCATTATCAACATTTTTTAGTTATCGACATCTCTAACATTATTTGGTGTGTCTATATGGCATATGTTGGCATGCCAATTAAATTAAGGTCGGCAATTTTGAATGAAAATTAGTAAATTCAAATATCTTTGTAAGCACAAGTATAAATGTTGATATGTTATTAAAACAGTTGGTCATCCTGGAAGTGTGAAGAAATGTTGGTATTTCTCAAACCGAAGTAAGATAAACTTTGGAAAATTATTGTGACGATTGTTGCTACACTGGTCAAATTAACAAATAACTGATTTGAGCTTTAGCAATGACAATGTAACTAATGGGAAATGTTTTCACATAGACCCCAGATCATTGAGTCTTCCATTGGCCAAATAGTCATGAGTGAAATCACTCTCTTGAATTTAAAGGTAGCTAACTGGAATTAGTAACCCTATTTGACGCTTAATCTCCTTGCGTAGAAATTTTTGTCAGAAGGATACAGATAGAT
This sequence comes from Corymbia citriodora subsp. variegata, assembly GCA_014858505.1. Classification (NCBI taxonomy): domain Eukaryota; kingdom Viridiplantae; phylum Streptophyta; class Magnoliopsida; order Myrtales; family Myrtaceae; genus Corymbia; species Corymbia citriodora. The sequence continues at coordinate 17,211,625 of CM026418.1, forward strand.
TTGTTGTAAACTGCTCCAAAATAAGAAAATATACAAGAAAATCGAAATCATTAAAATCAGCTAAAGGTTTTTTTCTCCCACATTAAAGTCAGAATCGTTACCAAAATCAGCTAAAGAGTTGAAGGAACTTACCAACCAAAATCATCATCAAATGTGATGATTTACGATGAGCAATGCATTTTTGTGTAGCTTTACCCCTCTTGCCATTACCATGATAATTCTTTGGGCATAACACATGAGCACGTATAACTACCATCAATGTTATGACAAATTCCCTCACATGGTTCTTCTCTGAATTAGCACATTCATCAACATCTACACAAATTAAACACACATTAAATGTCAACTCTAAACAAAAAAACAATAGCATCAAGTTGTCTTCATCAAGCACTCGAACATATACCAACCAACACAACCAAGTTATGGATTCTCCTTCATATCCAGAAGAGCAATTGCATCGGTAACCGGGCACATCGGCAAAATCAAAGCCCTCACTGTGCGCCTTACAAGCAAAGCTCACCAGGTCCTTCGCTGCCTCGTCGCAAGCCTCCTGCCAAACGGCCCAGCCGAGCACCAAGGAGACAACAGTCCTGTTCTTCATGCCGTTAAGATCCTCCTACTGAAATTGAAGGACTTGTTTTCGACTAAAATGCACAACTGCAAGCTCCACACATTGATGCGGTTGTTCAGGCTGACCACACCGGCATTGTAATTGAGGAGAATCTCCGTTATAGTGACCTAGCAACACCCGATTCCATTGCACGCCTGTCGGTCACGTTGTCCACACCGGTGCACACTGAAAGGCAGCCGCTCGAGAAGCCCTGGCCATTGGATCCCGTGATCACAGTGACTGTCTTGCACCCGATGGACATGAACTTGTTTTTGGTGTTAGAGAAAGGGAATGCGGAGAGGATAGTGTAGGCGAAAGTGCACGGCTGTTTTTGTATGCAGAACTCATTGTAGCAGTCTATGCTGATGTAGGTGTAGATGCGGAGCTCACCGTCGAGTGATATGTCAAGGACTTCAATGTTGGAGTTCCATAAGTAGGGCTTGGGGGTGGAGGTGGCGGTGACGTTGCAGTGGATGCAGAAGTACTCGTTCAAGTAGCACCCATCGCCAATGCCGAAGGGGTAAGGCGCGGTGACGTCTCTGCAAGTTTCTTGGCAGTTGGAAGATACAGTTTGAGAAGATGATAGTGATGATGATATCAGTAATAACTGTCCGACCACTATCATTATCCTCGTTATCTCCAAAGGATTCCACTTCGAACCCATGGCGCTCTCTCTCTCTCTCTCTCTCTCTCTCTCTCTCTCTCTTCGTTTTGTCGTGGAGAATGCATCTGTATGTGTTCTTATAACAAAGGAATAAGTTTACTCATTAACAAAGCAACAGCCATGAAGTTTCTCATATTCTTGTTTATGGGAGCATTGACTTAGATCACCGCTAACTCCACCTTGTTCCAGAAGTTTGGGATTTGTCCAATTTCACGTCCTACTATTCAATTCTTCTTCTAATTTTGCCCTCAAATATTCATTGGTAGTTCCAATTCTATCCCATAATGTTGCCACAAGTGAAAAAGAAAAAGAAAGTCAGAAATTCCCATTAGGCCTTGCCTAACTCGCTTACTCTTAGTTAATTAAGTCCAGTACGATACCCGAATTCCTTTATAATTGGAGTGCAATAGCTAGAACATCATATAAATCCAGTGATGTTCATATAAAATCCACGTGTATTATTACTATGAAAAAGAGATTTCGACGAATTATGCATGCAAACTAGGAAAAGATAGAAAGATATTGCACAAAATGAGGGATGTACCTAATTTCTCCAACTTAATTTGGTCTTTGGAGAGAAGGGAAATGCCAATTATACCCTAAAAAACAATGCAATGTCGTTTTGCTCCCTTTGCCCAGTGTGTATGAAGATTTACTCCTCGAAATTTGTCCCGTTTGCTCATAAAGTCTAAAATGTAAATTCCTTATAACGCCTGCTTACAACAGCAAATAGGAGAAGCTTCGGTTGCAGTGTGAAGATTTTTTTTTGTTTTTTAATTCTATTGGCTAGGCAAGTGAGAGCCATCTGGAATTATTTATTTAGACTATGACAATTTCGGGTAAAGTGAACCGATTTCATCCATTCAGGAACCAAATTGTCACGAATTTGGGAACAAGAGGACGGTTTGGCTTTCCCATCGAACATGAGTGGCAAATTGACAATTCCTTATGAAAGGAAGAAAACGTGAACCGACTTGGATACGGCACATTCTCATGTCTTTGAGTTCTCTGAAATCGTTCGCTAAGGCGGGCAGGTTGCCCGAGGCAGTTGGTCGAAGATTCCATAAAAAGTCAAAGCTCTCCTCCTCTTTCTCTCTCATTATCTGTTAGAGGAGGATAATGGGCCATGCCAGTGCCAAGCCAAGACCGTTTCGATCAGGTCCGTGCCCCATCTTGGGCCTTGGGTGAGGCCCATCACCCACAGGCTCTAATGGGCTGACCCCGGCTCCACAACTTTTTTTGGTTGGCCAGGCCACATAGACCAACCTTAAAAAAATTTCGGATTTTTTTTAAAGAAGCTTTTCTTATCTATAATATCAAGTTTTAAAATATCCACGAGCATGATTCATGATTGTAAGAAGATAAAACAGATGTAAAGAGTAAAAGAATAAAAGAATGTGCCACAAGTAATTAAAAGATAATTACGTTGTGCCAGAAATATGTAAACATTTAGAGCTTATGGCGTGCCGGATTTAGAATAACCGTCAAAATTAATGTGTTAATTTGGTATGTTTGAAAGTTCAGGGAGTGGGGTCAATCTCTATTGTGTGTGGAATTAAACTGTTTTTACTGTATAAGGTTTTCGCAGTTAAATGAGGAAGGAATACAAGAGCTAACACTTGAGCTAGAACATCTTTAAGGTTTGCTATGATAAAGGAAGGTCGGTGACCAACTTACAATTTTGCGCTATAGCTATACAATTAATAACACTGAAGATGACACAACTACAAGTCATTTGGTATAGATATTAATATTCGCAGTGTGATCTCCGTTGATGGAAAATGCATAAACATTTACCTAAACCCAAGGTGACCGAGTTAAAAGATGCTTTAAGAGTAGAAACATGAACATGAGTGAAGTTGATCTATTTTTGGATATTAAGAAAGCTCAATTGTGGTGTAATCAGTAGCACGTGACGTGCTTACTGCATCAGATAATCTTATTTATCTTTTTCATAGAAACTTTAGTGACTTGAATATACCAAGTAAAATGTGAGTAGTTAGTTTCTCCTAAACCACAAAGGAATCTATTGTATATTGTCAAAATAAGCTAAGATAATGTTTTCTTGAGTGAGGAACTCCAAGTAAAATGGAAAGAGCTTACCAACAAAAATCGTCATCAAATGTGATGAATTACCAATGCATCCTTGTCCATTTTCCCAGCCGTTCTTGCATTTATCATTATATGTTGGATTTTATTGTGGCCCATGTGATTAATGGCCCATATGTAGTTTGGGTTTAACAATTATTAAGTACTAAATTTTTATTGGTCAATAGAGAAGTGTATTCTAATTACCATACACCCTGATGAATGGTATAACTATAAAAAGCCCTAATTAAAAATTGGTGTTCTCTCAATCCTAAAAAGAATAGCAATTTTCTCTCCATCAAGAATATCAGAAAACCTAAAGGGGTCAAGAGAGAGAAACTAAGATTTTAAATCTACAATTGCTTTCTTCACAAGAAATCATCATGGATCAAGGTATGTCTCTCGTCTATTATGATATTGTGAAAATCATGTTGTTCTAAAATCTTGGGTATGATATTTGTGCAAATATTAGGGTTTGATTTGCATAGAATTGATTTCACCTTACATGATATTTGAGTGGGACCACCATGCCTTCCCTTTGGTAAGGAGTTGAACTACACTTCAACAAGAATTTTTGCAATTTAGTTTTCTGGACTTTCACCTACTTAGTTTGCTGAAAATGATTAGTTAACAAAAAACTATTTACAATAAAGAAAATATGCATGTTTAAAGTTGGGAAAATTTAATTTCAGAAACTGGAAAGGAAAAAACATTTTCCTGAAAATATTTTCGTTTATTATGAAGTTTTCTCTGATACAAACACACTCTTAGATTTCTTTTGGTAGACAATTTGTAAATACCAACTGGGGATGTGATTGCATGACGTATTGAGAAATCATGTGCGTCCAAATGTATTAACTTATAATTAGGACTCCGACACTCACCATCACAAGCAACTACAATTAACTAGGGCTCTTGAGTTTTCATATTTTAAATTAAAACAGAACGTTCTGTTTTAACTTTTCCAATAAACTCAAAACAAATTTTATATTTTGAAGACGATTATGGAAAATAATATTTGATCCTATATTTAGTTTGTGTGCTTCGAAACATTTGAAAAATCGCATTTAATAAAAGTCAAATTGTGAGAATGGAAAGACTAAAAAAGTGAGGAAGCAAGTAGTAAAAATCATTCAAAACATTGTGCACTATTCCATTTAGATGTCCGAAAACAGTTTAATAAAGAGTTGTCATTTTCTACTAGGGTTAAGGCACCAAATTCCTTAAATTTAGCTTACTTGCTCAAAACAGCTATAAACTGAGACCCAAGGCTCCCAAGTTCCGACTATTAACTAAACTAGCAAGATGGCGGTACGTTGCACAGGTCAACAAATCTTCACATCAATTAAGTTCTCCACTAGAGCTCACTAGGAGTTTTACTCAAACGGATCCGACCTTATCATTTAGATATGTCCTCCGATAGAAAGAAGATATGAATCACAAAATTGCAATACCTGTTAAATGATAATGTAAGCCCGTGCAATGTTTCGAGCATGCAAAATAATGAGTCTACACGAATGCGAAAGCATAGAGTAAAAATGTAAATCCTCTCTTACTAACAGGTTTCGTCCATTTGTCAGAAATCTTCACTTTTGCCATCTGTCGTGTGCGGCTGCTATGGAAATCTCTGTTATACGGTTTCAGTTTTAGCCTGAGATAGAACGCGTTCGGACTCTGGGTCAGTGTCGATCGCTTTCGCAGCCGTAGTTAACTTGAAGCCAAGGCTTGTGCAAGGGGTCTTGTGCACATAGTGTGCTTTCCACAGCGAATGCATTTATGCTTGTAGATCATAATTTGGTACATTTTCCGTCCTTAGAGTCGTCAATGTGAAAGGTTGTATAGAGCCAAACGTTCGCATGATGCGATTTAGTCTTAGACTTTTTGATTTTGTGCCAATTTAATTATTCCGACTAATTTCAATCAAATTTTGTTGATGTGGATGCCGGCCGGCTGATATGATACCGTCAGTACTGACATGGATAATTTTTAATAGTATTTTAATAAATTTTTATTTTTTATTATTTTTCCTTTTTTTTTTCTCTTCTTCCTTTGGGCAGTGGTTGGCTAGTAGGTGGTAGTTGGCCACCGGTCATGGCTAGGCAGGCTAGCCTCACTTGGGCAAGGGCTCCCCTCGCCTAATCCGCTAAGGTTAGCCTTCGCCTAGGCTAAGGCGGCCTCACCAAGCGTTACCTTCACCCCAGCAACATTCAGCAAGGCTACCCTAGCCTAGGCAAGGGGAGCCTTTGTCGAGGCTACCCTTGCCTAGGCTGAATTCAATGACGCCACCCTAGCCTAGGTGAGGGGTGGCCTCGCCGAGGCTGCCCTTACCCAGGCGAGGGTTAGCCTCGCCTAGGGTAGATCCGGCAAGGCCAGCCCACCTAGTCATGATCGGTGGCCAGCCTCCACTTAAAGAAAGAAGAAAAAGGAAGAGATTAAAAAAAGAAAAAGAAAAAAGGAAAAATAATCACAAAAACAATAATAAAATAATAAAAAATCAAAAAATTATTAAAAATTATCTATGTCAGCGTCGGCAGTGGTAATCAATTGCTGGTGTCCATAGTAAAATCAGGTCAAAATTAGTTGGAATGACTGAATTGGTATTAAGTGAAAATGTTTAGCACTAAATTGGTACTAATAAAATGTTTAGGACTCAAGTCAAAAGCTTTCAGACTAAATTGGCATTATTAAAGAATTTATGACTAAATTAGTACCAATGCAATAGATTTAAAACTTTTTTGATACTTTTTCTGTGCATATTCAATCAGAACTAGAAGAAAAAACCTTACCTTGCTTCACATTGCAGTAATAATGGAAAACAAACGGTTACCTAGAGTCCTTTTATAAAACCAATCAGCTAATTCGACCCTTGGATCCCAACCGATTGTACTTGCTCTAATGTGATATTAACTATAATACCTACACTAGACCACCATAATTACGAGGAATTAGGATTATGTAAACACAAATTCTCAGTTTTTAGATATGGCAAATGGCTGCATTCGATACTTTTGTTGTGCCCAAAATTTTTTCTAGATGTAAAGACCCGCCTTAGGTAGAGCATACTGAGCCCATAAAATACGTTTATTACTTGGACTTTATTTTACTCCATCCTGCTTGAAGGAAATGTTTTCTCTTCGTCAGTTAAAAATATGGATGTTATACTTCATTTTCTAGAAATAAGTATAGATGATGTTTATATTTGTAACGTAGTAATCACAAGATGGATTGGAGGAAACTATGAACCTACCTTACTGATTTTATGGATGAGTAACATAAGCACAAGTCACTGGATGACAGACACAGATGTGAAATACATTTCGGTTGGTAGTGCGTGGAATTGAACATATGTCACGTGCATAATCGACACCCAAAAAATTCGCACTATAACTAGCAAGGCAAGAGGCAAGACCGTTGAATAGCCGAAGAAAAATATTGATCCAAGTTGGACAAACAATACCCTCGAGCAAACTCAGAGACAAGACAGTTCCCAAATCTCAAAAGCATCCCCAACAGAGAATAGAAGGAATTAGACCATCTTTTACATCATGTCACTGAATTTGATCCCAAAGCTTTCTAAAGCTAAAATCACGCATAGGAACCATTTGATGAACAACAGACAACCCAAATGCTCCTACCTTTCAGCGTGACAGAACCAAATGATCTAGTCCAATCCGTGGAGACCTAGTGCAACATTAACATCTATCACAGCACACACAAATATATATTGGTAGCTTAAATATTCTCATCTCCCACTATTGACTATTGGGATGAGATGTTCATCCATGGTAGCCGGGTACCCACTGTTCATGATCCCACTAGTATCCATGTATACGTGAGTCTTCTCTCTCGACAGATGAACCATCTCTTCCCAATTCACATCTATGCTACCGTCACTAGTAGTGTTAGTCATTGCTTTGAGTCCCTCCAATTCAATTGCTACTTCCTTCATGGTCGGTCTCTCCTCTCCTTTTATTGTCAAGCATCTCTTTGCTAGATTGGTAACTTCCCTCACTTGCTCATTGATTCCATCATTTGCAATAACATCCTCAACAATCTGAAACCATTTGTCGTTTTCTAGTGATGAAGGAAAGTACATTGGCAAGCTCCTTTCTTCTTCTGATTGGTGAAAAGAAAGTGCCTTCTTCCCTACCAATAGCTTGACTAGCACAACCCCAAAACTATAAACATCACTCTTTTCTATCAATTGGCTTGTGTGCAAGTATTCAGGATCTAAGTATCCTCAGGTTCCTTGAACCACAGTGAACAATTGCATTTGATCAAGTGGAACTAATCTTGAAGCTTTGAAGTCAAAGACTTTCGCAGTGTAATTAGCATCCAAAAGGATGTTTGCTGACTTGACATCTTGATGGATAAGGGGAAAGGAAGTTGCGGAGTGCAAGTACGAGAGGACTTCGGCAATTTCCAAAGCAATTTTCAACCAAGTCTCCCAAGATAGCTTTGATGATTTGTCTACGCTGTGGATGTGATCAAATAGAGTTCCATTGTTGATAAACTCATACACCAATAAAGGCACTTTTGTTTCCAAACAACATCCCAAAAACTTAACCACATTACGATGATTAATTTGAGAAAGCACAGTGACTTCATTGATGAACTATTCAATTTAGTTCTGGTCCACAAGCTTAGACTTATTAATTGCAACTACCAAACCATTTGGCAATGATCCTGTGTAAACTGTACCATATCCCCCTTGGCCAACTATTCTACTCATTATAATTCTTGGTGGCCTTCTCTAGCTCTTTAGAGCTGAAAATTTTCTTGGCTTTTGTGGTTCTATCTAATCCTTCTAATTGTTGCTGTAAAAGCAAGCCCCCGTTTTGTTCACTTTCTTGTGTCCCAAATATAGAAAGCCTATATTGAGTAACAGAGCTATAATGGCCCCAGCAACACCTGCGTACGAAATTGTTTTTTCAGAACAATTAATCATATGATTAATTGCACAGTAAATCATCGCATCATGCAAAAGCAGCCACTTTGAAACTTCCTGCAGAATTATATCTCGAGGTTTCCTCGAAAAAGTTAGTAGTTTTGGAACAATTTGAGTCTGAATTAGGACAATGGATTTGGTTAAGCTAATCTACCAAAAAAGAAAACCACAAGTTCCACGACCTATAAAGAATGTCATCAATTAACAGGTTTCGTTCATTGTGAAAGAAGTAACGCATTCAAACTAGCCACAAGAATTCGTATTTTCTTTTCTCATGATACTCCGGTGTACTTGCTTATAGTTTTTTAGGTCTTCCGCAACTAAATCCACGTCATTTAAAGATGCACGTATAGACTTTTGCGTCGAACTATACATGAGTCTAAGTCCTATCTCTATAACCAGTTATAAATCTTTTCATCACATGCAACTGGCAAGGACTAGTAGGTTAGAAGAAATTTTGTTAAATGGATTAGCATAACTTCCTCTTTTACTCCGGTCATCTTCTTGAATAGATGTTGTCAAATCACTAGTAATCTATCTGAATAATATGTGCAAAAAATAAAAGTGTTGTATAGGTTGTGTATCACACATAAAAGAAAGATGAAACAACCCATCGAACCATTTCTATCAGTTCTTAGATGCTAATCAAACATGAGATAGAAAGGAACAAGTTTGACTTTTAGGAGGAAAAGAAAGAAACAAAGCACATGAAAAATCCATAATTCAGTCAATCACCTTCTTCATTTTACCGCTTATTGCATTTAGGAATAGGGGACTCTAAAGGAAGCAGCAATTGACATTAAGCATGTACTAAGGGGAACGCAATGAGGAGGGGCGGGACAGGCCCGCCCGCCCCCGCTTTAAAATTAATATAGATGGTCCGTACCCACCTTATGCCTCATGTGGAACCAGTTTCTTTATACCATCACCATTCTCATGATAATACCAAGTTTTAAAAAATCCAATAAACACAACTCACAATTCTAAGAAGATAGAAATGATGTAAAGAGAAAACAAATAAAAGAATGTGTACAACAAGATAAAAGCGGCGTGTCAGAATGACGTAAGTATTTAGAACTCACGGGTATCAAGTTTGGGATTACTATCAAAGTTAGCACTTTATTTTGGCATGCTTGGAAGTTCGGGCCAAATTTCGGTCAATCCCTATACTTTGTGCAAAATTAAACTGGTTTTATTATATAAAGTTTTCAAGGTTAAATGAGGAAAGAATATAGGAAATAATACTTCAACTAGAAAATCTTAGGAGGAATGAAGAAAGGGCAAAAGGAAAAGAAGGCCGGCCACATCCATCCCTCGCCCTGGCCTGGATGTGGGCATAAAGTATTACCCAATCTCGGCCACGAAGTGCATCCATCATCGGTTTCACTTTTTATTTTGGGCTAGGAAGAAAGGATATCCTCTTGGATTGAAATAGCCATCCCAAAGCGTACGTCTCCACCGGTTTTCACCGAAAAAATTCCTCACCAATGCGCCACCAATTGCTGTTCTGACTATCGCCTTTTCCCCCTTTCACGGGTCGTAAAACTGTGTTTTCGCACACGGTACTAATATTATTCACGATATGATTTCAATGGTTGGAAAATGTATTCATATTTAGCCAAATCCCAAAGTGGCCTAGTCAAAAGATACTCTATGAGTACAGACATCGACGTGAGTGAGACTAATCTATTTTTGAAATTTCAAAGAGCTCAAATGTGATGTGATTAGTAATATGTGATGTACTCGATGCATCATATAATGTCATTTGTTCCGCATAGAAACTTCAGTGAGAAGGATGAAAATTTCATTTTTGAATTTCCCCAAGCAAGGGAACTAGTGGAAGAAAAATCTGCCGGAATTCGGAATAATTAATTTATCCTAAACCAAAGGGAAATTAAATTATATATTCGCTAAATCAAGTAGAATATTATGGTTTTTTAGTCGGGCACTCCAAGTCAAAAGAAAGAACTTACCAACCAAAATCTCCATCAAATGTAGTGAATTAGGATTAGCAATGCATCTTTGTCCATTTCCAATGATAAGTCGTTGGGGAGAAACATTTATAACTTCTGTCAATATTATGACACTTTGCCTCACATGGGTACTTCTTTGGATCTGCAAACTCATCAATATCTATAAAAATCAAACACACACGTTAGATATATCTAATCTTCTCATATCATATCAATATGAAGTGTAAGATAAAGAAAGTTGAGTTTATCAACGTACCTTGACAACCATTCGCAAGGTAAGAATTGCCTCGATAACCTACTTTACAAGTGCACTTGTACTCGAATCCATTTTCGGCATTGGTGCAAATGGTGTTATTGGTGCACATGTAGCTCATACTGTTCTTCTTGGCGTCCTTGCATGTTTGATTCCCTATTGCCCAGTCGAGAAGTAGAGTGGATTGGTTAAATTCAAGCTGCTTAAGATCACCAACTGAGAAGTTGTAGGAGCCAATTTTGGTGAGAAAGGCATAGCTACAAGGATTGAAATCCAGGACGTAGGTATGCTTGCAAAAGCTGCTAATGGAGATCTTGTAGCCAAAGTCTCGCAGCAACCGATACCGGAACACGAACCGTTGCTGACAACCAAAACATTGCTGCATGAAGACATACACCTGAAAGAGAAATTCCCATCAAGGTCTAGGAAGGAGGCCAACGTGTCGCAACCAATAGCGATGAACTTGTTCTTGGTACTGGATAGGGGAAATCAGATAGGGTGAGCTTCCAATATGTGCTCCAAGACCCAGTGCGCCCATAAGCATTATAGCATTTTCGAGCGGAAAAAACCTTTACTCGCATCTCATGGTCCTCAATAGAAATGTTGAGTATTTTAATGTTACTACTTTATTTTATACGAGTAAGGTACAAGAGGGTCAATAGAGTTATCACAATCGATAATAAAAGATGGGTGATTGATGCTGCATTTAGATCTGCTGTCCCTCATTCCAAGGGGATATGGAATCGAGAGGTTTCCGCAAGCACTGTGGCATCCGGGCTTCGTCATCGAATCAGCAGCCTCTGTTATGCGATTGTTGCATGAACCCAATAAAGCCCCAAGCACGACAACCTTCAAGAGAAGATTATAGATGACCATGGCTCTTCCTTCAACTCTCTTCTAATATGTTCCTTTTTTTTATGAATTAACTCGATGGGCTCGGGGGATTATAAGGAGAAGGAAGATGGGTTTCTTCTTTTTTTTGCTTTTTCCTTTGGTCAGGTACGTGTACTTATCGGTTGATCAAAAGAAGTCCGACAGTAAGTTCAAGTCATGGAGTCAACGTCAGCTGGTCCCCAGCCACATGCGTGAGACGACTCCACGATGATTCCTCGGGTGATGAATTTAGTGCAGTGTAGTGCACGTGACATTTTCCAAATGTACGATTTATTTGAGAGTTCATCACTAATATAGACATATGTTCTACGATCGTTTCCTTGCCGCTCATCAGAAGAACACAAGCTACTCTGAGCCAGACTGGAGTGCTCTTGCGACGAAATCATATGCTCTATCACATCCTAAAGACCTTTTGAAGCAATTGATTTCTTCAATTTGTACGTCTAAAGAAATTCGCAATAATTTTTTTCCCAAGAAGGCATATTTGGAATTTCTTTTATTTATTTTCAGTATAAGAATATTCAAATATTCATTATAGTGAATAATTTGTTTCTCAACTTTGTAAAGTTTAATTTGGTTGCATCATTATTAGTGATTAATCTTTTTTCCTTACTTAATTTACCATGTGTAATATGTTATATAGACATTTATGCCACAACAGTGGAATATCAACGGCCCCAAACTTTAATATCTCTATGCATTTAATCATAACAGTCATTAGTAATTATGCATTTAGTCATAATTATTGATATAATATGGAAATTGTGTAATAGATAGAAAATAACTTTTTTCCTCTATAAACATTATGTTAGGGTACCACCCGCCTGGGTGGCGCCGATGGTATTTTTTATATTTTATGTTTAAGAACATCATGTAATTTGCCTAATTAACCTCTAATATTTAAAAGGAACAAATGAAGATCTGAAGTGTCATCATTTTTTTAAGTAAGGGATTGAAGTGATTATTGTTTTAAATAAGGGTCTAAAGTTATTATTATTTCAAATAAGGGCATGATATGTTATTGTTTTATCAAATAAGGATTTGAAGTGAATCTTGTTTTAAATAAGAGTCTAAAGTGATATGCCAGTCTCAAAGAAGGGCTTAACCTCACCAATTCATCGAGGGAATTTTTGTCGTTCACTTTTTTAAAATTTTCTTTCCTCTTTTTCCTTTTTATTTTTTTTCTTTCCAAAAAAAAAATCGAAAAAGGAAAAAAAAAGCTAAAATATTTTTAAAAAATATAGGCGGAGAGTTGGGGCACCCCTCCACTTATGGTTACCGAGGGCCAATAGGCCGGTAACCTTTCCTATACCTAGATGAGGGTTTGTGGGCACTCGAGGCACTGGCAACCTCAACGGCCACAAGCGAGAGGGCTAAACCCAGCCCTCCCGTCAAAGTTTTATTATTATTTGCATTTAAGTTTTAACTTTTTCCTTTTCTGAGTTTGTCACTTTTTGGAAAGACAAAATAGAAAAGAAAAAAAGAAAGGAAGGAAATAGACGCACGTATAGTCACTGAACTATTTTAAACTTTTAAATTGTTAGTAAAAGGCTTATTTTTTATTTAAATAATTTAACACTCCCTGTACAAATAGGTTGGATTTTGTATAAGATTAAAGCATTGAATTATATGGTAGAGAAGACAAATAGAAACCTAAAAGGATCTGAACTCAAAATGTCACATTCTAATATCATGGGGGATTTTGTAAAATTGGTGTGAATTATTCAAAAAATTTAAGTTATTTGATGAAAATATGGTTATTAATTTTTAAATACTTTAGTACATATTGCCACATCCCTTGAATAACACGAGGCATAAATACAATGACAACTAGAAAACGGATAAAAAAAGAAGTGTTCTACATGTCAAAAATTCATTTCTTTTTTCAGGGATTCCTTTGACAGTTGAAATGATCATCAAAACACACAAACACATTTCAATTGCTTTTATCTTTATCCGTCCGATTTGTAGCAGAATTGTACCCAAAATCAAAGGACTTTTCCAATAAATCTTGTTTTATAGTGCCAATTCCACACAGCGACTCCATATCAGTTCATAGTTTTGTTGTTTTCTCTTTTTTTCAGCCAAACGATTCAGATCATCACTTCTAGTAGACGAAGAGGTCGTCCTTATCAAAGACAGTGAGGGTGAAATGGATTGAAATGGAGTGTTGAGTTATATATCATGTCATAATAAGGGAACAAACCATATTTCCATCGAAATTTCCCGCAAAATTTGTTAGCTAAAGGCAGCAACATGTTTTGCAAATCATGTCATAGGCTAAGGTAGGACACTTCAAATGAATTAATTTCTTGTATGTGTTTAGAATTTCACAAACCAAATAAGCTAAAACTTGAAAATAACATAAGTTTTTGAGGGATTGCATTGAATGCAAGCTTGAAATTACAATTTAAGATCACGGAATAATTAAAAAGAAAAAAAAGAAGCATGAGTTCCTCATGCAAATTCACATTTTTACCTCAATCAACATCATCGGTGAAATTCTCATATAAGCATCTTTAGTAAAAGATATGCTATAGGGTCCACCTTCGAGAGGCACATCAAAATTGACACCTTTTGAATGGAATTTCATACGAAATTGTTTGAAATTTAACAGACGTAGAGATAGCTTTTATAAAGTCTCTTTGTCGATATATTGCTATATTAATTCTCTTATAAGAGTTGTAGGGTACAATTATGATGAAGTACCATTTTTACCTTATTATATCCAACAAAGAAAACTTTAACTATTTTGCTATATCTATCAAGGAAGTTGAGAAATCAATATTAATAAAAAAAACTATCTTCTTTATCAAGAATCATCCTTTTACGTTTTTCTTCGTTTCATTTGGTGTAAAGTTATCTTCATTGCACACTGAGCAAATTGAATCCTTAGTACAAGTCTCTATTCACGTTTCAAATTAATTTGAAAATTCCTACAACCGATTGTAACATCACAAGGTGAATCATGTTACTAATAAAAGTGAACCTCGGATTTGGGATTGGCCAAATCATCAAAGCTCATAGACCCTTCAAATTGTAGAGATATCAGTTGGCCATGCAAGTCTCTGCTTGACTTTTCAAGTCGAGGCCAACGTCGTGTCGCATGGCGTTCGGATCGTGGAGATATATGAGTTGGCTATGCAAGTCGTGGCCTTGCTTTTTGGTCAAGGTCGTCGTCAATTGCATCTGATGCTTTGGACAAGGAATGGCACTGAATATATCTTTGTTTTTAGCTGAAGGAGCAAAGACAGTTGCTTTTCTTTAGAGAGTCAAAATCATGAGCAATAGTGATAGATTTTTCACTTTAACTTTTCCCGATTCCTGATGTTACTTGACTAATATCAGGTATGGCTACAAAACGAAAAAATTTGAAAAAAAAAATCAATGAATCTTTTTGACTTTATTAACTGCTAAAGCAAAGTACGTATAGGTCAAAAAAAACTATACACAATTAATATTTAAGTATGAACCTAATATATTAATGTTACTATTAGCGGGATAAGTTTCCTTTTTTTCTAATTAAAGTACAGAATAGTGATATTAAAGCTATGTCACGATGCGGTTATAGAATTTCATTCTAGTCACTTTGTTACTTATATGTTAGATCCTCTCATTCCAACGTAACATTGAAACTATAGAGTCCGATCCATTCAAATCTCTTTGCTTGCCAAAGAAAAAGAAAAAGAAAACCAGACTTTCTTAGTTGTTGTACTCTATTTATAAATCTTGTCTTGAGAAAATACCTAAATATAGGAATGCAGCATGGTAACATATCTAATCCTACAATTGGTATGTGGTGTTTGTCTCATTTCTTGTACATTTCATAATTACCCTTACATAAGGAACAAAAAAAGCAAACCACCTACTAAGGTCAATTTAGTAAGTGACCATCAAATTCAAGGATATCTTATGGCTACTGACAATATCCATTCTATTAAGTGACCATTGAAGTTCTCCTAGATTGATTTTTTCTTTTCTCTTCAGATAAACTCGACATGATAGTCAATACCATATATATATATATATATATATTTGTTAACACGATTATATTTGATTTGATGTATGACAAATTCATCTGTTGGAATACATCAAAGTTTCATGCTATATGCCATGCTTAATTTCACAAAACAATATATAACTTTGAATTCAAGAAAAGCAAGAAATAACATGGATAACAAGAAGAGTTAATGGGGATAAAGTTACCAAGAAGAAGATTTAAGACCAATATACTATCACAATACGTAGGCCCTTCCCTCAGCAAACAAAATAGGACTTTTAGTCTGCATATCTCATTAGAATGGTCGCCTTGAAACTCAAAAGTCTCCGTATGAGTTTACCTTTCTGATCAACAGGATCACTTTGACTGATAAGTGGAGAGTATACTTGCTTCACCCAGAACTAGGGTATCACATTATCAAAGATTTATTCCTATCCTTCAAATAACAATATGCCTAGAGAACGACAATGTTTACAAGAACATGATAGGAGAAAATATGAAGGTTTTCCGGAAGTTCCCCCTCATTTTATTAAAGCTATTCATCGCCTTTTATAACTGAAAGCAAGGGCATTACATGAATTGCATAAGGTATTAAATGGCCATTACATATGACCGTTTTTCAAAAATGTATCATGGGGCTGGATTCCTTATACAACTGATAAATTTAAAGTGACACTAGCACAATAAACTAGGCAGATTCCTGCATATAATTACAAAGCATAAAGCTCACCCATAGACAATTTGGCAAAATTCTTTCACTTGTTGATAGGTTCATGGTGCACATCTAGATTAGGGTCCTCAAATGAGTCCTGTATGATACATGTTATCTGGATAAAATATATGTCTAGTCAAAGTCTTATGGGTCTTGAGAGAAATAAATTGAACCGTTTAATTATGCTTGTGTTCTTCTAGAGCCTAGTAGACTGCATCTTTAGTGGCCTCATGTGCTTGGAAGTCATACCTGAGCATTACTTCTTCGTATGCATTGGGCCAGAAGAATTTTGGAACAGTTTGATTGCATTCGCAAAGGATGCACTGGACTTACTCTGTATTATCCACCAATTTTTCGATCACCGCATCCATAGGACCTACACAATTTTAGTGGGAACTTCAGGACACCGGGCTCTGCATTTTAAGTTTGTGGAGAACAGATATTGCCACTTTGCCAGTAGGATAGAGGATGAAACCACTTTACCGCAAAAGTGCTTGAGATGACGACTCAGGTATCGTTCGATAAGAAAACTAGTAGTGTTTTATAGTTATGGATAACCACGGATAGAACCAATTAAGTTCAATAGGGGTAGCCATGACATTGAAAGCCGCGATCACCTGATAACTAAGGCGCGATGCTTTAAAATAAACCAAATATTTGTATTAATGAAGGATTTGTACATCTCAACGTTTTAGTCTGCATAAGCCAAACCTTGAAATGACATAATTTTACCACCTCCATTAATTAAAAGCGGATTAAAGGTCACAAGTTGGTTCATCGTGATAATTATATGCCGTTGCCCTAGCCAACAACATCGATGGAATCTTCTGAGAGCTTTTTCAGTGATGATAATCATGCTACGTGATCCACCGTTGACAGGCAAACATTTTTATCTAATACATTTTTTGTGGAATTTAACGCCAAAATTGGTTGATGATGGACATCGCCATACATAGATAGCTTCTTAAAGTCTCTTGTCGATAATATATAGCACCATTTTTACTTTCTTATATAGTCGACACGTGATATATAGCAAGTTTCCAGTCACTTAATCTCGCGTCGACTAGTGTGGTTACCAACTTTTTTAAGTCACTAACTTTATTTGAAATTACCAACCTCAATTTGACTGAAATATTTACAATCATCAAATTAAGATACCAACTAATTATAGTTACATACCAACTTTTTATCTTTTTCTTCATTTTGAGAAGTACGGACATTTCTTTCTACCTCCAAGATTATCAACTACTTTAATAACTTACCAAAATTTATTCTTGTGGTTATCGACACCTTTAAAGTGATTTGGTATGTCAATCAAATGATAATTATGAATGAAAGTAAATTTAAAGGTATTTGTAAGCACAGGCACAAGCTTTGATATATTATTAAAACAGTTGGTCATCATGGAAGTGTGAAGAAATATTGGTATTTTCAAACTGAAGCAAAATAAAACGTTGGTATGTGACTAAAACTAGTTGGTATTTTGATATGACGATTATTAATACATAGGTCAATTATCAAATTGAGAAGAATCGGTTGCAAAAAGAATGACCTCTAGGATTTCCGATTAATCAACTGCAAAAAGAATAACTCACCAATATCTTCCCTTTATCGGATAAACTTAAGATAAACTGAATAGAGTAGATTCAAGATGACCAACCAGATGATCAAATATATGGCAAATGGCCGCATTTGATGCTATAAATTGAATAGCTTTTTACTGGTTGACTACTGTTGTTCCCAAGAAAAAGTCTGCACCTGTGAAATACGTACCTTTATTGGACTTTTTCCTCCATCGCTAATCGTAAGAAATGCATTTGATTGGTTGATTATTAATATGGACATTAACTACATTAAAACTTGACTACAAACAGATATAGATGATGTTCATAGTTGTAACTCAATAAGGCAAACATGACCGTAGCCCACTGATCGTATGGACAAGCAACACACGAGCAAAAGCCGAACTTGAAATTCAATTCAGTAGGCGGTGTATGGAATTGAAGATATATCATACGCGTAATCGATACACGAAAGTTTCATTGTATTACTGTAAGGCAAGCCGTGGAATTGCCCTCCAAGTTCGGCAAGCTACATCGTTCAGCAAACACAAATCTGCAGCTCCATATCATTTTAACTTTGGCAAACTCAAAAGACAAGATCCAAAGCTTTCTAAAGCTAAATTATCCTGCGTTCACACAAACACTTATTGAATCACTACACTGACTTTATTATAAGGCTAGACTTTTCAAGAGTTCTCTTCCATGCATAGAAACCATTTGGTGAAGTAGTTTCAACGTGAATGAACCCAATGACAAGTGCAGTCATTAGAGACCTAGTGCAACCATAACATCCAACACAAAATGCCCAGAAACCTGTTATTGTCATCTTCCACTACTAACTAGGGGCATGACATGGTTTTCATATTATCCATGTACTCAGTATTTGTGATCACAATACTATCCATGTACACGTCGGTCTTCTCTCCCAATTAATGAACCATCTCTTCTAGATTCACATCTATACCACTAACCGATGGATGGTTTGCCATTGCTCTGAGTCCCTCCAATTCCGTTGCTACTACCTTCATGGTTGGCCTCTCCTTGCCTGTTATTTTCAAGCATCGCTCGGCAAGATTGGCAACTTTCCTCACCTGCTCATTATTTCCTTCGTTTGCAATAACTTCTTCTACAATATGAAACAATTTGTCATTTTCCAGTGATGAAAGATAGTGCTTTGCCAAGCTCCACTGTTCTTCCGATCGGTTAAAACAAAATGCCTTCTTCCCTGTCAATAGCTCGACTAGCACAACCCCAAAACTATAAACATCACTCTTTTCAGTCAATTGGCTTGTGTGAAAGTATTCGGGGTCTAAGTATCCCAATGTTCCCTTAACCATAGTCGACAATTCTGTTTGATCAAGTGGGACTAATCTTGAAATTCCGAAGTCAGAGACTTTCGCGGTGTAGTTATCATCCAAAAGGATGTTTGCTGACTTGACATCTCGATGGATAATGGGAGTGGAAGCCGTTGAGTGCAAGTAGGAGAGGACTCCAGCGGTTTCCGAAGCAATGCTCAATCGAGTCTCCCAAGACAACTTCGATGATTTGTTTGGGTTGTGGATGTGGTCAAAGAGAGTTCCATTGTTGATGAACTCATACACTAATAAAGGCACCTCTGTTTCCAAACAACAACCTAAAAGCTTCACCACATTACGATTATTAATTTGAGAAAGCACAATGACTTCATTGATGAACTGGTCGATTTGGCTCTGGGCCACGAGCTTGGACTTCTTAATCGCAACAACCATATTATTCGGCAACGACCCTTTGTAAACGGTACCATATCCTCCTCGGCCGACTATTCTGCTCTCATCATAATTGTCAGTGGCCTTCTCTAGCTCTTCAGCACTAAACAGTTTCACAGCTTTTGTGGTTCTGTCACGTTCATGTAATTGTTGCTGCAAAATGAAGCCACCATTTTGCTTGAAGTATTGTTCTTTGAGCCTGATGAGCTTCCTTTTCTTGTGTCCGAAATACAAAAAGCCTATGCCGAAAAGCAGCACTATTATGCCCATAGCAACACCTGTATACAACACCTATTTGTAAGAATAATTAACCACATGATTAACTGCGCGCCGAATCATTGCACCATGTAAAAGCAGCCACACATTCAAACTTTTCGTAGAAGTATATCGTGAGGTTTCCTCAAAAAAACTTAATAGTTTTGGAACAACTTGAGTCTGATTTAGGACAATGGATTTGGTTAAGCTAATCTACAAAAAAAGAAGAAAAGCAAAATTGTCCTGATTTTGCTTGACTTATAACACGTGAGATATATGTGCAATCTTAACAGATAAGGATAATTAATAGAGATATGATAATTATCTTTAACCTATGAATATATTCTAGAGAAATCCTTAACTATCTCTAACATTCCCTCAAACTCAAGGTGATTAAGTCAACTTGAGTTTGAAATCAAGTGAAATAGTGCCACGACAATTTGTTTCTTCATGAAATCAGCACTCAACGGATCTAAGGTGGGGCAGAGCATGGTGGCACATATGATTGCTCCAAGTGATAAGATTTTAGTATGTTGCTCATTTGGTGATGGCAAGTTTGGTGGTAATGTTAGCTTCTCAAAATGAGAAGTGAAAAGTTGAGAATCAGAGGCCAACAACGTGCATCCTTTACAGTCAACTTTGCTGTTGAAGCTGAATAGCATGAGTCCTTTGCTATTGTAATAGTAAAGGCCAATATAGTTGGCGTGGCCATAGAAAGTGAAATAAGCTAGGTTGTGCTGAGTGAAAGTTACTGTGCGAAGATGTCTTTGCAGGGTTGAAAAATACCATTGTCAAAAAGAAAACCTCGCTTGGCGACACATCGCCAACATTGTAACACAACCATCACGGCTCTTGGTCATAGATAAATGAGGCGCTCGAGTGAACACTGACAGATGGTGGGATTTATTTTGCTAAGGGGTGCCCATGGGGCAATGTGCACCCAATGCACTTAGTCATCAGGAATGGTGGCTTTGATCCTAAATAAGATTTTATGGGATCATTGTCAACTATTTTAAAAAATTTTATTAGATAAATACATGGTTTAATACTTAATTATCCATTACAAAAGTGGAATTATTCTACTTTTGACTTTAAAGAGAGCTCAATCATGATATAGTTAGTATTACATGATGTTCTCATTGCATTGGATGATGTGCATTAGAAAACTTCAGTAAGAAACACATAGAAAGTCTCTTTTTGGGTTTTTTCAATCAAGGGAAATGGTGGAAGAAAAATCAGACAAAAATGTGAATGGTTAATTTCCTCCTAAATCACAGACAAATTAAATTATATGTTCTCAAAATCAGTTAGGATAGTACATTATTTCAGTCGAGAAGTCTAAGTAAAATGAAAGAACTTACCAACCAATATCTTCATTAAATGTGATGGATTAGCAATGCATCCTTATCCATCTCGATCGCCTTTCTTGTCATCACCATGATAACCATTTGGGCATGAACAAGTATAATTCCCAATAACATTATGGCAAATTTTCTCACATTGGTTCATCTCTGGATCCGCACATTCATCAATATCTACAAAGATTAAACACACATCAAATGTATCTAAGCTTCTTAGATCATACCAATATAAAAGACAAGCTAAAAAATATCAATGTTTTCAATGTACCATGACAACCATTCTCAAGATAAGGATTGCCTCGGTAACCTTCTGGACAAGTGCACTTGTACCCAAATCCATTTTCAGCGTCGGTGCAAAAGGTATTCTTGATGCACATGTAGCTCGTGCTGTTCTTCTTGGCTTCCTCACATGTTTGATTACCTATTGCCCAGTCGAGAATTAGAGGGGTAGGGTTAAATTTAAGCTGCTTAAGGTCGCCAACCGAAAAGTTGTAGGATCCGATCTCTGCTACGAAGGCATAACTGCAAGGATTGAAACTCAGGACATCGGAGTGATTGGAAAAGCTCGTAATCGAGATCCTGTAATTGAAGGTGTTCCTTGGGATGCTCGTCTCACAGCAACCGATACCAGTACACGATTCATTGCTGACGTCCAAAACGCTGCTACACGAAGACATACACCCGAAAGAGAACTTTCCATCGCGGTCTCGGAAGGAGGCTGACGTGTCGCAGCCAATGGCAGTGAACTTGTTCTTGGTGCTGGAGAAAGGGAATTCATATAGCCATAGCGATGGTTCGTTGCTTGAAGAATCATCGTAACCGGAAGAGCTATAGCAGTCTCGACCTATCAAAGCATTAATGCGCAGCTCGTGGTCCTCGATGGAAATGTTGAGTATTTCGATGTTACTACTTTTGTTCCACAAGTAAGCTACCGGGGGGTTGGCAGAGTAATCACAGTCGACTCTGAATGAGGAAGAATTGATGCGGCAGTGGGGACCGCTATCGCTCAATCCGAAGGGGTACGGAATCGAGAGGTTTCCACAGGAACTTTGGCATCCGGGCTTAGTGATTGAATCATCAGCTTGTGCTGGGTGCTTGTGGTATAGACCCAATAAAGCCCCAAGAACTGCGGCTTTCAAGAGAAGCTTATAGATGATCATGGTTCTTCCCTCAACTCTCTTCATATACATATGATTATCTTGATGATTTAATCTGAGGGTTTGGTGGGGGTATATAAGGAGTAAGATGTGCCTTTTCGTTTTCGTTTTTGCTTTTTATTTTTACTCTAGTTATGGGATAAGTTAAAGTCACAGAGTGGACCCCAGCCAATCCTAACCACTTACATGGGACGATCCAATGATAATTCCCCACGTGACGAAGTCTTGTGCAGCGCAGGGCTCGTTCCATTTTCCAATTGCATTATCCATCTGAAAGTCCATCATTAATATTAAGAAATGGTCCAAAACTATTTTATGAAAGTTGTTAATGTGAATTTGACTTACTTTTCTTAAGTCTTCCCGCGGTGCCCATCGAGGAGAAGACGAGCTATTTTGAGCTACAAACTGTACTGCTTGTCACAAAATAGGCTGCTCTTGCTCTTCAAATATTCTCCTAAGGAAATCTCAGATTCCCAAACAAATATTGTATGGGCTATTACTTAGAGACTTCCTACCTCCATCTTTTTTATTAGTAGCCCTATTTGTAATGCTAGGGATGCTCCTAAACTGTTGTACTACATCTGCTCTATAATATTTACAATTTTAACCAAAAAAATTGTCTCTTCCTCCATGGGAAGGAAAACATCTGCTCGTCTCCATTCCCAATCGAATTCTGATACACAAATGGCCCCCCACCAATTACAAAGTTATAGGAATTATCTTCATCAACTAACTAATAGGAATTATCTTCAATAATTAGTTTAATCATATCTGAATAATTCAAAATCATAGGAATTAGCCCTTAATTTTTAATATTCAAATACTTACGATATATTGCCACATCCCATAGATAAGGCATAAAACAATCCCAACGAAGAAACTAAAAACTATAAGAAGTGTTTCATGTAAATTCTTGACCTTCATTGTCGTACATGTCGGAAAATCTTTTTTTTTCCCAAAATGAAATTTTCAAGAATAGGATTACTTTAAGAGTTGAAATTATCATCGAAATAGACAAGTCATTTCAATTATTGTTTTCTCTTTTCTACCAATTTGTAGTAGAATAGTACGCATAAGCAAGAGATTTTTCCATAAAATCTTGTTTGATTGAGCCTATTTCACCCAGCGACTCCATATCAGTTCATTTTTTTTCTATTCTTTTCTCTTTTTGTTTGTCTAATGATTTAGATTATCACTCCTAGTAGACGAACATTCGTCAAGGCCAGTAAGGGTGAAATAAATTTTAATTAATCTTGGAAATTATCTTATCTGCGGTTGACATAATGAGTGCTAGTTATATATTTTGTCACAGCGGCAATAATAAACATATTCTACATTAAAATTTCCAACAAAAAATTTTAGCTAGAGGAAGCAACGGATTTTGCAAATCATGTTATAGGCCAAGGTAAGACAATTCACGTGAATCAATTTCTTGTATCTGTTCACAATATCACAGTCACATGAGCCAAAATTTAAAAATAATATAAGTTAGTGAGAGATCGTGTTGAATGAAAGTTTAAAATTATAAATTAAGATCATAGAATAATTATTGAAAAAAATTCGTTCATCGTGCAAATTTACGTTTCAACCACAGTCAACAACATTGATGGAATTTTCGGAAAAGCATCTTTAGTAAAAAGACATTTTATATGGTCCATCTTCGAGAGGCACACCAAAATTGACCCCTTTTTCATGGAATTTCATACGAAATTGTTTGAAATTAAACAGGCATAGAGACAGCTTTTATAAAGTCTCTTTAAGAGTTGTGGGGTATCGTTCTATGATGATAGTACCAGTTTTACCTAATCATATTCGGCGAAGGAAACTTTTTAACTATTTTGCTATACCTACCAAGGAAGTTCAGAAATTAATATTTATCAAGCTATCTTATCCTACTTTTACTTTTGCTTTGTCTCATTTCAAGTTAAGTTAGCTTGGTTACAAATGAGCAAATTGAATCCCTAGTGCAAGTCTCTACGGATGTTTCAAATTAGTTTGGAAATCCTTACAACTGATTGTAACGTTCACAACGTGAATCGCATTCCCAAAAAAGCGAACCTTAGAATTGGAGTCGACCAACTCATTAAAGCTCACAGGCTGCTCGAATTGTACAGACATCAATTGGCCATGCAAGTCGTTGCTTGGCTTTTCAGGTCAAGGCCAATGTCTTGTCGCATATGGGCGTGGATCGTAGAGATATGAGTTGGCTATGCAAGTCGTTGCTTTGTTTTTCAAGTCAAGGTCAACGTCAACCGCATCCGATGCTTCGGACAAGGAATGGCACTGAATATACCTTTGCTTTAAGCTGAAGCGGCAAAGGAAGTTGATTTTCTTTGGAAAGTCCAAATCAAGAGAAATGGTGATGTTGATTTTACTTTAATTTTTCCAAATTTTATTTGGTTAAAATCAGGTATGTCTACTAAACGGGAAAAGAAAAAGGAGGAAAATCATAGGATCTTATTAGTTTTATGAACTGCTACAACAAAGTATGTTTAGGTTAATAGAATATACAGGAATTATTATTTAAGTACTAACTAATCAATTAATGTTACTATTAGTGGAATAAGTTTCTTCTTTCTAATTAATGTAAAGAATAGTGAGAATAAGTACCATCACTCCTAGCAGATGAAGAAGTCCTCTTCATCAAGGACAGTAAGGGTGAAATGGATTTGTATGAATTTTGGAGACTATCTTAACTGTGGGTGAAATAATGGGTGGTGACTTGCATTATATGTCATAACAACACAAATTAACATATTTTATATAAAATTTCTGATCAAAAATTTTATCTGGAGAAAGTAACAGGTTCTGCAACTTATGTTATATGCTAAGGTAATACACTTCACACCAATCAATTTCTTGTATTCGCTTAGAATATCACAATTCACATAAGGCAAAAGTTGAAAATAGCCTAAGTTCATGCATATTTATGTTTTTACCCACTTAACAACTTTGATGGAACTTCATGGAAGCTACTTATATAAAAAGACTTACCAAGTGGTCCACCTTCGAGAGAGGGGCACACCATAATATGACACCTTAGTCAAAAGCTCTTTTCGTAAAAAGACATGCTATAGCGTCTACCTTCGAGGGGGCCCACCATGATATGACATCTATCTCATGGAATTTCGTAGGAAGTAGGTTGATTTTTAGTCGACATAGGACGACTTTTATAGTCTCTTCTCGATGTAATTGAGAATTTAATTCTCCGCTCCTTGTACATAAACGACGACAGTACCATTTCAAACTGACTTCTTCATCAAGAATCCTACTTTCACTTCATTCTTTCTTTAATTTCGAATTAAGTTAGATACGTTACAATGCACACATTAGATCCTTTATACTTAATATTAGTTTGTACATAGAGATTTGTATATGATGTCACAATTGTGTATATAATCAAGGAGATCATACATTAGAGATGCGCAGCGCGCAATGGTATGTGAGCACCATCTTTTGAAATTGATTTATTTCATGGATAGTTGGAAAATAAAAAATCATATATTCACTATTTTTCTTAGAAAGTGTGGATATTCTTACAAACGATTCCAACGTCACAATGAAAATCACGTTCCTAATAAAAGGGAACCTCGGAAATTCAGACCGACCAAAAGCTGGCAGGGCTTTCGAACCGTGGACATATGAGTTGGCCATGCAGTTCTTTGCTTGCACGGACGGTCTTGTCAAGGCTTCTTTAGTGTAGAGAGAGAAAGAGAGAGAGGATATCAATTGCATCCGATGCTTTGGACAAGGAATAGCACTGAATATATCTTGGTTTCTAGCTGTAGCAGCAACGGAAGTCGCTTTTCTTAAGAGAGTTAAAATCAAAAGCAATAGTGACATATTTTACCTTAATTTTTCCTGATGTTATTTAGCTAAAATTAGATATGGCTGCTAAATGGAAACAAAGATATCAAAGTATTCTTTTAGTTTTATTAATTGGTACAACAAAGCATGTATTCATTAATAAACTATTCACATTAAATATATAAGTGGAAACCTAATCAATTAGTGTTACTGTTAGTTGGATAACAGTGACTCCGTATTAGTTCATATTCTTTTGTTGTTTTCTCTCTTTGTCAGCCAAATGATTCAGATAATAATCACTCCCTGTAGACTAAGAAATCCCCTTCATCAAGGACGGTAAGGGTGAAATGGATTCGAATGAATCTTGACAATTATGTTAACTGTGTATGCAATAAGGAGTGATGAGGAGTGATGAATTGTATATCTTGTCACAACAACTATGAAAAATATAATCTTCGGTGAAATTTCAAAACAAAAAATTTTAGCTGGATGAAGCAAACAAGTTTTGCAAATTGTGCTATAGGTTAAGGTAGGACATTCACATGAATCAATTTCTTATATATGCCAAGAATTTCACAGTCCACATGAGACAAAACTTACAAATAACATACTTTTTGTGAGGCATTGTTTTGAATGGAAGCTTAAAATTACAGATTAAGATAACAGAATGATGATGATGATAAAACATAAGTTCAGCATGCAAATTTATGTTTCTATATCAGTCAACATCATTGGTGGATTTTATGACAAAGTGTCTATAGTAAAAAGATATGCTATAAGGCCCATCTTCGAGAGGCACACCAAAGTTGACGCCTTTTTTCGTGAAAGTTCATACGAAATTGGTTGATATTTGACGGACACAGAGATAGCTTTTATAGAGTATCTTGTTGATATGTTGCTACTTTATAACTCCTAGGACAGCTTCAACCATGACAGTACTATTAAGAAGAATTTCATTGCTTAATGTTCTCTTTTAAAGGGAGGGGATATCCTATTAAAGAGGGGATATCCTATTAAAGAGAGAAGTCTTTTTCCACCTATATTATTTGGCTATATCTATCAAGGAGGTTGAGAAACTAGCATTAATAAAACTATCTTCTTTATCAAGAATCTTACTTATACCTTTTTCTTACATTACATTTTGAGTTAAGTTAGCTTTGTTACACACGAACAAATTGAATTCCTTGAGGAAATTTCTGTTCACATTGAAAATTCCTACAATTGATTGTAACATCAAGATAGGAATCGCATGCCTAATAGAAAGCGAACCTCGAATTCCGGATAGGCCAAATCATTAAAGCGCACAAACCTTCAAATAATGGTGGATGCATCAGCTGGCCTTGCAAGTCACTGCCTGGCTTTTTAGGCCAACGTCTTGTCGCAGGGTGTCCGGATCGCAGACATATGATTTGGGCATGCAAGCCGTTGCCTGGCTTTTCTGGTCAAGGTCGACGTCAAAATTGTCACATTTTTCATAAAATTTATGAAAAAGTGTTTCAGTAAAAAGATGTGCATGCCCCACCTTCGAGAGGCACACCAAAATTGACACTTCTCCATATAAAATTGATTGATATTTGACGGACATAGAGACAAAGATGTCTCTGGTCGATATATTGCTACTTTATTTTTCCGACAACAGCTTCAATGATGACGGTACCATTTTTACCTTAATATATTCAACAAAGAATACTTTTAACAGATTTGCTCTACCTAACAAGGAAGTCGAGAAATTAATATTGATCAAACTATCTTCCTCGTCAAGAATCCTACTTTTACCTTTTCACTGTTTCATACCGAGTTTAAGAGAGTTTGGTTACACACGAGCAAATTGAACCTTTAGTGCAAGTCTCTATCCAAAGTTTCAAATCAATTTAGAAATTCCTACAATGATTTATAACATCACAACGTGAATCACGAACATGATAAAAGCGGACCAAAATCATTAAAGCTTACAAGCCGTTCAACTTGTAAAAACAGCTAGACCTAAGTTTGTTCTTAAATACTTCGTTTGAACTCTAGGAGGCAAAATTCGGATGTATTCCCATTTTGTTAGAGAAGAAAATATACAATTTGGAATAAGGAAAGCGGCTAGGCTAAGGACTATTAATGGCGAACTTCATAAGTGGAAATATCCATGAAAGAGGATAGGCCTATGAAAACGATCTCAACTTTACTTCACTGTGAGCTCATGACCCTCCAACAAAGCTCGAGATGAGGTCTTCATTTCACACTAGCAAATTGAGTCCTTAGTGTAAGTCTCTATTCATGTTTAAAATCAATTTAGAAATTCTTACAATGATTTATAACATCACAACGTGAATCACGAACTTTGTAAAAGTGAACCCAAATCATTAAAGCTCATGGAACATTCAAACCGTAGAGACATTAGCTGGCAATGCAAGTCACTGCTTGGCTTTTCAGGTTGAGGTCAGTGTCGCATTGCGGGTGCATTCAAATCGAATGGATATGAGTTGTCTATACAAGTCGTTGCTTTGTAGGTTAAGGTCGTTGTCAATTGCATCTGATGCTTTGGACAGGACACTGAATGTCTCTTCGTTTCCAGCTACAGGAGTAAATAAAAGTTGCTTTCCTCTAGAGAGTTAAAATCAAGAGCAATAGCGATGGATTTTTCACTTGAACTTTTCCTGATGTTATTTGGCTAAAATTAGGTATGGCTACAAAAAGAAATTTTTTATTTTTTTTCATTTGAACAGATTTCTATTCCATACCTGTTTCTAGAATAGATATCCATTTTATAAGATAATTTCATTTTTCTATTTCTAGAATAGATTTCTTTTCTGGAAATAAGTTTAGAGTAAAAATCAGAAACAAAATTTTCTTTCCTTTTTATTTATGGAATAGGAATAGAAATTAGAAATTATTTATCCTTTTCTTACTTCTCACCCAAAGGAATTTCTTGTAGTCCACCACTCACCACCACCCTCGCCCGCCGCCGGTCACCAACCGCCGCCACCATCAGTTGCCCACCATCGATTGCCGGCCGCCATCCCTTCCATTGTCGCTGTCACTCCGAAAAGTGAAATTTTATTCATTATCAAACGAATTTCTATTCTAAGAATAGAAATTTTATGTCGTTGGCTCAGAAACTCATCCAAAAACAGAAACAAAAACAAAAATAGAAAAATTTATTTATCTTCCAAAAATTAATTTCTAGTCAGAAATGTTATCATTCACGCCCTAAGAAGTCCCCTTCATCAAGGACGGTAAGGGTGAAATGGATTCGAATGAATCTTGACAATTATGTTAACTGTGTATGAAATAAGGAGTGATGAGGAGTGATGACTTGTATATCTTGTCACGACTGTAAAAAAACATGTGAAATTTCGAAACAAGAATTTCAGCTAGAGGAAGCAAACAAGTTTTGCAAATTGTGCTATAGGTTAAGGTAGGATACTTTACATGAATCAATTTCTTATATATGCTAAGAATTTCACAGTCCACATGAGACAAAACTTACAAATAACATTCCACATGAGACAAAACTTACAAATAACATACTTTTTGCGAGGCAAATTACAGATTAAGATCACAGAATGATGATGATGATGAAACATAAGTTCAGCATGCAAATTTATGTTTCTATATCAGTCAACATCATTGGTGGAATTTACAACAAAGTGTCTTTAGTAAAAAGATATGCTATAAGGCCATCTTCGAGAGGCCCACCAAAGTTGATGCTTTTTCCGTGAAAGTTCATACGAAATTGGTTGATATTTGACGGACACAGATATAGCTTTTATAGAGCATCTTGTTGATATATTGCTACTTTATAACTCCTAGAACAGCTTCAACCATGACAGTACTATTAAGAAGAATTTCGTTGCTTAATGTTCTCTTTTAAAGGGAGGGGATATCCTATTAAAGAGATAAGTCCTTTTCCACCTTTATTATGTTTGGCAAAGAGAACTACTATTTGGCTATATCTACCAAGGAGGTTGAGAAACTAGTATTAATAAAACTATCTCTTTATCAAGAATCTTACTTATACCTTTTTCTTACATTACATTTTGAGTTAAGTTAGCTTTATTACACACAAGCAAAATGAATTCCTTGTGGAAATCTCTGTTCACATTGAAAATTTCTACAGTGAATTGTAACATCAATATAGGAATCGCATGCCTAATGGAAAGCGAACCTCGAATTCCGGATAGGCCAAATCATTAATGGGCACAAACCTTCAAATCATGGATACATCAGCTGGCCTTGCAAGTCATTGCCTGGCTTTTTAGGCCAACGTCTTGTCGCAGGGTGTCCGGATCTCAGACATATGATTTGGGTATGCAAGTCGTTGCCTTGCTTTTCTGGTCAAGGTCGACGTCAAAATTGTCACATTTTTCATAAAATTTATAAAAAAGCGTTTTCAGTAAAAAGATGTGCATGCCCCTCCTCCGAGAGGCACACCAAAATTGACACTTCTCCATATAAGATTGGTTAATAATTGACGGACATAGAGACATAAAGATGTCTCTGGTCGATATATTGCCACTTTATTTCTCCGACAACGTCTTCAATGATGACGGTACCATTTTTACCTTATTATATTCAGCAAAGAATACTTTAACAGATTTGCTCTACCTAACAAGGAAGTTCAGAAATTAATATTCATCAAACTATCTTCCTCGTCAAGAATCTTATTTTTACCTTTTCGCTGTTTCATACTGAGTTTAAGAGAGTTTGGTTACCCACGAGCAAATTGAATCTTTAGTGCAAGTCTCTATTCAACGTTTCAAATCAATTTTAAAATTCCTACAGTGATTTGTAACATCACAACGTGAATCACAAACATGATAAAAGCGGACCCAAATCATTAAAGCTCACAGGCCGTTCAAATCGTAAAGACATCCAGACCTAAGTTTGTTCTTAAATACTTCGTTTGAATTATGGGAGGTAAAATTCGGATGTATTTCCATTTTGTTAGAGAAGAAAAAGATACAATTTGGAATAAGGGATGTGAGGCGTGTGGGTATTGATATGTTAAAATAAGAAAAGCGGTTAGGCTAATGACTACTAATGGTGAACTTCATGAAAAGAGGATAGGCCGATGAAAACGATCTCAACTTTACTTCGCTGTGAGCTCATGGCCCTCCAACAAAGCTCGAGATGAGGTCTTCATTTCACACTAGCAAATTGAGTCCTTGTGTAAGTCTCTATTCACGTTTAAAATCAATTTAGAAATTCTTACAATGATTTTCACAACATGAATCACGAACTTGGTAAAAGTGGACCCAAATCATTAAAGCTCATAGAACATTCAAACCACAGAGACATTAGCTGGTGATGCAAGTCGCTCCTTGGCTTTTCAGGTCAAGGTCAGTGTCGCGTTGTGGGTGCGGGTGTGTTCAAATTGTATGGATATGAGTTGTCTATACAAGTCGTTGCTTTGTAGGTCAAGGTCGTCGTCAATTGCATCTGATGCTTTGGACAGGACACTGAATGTCTTCGTTTCCAGCTACAGAAGCAAATGAAAGTTGCTTTCCTCTAGAGAGTTAAAATCAAGAGCAATAGTGACAGATTTTTCACTTGAACTTTTCCTGATGTTATTTTGGCTAAAATCAGGTATGGCTACAAAACGAAATTTAACAAAAAAAAAGGATTCTTTTGATTTGGTTAACTACTACAGCAAAGTATGTCTAGGTCAATAGACTATACACAATTAAAATATAAGTATTAACATGATATATTAATGTTACCATTAGTGGGATAAGTTCCTTTTTTTCTAATTAAAGTATAGTATTGCAAGAATAAAGTTATGTCACGACATGGTTATAAAATTTCTTTCTAGTCACTTTGCTACTTATATGTTAGATCCTATCATTCTAATGTAACATTGAAGCTATAGAATCCAATCTAAACTTTCTTTTCTTCCCCCCAAAAAAAAAACCACCTTTTTTCTGTCATGGTACTCTATCTATAAATCGTGTATGGAGAAAATACCTACATATAGAATTCTGTATGGAAACATATAAAAATCTTGCAGTTGGATATGTGGTATATGTCTCATTTCGTGCACTAAAGTCAATTTAGTAAGTGACAACATCCACTTTGATAAGTGACCATTGTATTTCTTTAAATTGGTTCTTTCTTTTCTCTTCAGGTAAAGTCACTCAACATTTTAAAAATTCCTTAATACTTACTAGAACTATATATATATATATATGTTAACATGATTAAATTTGATTTGATGTACAACAAATTCAATACATCAAAGTTTCATGCTATATGGCTATGTTCGATTTCTCAAAATGATATATAACTTTAAATTCAAGAAAAGCAAGAATTAACATGGATAACAATAGGAGTTAATGAAGGATAATAGGGATCATTGATTCTTGGTTTGATCTAGTCCCATCCAAGAACTGGGAACCGAATTAGGAGAATTGGTTCTTAGTTTTTAAAATTGGGAACTTGACCAGCCATTTCTAGAACTAATCTCGTTCAATTCTCATATAGTTCAATGGAACAAAGAGAGAGAGTTTTTTTTTTTGTTTGCAAAAAGTGTATATGCTCTCTAAAATTCTTCGTCCATCTGAACAAAACAAACACTTATGTATGGACAGAGAGAAACCAAAGAGAGAGAGTGGATTTTGTTATAGCATTGTCTCTGGGTGCGTTTGATTCCTTTCAATTTGCTTCACTAAGGTAGTCCTTTTTCTTTAAATTTGTAGAGAGAGAGAGCTTTCCTTTTGTTGTGGGCTTTACTCTCTCTAGGCTCAACTCATTTCTCTTTCAAGTGGATTATTATTCTTTTTGGGCTCATTTGAGCTTTGAACTAATTGGGGACTTTCAATAATGGTCCGATTCCCATTCTGAAACTAGGAACCAAACTGCTAATTACTAGTTCCAATTTTATAGAATTAGTAATGGAATCAGTAACCGGATTGGCACACATGAGAACTACCTAGGACCAGCCATTTTGGTCCAATTCGAGTGGCCCCTGGTTTAATTGCTTCCCATTGCACAACTCTAAGAGATAAATTTACCAAGAAGAAGAAGGTTTAAGGTTAATATGCCATCACAATATATAGGCCCTTCCCTCACCAATCAAAATATGATTGAATTTTAGTCTAAAAATCTCATTAAAATGGTCACTTTGAGACTCAAAAGTCCCAATATTAGTTTAGCTTTTTGATCCACGGGATCACTTTGACTAGTAAAAAGAGAGAATACTTGCTTCACCAAGAATCGGAATATCACATTATCAAATATTTTTTCTTATCTTTTAAATAACAATATGCCTAGAGAACGAAGAAGCTTACAAGAATAAGATAGGAGTAAATATGAAGGTTTTCCGGAAGTTCACTACCATTTTATTGCAGCTCTTCTTCGCCTTTTATAACGGAAGGCAAGGGCATTACATGAATTGCATGAGGCCTTAAATGGCCATTACATATGGTCATTTTCCATTTTTGAAAAATATATCTTGGAGACGGATTCCCTTATACAAGACCGATAGTTTTAAAGTGACACCAGCATAATAAACTAAGAACATTCCTACATAAAATTACAAAGCATAAACCTCACCATTGACAATTTGGCAAAATTCCTTCACTTATTGATAGGTTCATGGTGCACAACTAGATTAGGGTCCTTGAATGAGTCATTGTATTTATGATACGTGCTATCTAGATAAAATGTATGTCAATTCAAAGTGTCAAAGGATCTTGAGAGAAATAAATTAACATTGGTCGATTATGCTCGTGTTCTTCTACAGCCTAGTAGATTGCATCTCTAGTGGCCTCATGTGCTTGAAATTAATACCTCAGCATTACTTTCTTCATATGCACTGGGCTATAGGAATTTTGGAAAAGAGCAATTGCATTGGCAGAGGATGCACTAGACTTCCCTATATTGTCCAATAATTTCTCGAAAACTACATCCACAAGACATTTGCAATTTCGGTGTAGGACGTGGACGACCTATTTAGCTTGTTGGTTGTCCAGCGAACCGTTTCCACTTTTTATAATGACAATGGTAACGTGAACTTTCAAAATTTAAGGCTTTGCATTTTAGCTTTGTGGAGATAGAGGGTGAAACCACTTTAATATCTCAACAAAGTGATAAGATTATGATTTGATTATCCTTCATAAGATTATCCTTCATAAGAAAACTAGTAGTGAGGCGGCAGAGAGGGAAACTGGACTCCAATTGTATAATTATGAAAAAACAACCGATAGAATCACTTATGTTCAACAAGGAAAACCACAGCATCAAAAGCCGCGACCACCTAATAATAAAGGCATGAGGCTTTAAAATTTTAGTCTGCATAAGCCAAACCATGAAAATAACATAATTTTACCACTTCCACCAATAAAAAAGCTGGTTAAGGTCACAATAGGCTTGTTGTGATAATTATATGTCGTTGCTTTAGCCAACATCATTGATGGAATTTTTTGAAAGCTTTTTCGATGATGATAAACATGCTACATGATCCACCTTTCAAAGGTAAACATTATAATCCAGCAACTTTTCGTGAAATTTATTGGCGAAAGTGATTGATAATGGACATGGCCATACATAGCTTCTGTAAATTCTTTTATCGATGAGATATGATGTCATCTTTACTTTCTTATATCCGATTTTAAAAAATTTAACTTGCTTTCTACACAATGAATTTGAAGATTTAATATTAATCAAAGTAGCGTATTCATAAAGATCCCCACTTTTGCTTCTTTTTCTTGCACACGTGACAGATGGTTAGCACCATATATCCGAAGAGAAGCATTGGCTTAGAGAAGCATTGGCTTAGAGTTCATTTATCATATAACAAGTGAAGGCTTTGTAGATTGCAAGCATAACTCTGTTCCATGATGGGACATAGTGAATTTGAATCCAGTTGGTAATTGTCAAATATTGTTGGTACGAAAAAGTGTCTAAAAACTTGCTTACCTAGTCACATGTCAATTAGCATGTTTACTAGACTTGTTAAACGGGTGGGTCAGATCGGGTTTAGGTCGGATCATAAATGGTCCGACCTAAATTGACCCATTAACCCATTTATGACATATTTAAGCATAGTATAAAATTTTTAACCCATATCAAACCCAACCCATACCCAACTTATACCTAATCCGACCCATATTGTTAAAACACTTCCCTATCTAACTAAACTTATGAAAACTTATTCTTATAATTTTTTAAAGATTATATTCCATTAATATTGTTTATTTTTTTAAGAAAATCGAATTATTAATAATTTTTATTTTAAATATTTTAAATTATTTTTTATTTTTTTAAAAATCACGCACACATATGAGAGAGCGATATTCACCTGGGTTTTGATGGCCAATCAAGCCACCATCCAATGATGGTGGCGACCACGTGCGACAACGCCACCATGCGAATGAGAGGAAGAGCTGTTGTACGAGCGATGTCAGTGAGACGACGCGCTATCGTACGATGAGGAAGGTTTCTTCATTTTGATTTGAGAGCGAAGAGAAAATGAGTCATCTTTGAGGACTGATAAGTAATTGGGTTCTAAATAGGTTTAAACTTTAACCCATTAATGACCCATGTATTTTAGTCTTTTTAATTTAAAACCTATTATAGGTACACCTATCAAAATAGATTAGGCTTTCTTTTAGATGGGTTTAAAACTAAAAAGACTAAAAGAAAGCCCGACCCATATGTCAATTAGTATGTTTACCAACGTCTTTGAATTTATCAAATTTTATTCAAAATTGCCAGCCTCAATTTGACTAAAGTACCAATATTCATCAAATTAAGATACCAACTAATTATAGTCACATACCAACTTTTTATCTTTTGCATGTTTTGGGATGTATGAACATTTCTTTCTACTTCCAAAATTATCAAACTTTAATAATCTACCAACATTTATTCTTTTAGTCACCAATGCCTTTAATGTAATTTGATGTGTCAATATGACATATGTTGGTATTGATACTTAAATTTTGGCGATCCATTTAATCATTCATTGATTATATTAAAAAATAAGGATTAATTTCTAATCCCAAAGCAAAAAAAAATTATTAAATTGCATCACATAGACATTACAAAAATTTGTATTAATAGTACTTTTTTTTAAATATAATAATTAAAATTAAATTAGGAAAACCAAAACGCAGCAGGGCCGAGCAGGGCCAGCCAAGCCCGACCCGTTCTTCTTTTCCCATCTCCTTCTCCCCACCTGGGCCGCCCCAGCCCATTCCTTTTCCTCCCTTTCCCCCGGCCCATCTCCTCTTTTCTTTTTCTCCCCTTCGCTTGGACGATGGCCTCCGACAAAGGAAGCCGAAGGACTGAGGACAGTACGACGACGAGCAGCAGGGGAATGTCGTGCGGTACCGGACCCGTTGGTAGCAGCTGACGTAGTCCTTGGAGAGAGGGAGAGGAGCAAGTTTAAAAGAAGGACCGCGAAAAGGGGGGGATGAGCTTCCTCGGCGGAGAATAGCGAGACAGGAAAAAAAACAGAGAGAGCGAGAGCGGCTTGGGAGAGGTTTTAGGCTGAGAGCTCGAGAGAGAGGGTATCGTGAGTGGGATTAGAGCGAAGAACCGAGAGTAGGGAAGCAGCTTGGCCGCTCCCGAGACTCCGCTTCCTGGCGTCCTTTCTCTCCGGTGAGTCTTCCTTTGAGTTCACTCCTCTTCGGTCCGAGGACCTCGTCTCGGCGACGCTAGGGCGGCCGGCCACGGTCCGGTATGTCTCGGGCTCGCCTGTTAGTCGCCGTCGTCGACCCGGGTAGGACCTGTTGGAAATTTTCCGATAATGGGCTTACATTAATTAATTAATTTACTATTTTATATAATCGGGTTAATGGATATTCCAATATATGTTAAACCCTCAAGTGATCTTATTGAATTGGGTTTTGGCATCTATTAATTACGGGCCTAGTTGAGCAGTAAAGTGTAGGCAATTGTGTTTAACTGAAGCCCGTAATGGGAAGGGCCCAGTTGACACGCTGTTGATTAGGGTTTGCTAGGTCCCCTCTCTAGCCTATAAAAGGGTAGGTTAATACCTATCAGTTGCTTAATCCCATAAAAGCTGCTAAACCGAAATAGGTAATAGAGAGGAAGAACCAGCATACCGACAGATCACTGATCATATCAGGTTGATCCGTTTTCAGTCAAGTGAGGCTATGGCTCAAACAGGTATGTGTTTAATTCCGCTGTACATGTTCGGATTCTTGGTGTTATACAATCATGTATGAATCGAATTTATTCTTAATTTATTGATTGTTCATATTAAGAAATATTACAGGACCCCCATCGCTCAAGCGAGGTAGCGCTCCGTGCTGCTCTTTTTTGAGCCCGTCGGACAGAGGCTCGCGCGGCTTCGGCTTGCTCGAGTCCCGACTCCAACGGTGCTGCCTTTTCTTGCTTCTAGACCCGGCTTAGTTGCCTATGTCTATTTTGGTCGCGTTTTGATGCCCCGTTAAGTTATCGTTTGCCTCCTCTCGGTCGACGCCCGTCAATTGTCCGACGAAATGTCTATTTGATGTCTACGAATGTCATGGCTGCCTTGCTCGAACTGTGGACCTCTTGCTCACGTTCTGTGGGTTTCTGTATGTCATGGTCACGTTTCTTGCTTCATTCCTTCACGGTTACTTTTGCGCGCGTGGTGTGTTTTGAGCTCATTGTTCCGGTGAGGGATGGAGGCCAGCGGTGCTTCTTGCAGGGAGGGCGTGGGGGATCGGGTGATGAATAACAAGCGTCCAGTCTGGTGTCTTCAGTGAAATCAACGGAGGCCTAGTGTCTACCTTGCTGGGTTTTGCTCAGGAGGCCTGAGCATTTGGCAGGTGAGATCTGGGGAAGTTACGGGGAGGGTGTTGCGTAAATGAAGACACGCTCCGGGAAGGAAAAGTGAGAACAGGGAGAAGAGAGAAAGAAATGAAAAATAAAAAGAGAAAAGGAAAAGAAAAGAACAATAATAATAGAAAATAGAAATTGAAAACAATATGTTTAAAAATGAGGGTTTTATTTGAAATAGGTTGGATCCGAGTCATTGGATCGGGTTAGCGGGTCAGACCTGTTTTACCCGGTCCGCACCTGTCTTCTCGAATATAATAATATTAAAAATTAAAAATAAAAGAAAAAGAGTATTAAATAATAATAATAAATCATAAATTAGGTTTAAAATTTTCGAGATTTCGAAAATTCAAAAGTTCAAAAAATTTTAAGAAAATTCAAATTATTAAATTAAAAAAAATTCGAAATTCAAAAATTTTAAGAAAATTCAAAATTCAGAAAATTCTAAAAAAATTCAAAAATTCGAAAAATTATTAAAAAAATTAAAAATTCAAATGAAAATTCGAAAATTCATAAAATTTTTAGAAAATTCCAACGTATTCCAAAAAAAAAAAAAACAAAGGAATCCCCCAAAAAGCTTTTAAAAACTACTTTTGGGTAATCTTCTCTTAAAAAGTGAAGTATTTTAATCTAAGATTGTGCCTGAAGTTGAAGAAGCCCTTAAGGCTTTATTTTAGGGTTTCGATTATCATTAGAGATAAATACCCTTAACTGCGGATTTTTGATATGATGATTATGGCTTTCCTTTTAGCTTACTTAGGATTATCATTTATTTAACTCTTAATGATTATATGCTTGTTTTCCCCTTACAATTTATTTAATATTTCTTTTTATTGTTGATTGTTATTTTAATGATTACGCATATGCATAATCACTTCACATGTTAATGAATAGGTCTAAAATCAATCCAAATTGCTTGACAAAATTCCTTTTCAAATGAACAAGATTATATACTGAAATGGCACTAATTGATTAATTAATATAACCAAGTCATCAACCCTAAATTTTCTAGCTGCATGGAAAGCGAGGTAGATTCACATATCTCATTTGATTTTCAGCTGACCCCAATAGGTCAGTGGTGACTCCTCATAGTACACTCCAATATCGCACAAGATATGGGCTTGGGAGAGCTCGCCCCTAGTCATGAGCCGTGGGCCCGTCTTTTAGGCAATATCCTTAAACCTATTTCCTCTCTTAAGGGGTAGGTAGCGGTAGTTGGTATGCCAATCAAAATAAGCTTGGTAATTTCAAATGAAAATTAGTAAATTCAAAGGTCTTTGGAAGCATAAGTATAAATGTTGACATCTTATTAAAATAGTCGGTCATCATGAAAGTGTAAAAAAATGTTGGTGTTTCTCAAATCGAAGTAAGATAAAACCTTGGTAAATTATTGTGATGATTGTTACGATTGTTACTACACTAGTCAAATTCGCAAATAATTGATTTGAGCTTTAACAAAAGAAATTACTTGGAAGAAGAATCAATTGCAATGGATTTCCGAT
The DNA here is from genome assembly GCA_014858505.1 of Corymbia citriodora subsp. variegata. NCBI lineage: Eukaryota > Viridiplantae > Streptophyta > Magnoliopsida > Myrtales > Myrtaceae > Corymbia > Corymbia citriodora. The sequence goes on from CM026418.1 coordinate 17,250,937, forward strand.
TAATCAATTGTAAAAAAAATAATTGACCAATGTCTTCCCTTTATCGGATAAATTTAGGATATTCAAGATAACCAACCAGTAGATCAACCCAATCTGTTGCACTTGCTCTAATGTGATAATAACTTTGATATCCAAATATATGCTATGCCACCATAATTACAAAGAATTAGGAGGATCTCAACACTAATTCTCGGTTTTACATATGGCAAATGGCCGCGTTCGATGCTAGTTGATGCATATGATAAATTGATTAGCTTTTTACCGGTTGACTTTTGTTATATTGTGCCCAAGTGAAAGCATACCCTTTTTTTTAATTGGTTGATTATTGATATGGGCATTAACTACGTGAAAACTTGACTACAAATAGATATAGATGATGTCATAATTGTACCTCCATAAGACAAACATAACCGTACCCCATTGAAGGAATAGATGAGTAACATATGGGCAAAAGTCAAACGTGAAACTCATTTCGGTTGGTGGTGTGTGTAATTGAACATATATCATGCGTCTAATCAACATGTGAAAGTTAGGCAAAATCATGGAATCGCCCGGTTAATAATATTCATCTAAGTTGTACATGTTCCATGTCATTTTAACTTCGGTACACTCAAAGACAATATAGCTCCCAAATCTGATTAGCTCCACCAACAAATAGTAAGAGTAAACCATAATGTCACTAACCTATTATTGTCATCTCCCGCTACTAACTAGTGGCAGCACATGGTTTTTCATGCTATCCATGTACCCAGTGTTCATGATCACAATACTATCCATATACACATTAGGCTTCTCTCCTAGTAAATAAACTGTTTCTTCTGGATTCACATCGATACCATTGACCCATGGATGCTTAGCCATTGCTCTGAGTCCCTCCAATTCCATTGCTACTTCCTTCATAGTCGGCCTCTCCTCACATGTTGGCACTATTTCTTATTACATTACTAGTCCCTCCAATTTCATTAGCAGTAATATAAACTCTATTTCCTTTAATATCTTAAGATGGATGACTTACTGGGAAGTGCCTACCCACAATAATATTATTCTCTATCAGACTCCACAATTCTATCAATCTCCTACTTTGAGGCCGATCTTAAAAAAAACATCAATAATATTTTATAGTCTTTATCTTTTCAACCCAAATTGTCCTAGTACGGCAGCCCCCCTTATCACTTACCATGAAGGCCAACTGAGGTAATGCACAACCTCAGTTTCTCAGTGATGACAATCTTTGTTAACATATCTTCTAGATTTTCTGCACCAAGAATCTTCTTTAATGACAATGTCCTGTCATCTATCAACTGACGAATTTGATGATATTTTTACTCAATGTGTTTTGTCTTTGAGTGAAATACCAGATTCTTGACAAGACAAATAGCACTTTGACTATCACTGAAAAGAATACTGTTATCTTGCTCCTTGCCTATCTCCTTCAGAAAATTTTTCAACCAAATCATCTCCTTACCAGCTTTAGATATAGTTACATACTTTGCTTCAATGGTTGAGAGAGATACACAAGTCTGAAGTCTAGACATCCAATTGATTGCAGTGCCACTTAAGATAAAAACATAACCCGATATGCTTTTCCTATTATCCAAGTTACCACCAAGATCTGCATCAACAAAGCTTTGTAAAGTTGCATTATTTTTCATAAAACATAATGACATACCTGAAGTACCTTTCAGGTATCTTAATAACCACGTTACAGATTCCTAATGTTTTATTCCTGGATCTGCTATGTATCTGCTCACAACTTCCACTACATGAGTTATATCTGGTCTAGTACACACCATTGCGTATATTAAACTACCAACAGCTGATACATAAGGCACTTTAGCCGTATACTCCCGCTCTTCATTCGTATTTGGTGACTACTCCTTTGAGAGCTTGAAGTGACTTCCTAAAGAAGTACTTCTGGGCTTTGCATTCTGAACTCCGAATCTGTCCAACACTTTTTTAATGTATTTTTCTTGAGATAACTTTAGAATTCCTTTAGATGTATCCCGCGTAATCCTCATCCTAAGAATCTGATTCGCTACGCCCAAATCCTTCATCTCAAACTCTTTTGACAATTGTTACTTTAGTATGTTGATCTCTCTCATGCTAGATCCTACAATAAGCATATCATCCACATACAACAGCAAAATAATATAGCAATTATCAATTTTTTTGAATTAACAACAGTGATTCATGTCACTTCTAGTAAACCCGTTACCACACATAAATGTGTCAAATTTTTTGTACCACTATTGAGGAGCCTGTTTCAATCCATACAGACTTTTCTTCAATTTGTAGACATAATTTTCCTTTTCAAGATCTTGAAAACCTTCCGGTTGTACCATATAAATATCATCCTCTAAATTACCATGGAAGAATACAGTCTTAACATCTAGCTGCTCTAAATGTAAATTCTCTCTTAATACTGACCTGACAGTAGTCAATTTTACAACTGGAGAAAAAATATCTATATAGTCAATTCCTTCCTTTTGCTGATACCCTTTTACTACTAACCTTGCTTTATACCTCTTGCTGCCATCAGGTTCTTTTTTGACTCGATTCACCCACTTGTTCTGCAATGCTTTCTTCCCATATGATAACTGAGTTAACACCCAAGTTTTGTTTTTCACGAGTGAATCCAACTCATCCTGCATTGCTAACTCCCACTTAACAGAATCTTTAACCTACATTGCTTTCGAAAAATTTTCTAGTTCGCCAGCATCAGTCAAAAGCAAATAATGCAATGACGGAGAATATCTTTGTACATGTTTATGTGTTCTACTAGATCTTCTCAAAGTGGGATCAGGTGTGCGTGATTCTTGTTTAGCAACAGTTTTAGGAATTTCAACTAAAACACTTTTAGAATTTTCTTCCAATTCAATTTCTGTATTCTCCACTAAATTTTCCTTCACACTAGATTCCGCCATGGATTTGTCCTTGTACAACATGTTTTCATTGAACGTAACATCAGCAATTCTTATTATTTTTCTATTTTGTTCATCCCAGAACTGATAGCCAAAATAATCAGAACCATATCCGATGAAAATATATTTTTTAGCTTTTGCATCAAGTTTATCTTTATTTTCGGAATCTATGTGGACATAGGAAATACAACCAAAGACTTTCAGATGTGGGGGACTTACCTTCTTTTTACTCAATTCTTCTTCTGGTAACTTAAAATCAAGTGGAACCGAAGGTCCCCTATTAATTAAATATGCTGCCGTATTAATTGCGTCTACCCAAAACATCTTGGGTAATCCTGCATGCAACCTCATACTTCTTGCACGCTCATTCAGAGTTTTGTTCATCCTCTCAGCAACTCCGTTTTGCTATGGTCTATTGGGAACAGTTCTTGTCATTCTGATTCCGTTCTCTGCACAAAATTGCTTGAATTCCTTGCTATCATATTCATCGCCATTATCAGACATAAACATTTAATTTTCAGGCCAATCTCGTTCTCCACTTCAACTTTCTATCTTTTAAAAGTAGTAAAGACGTCAGATTTATTTTTTAGAAAATAAACCCATACCTTTTTGGTGGAGTCATCAATAAATGTGACATAATAGCGCGAGCTTCCAAGGGAATGCACAAGAGTTGGGCCCTACACATCTGTATGCACTAACTCTAATTTCTCTTTCTTTGGTTCTTTTCCAATCTTTGAGCCCATCCTTCAAAACTCCCAGATCTATATTGATGACATCCTTCTGTTTAGTCCTGATGAACAATCTCATTGTCAACTTTTGACACAATTTGCTGATATTGTTAAAAAGCATGGCATTATGCTCTCTCAGAAGAAAATGATTATTGCCTAAAAGAAAATTGAATTTCTTGGCATGCGACTGAAAGAAGGAACCTACTGCCCTGAACCTCATATTGCTGATGAACTCCACAAATTTCCCGACAAGGAGCTAAATACTAAACAAGTTTAGCAATTTCTTAGCATTGTAAATTATCTGCGAGATTTTGTTCCCCACATCTCCAAAAATCTTAGACCTCTTCAGAGAATGCTCAAAAATAATCCTCCACCATGGGGACCCAAATAGACTCAAGCTATTTCTCAGCTTAAACAACTCTTGCAACACATTCCTCCTTTAAAAATCCCATCCTCTAAACTGATGCCAGCGATAAATATTGGGCAGCCATTTTTTTCAAAGAAATTGATGAAATCAGGCATATTTGTGCCTACAAAAGTGATCGATTCTCTCAAGTAGAAATCCATTACCATTCCACTTTTAAAGAGATATTTGCAGTCAAGTATGGCATCAAGAAGTTTGAATTTCACCTCATTGGACACCACTTTCTTGTTGAAATGGATATGTCCTCTTTCCCCCATATGTTAAAATTCAAACAAAAGCAAGTTCCCCATCCACAATTGCTCCGATGGGCTGAATGGTTTTCCAAATACTCCTTTGAAGTCAAACACATTCCAGGCACTAAGAATGTTCTTGTCGATTTCTTGTCCTGACCAAAAGAACCATTGGAGGCTATCAACATGTATGTCAAGAAGGAACCCTTCCAGGATACATATCGCACCACCAATATACAGGGTGGTTGGCCGAGCCTCAAGTACCCTCTTGATGTTCCACTGGGAATTCATCATAATATTTTGAAAGAAAGACTCCCAGGATTAATGTGGGAATATCACCTCCGAATCTTCCGAGAACATGGAGGATTAATGCTCAGACCAGATGGACTTCATCCGCAATATCCATTCATTCATCCCCTCAAATGGTCTCCTAATGACAAATTTCCAGAGGATCTCAAATGGTTATTTTGGTACATGTTCAACTTTTACACCATAGCCATTGAATTCCCCACTGACAAAATTTTGCGGGTCATTAAAAAAGATGGAGAAGGTCAAGTTCATAACCAGAGATATCTCTTTGATATATTTGCATGGTATAAATCACTCAAATATTGAAGAGAACTCTTCAAAGTCCAAAACTGTTAAGGAAGACCTAAACTAGAAAGACATACTGTTGTCATGTTCCACCGACCATGGACATTTTCCCATCCATCTGGATGGAGTTCTGACAAACTTTTGTTGTAGGAACTTCAAGCTACAAGCCTCAAGTTTTCCAAGAATTTGCTCGAATTCACCAGACACTTTCATACTCCGTTACCACGAGCAGACCGGCATCATGTGAACTCCAGAGAATCCTATGTCAAGAAAATCGCACCATCCCACCAGAAGCATGGCCATCTACCCATGTCCCTGTTTCCTAGGACCACCTTGAAACTTGGGATTCCACAAGAGAACAGATCCGAGAGACTCTCCATACCTTTCGGCAGAACAATCCAAACTCTTCCACCCCCTATGATCCATGGGGGGGCCACTTTCACAAGACCTTTGGGGAGATACCCCAAATTACGCCCCTTTTTCAGGTTCTTTCGGTGCTAGCTCCTCTCGTCCATCGGACCTGTTGGCAGAAGAAATTGAGAATCTCATCCGTGCCTTCAAAAGAGAAAAAGACGGAGGCTCCAGTTCATCAGACATTGATGAAGACGCTTTCTTTAGAGAACAACTAGCTCATCATAACTCTGATGATTCAGATTATGACTACAATGCTAGAGACGGAAGAGACAAATAAAGGCCGTCCTAAAAACACTGTACACCGATCACTGTACATTGTTTACTGTTCATCTAGTATGTTTTTACTATAGCACCAGGCGAAAAACCACTGTTCATAGCCTGTCACCGGATTTCTTTAGGACTCCCTATGTGTGTAGCCCATAAGTAGCTAGTTTATTCCAATAATTATGTCTTAGCATGGCCAGTCTACCTTCTCTTGTCTCTTATATCCTCCTCTACCTATATAAAAGCAAAGAGTTCCCATTGTAAAAACCAAAGAGTGAAATAAGAAGTGTGTTGTGTACTCTACTTCCAACATGATCTTCTAAACACTCTCATTCTCTTTTAGTCCAGAATGATAGTTCTGAACAAACACCATGATTGAGAAAAATCCTGGAGTATGCTCTGCACTTGCCCTTAGAGGATCCTGTGCATCGGAATTTCCGATATTCTAGAGTTTACTATGATCTAAGTTCATAGTTTGAAAAGGAACTTGGTGACTGACAGGTAGTCCCTATTAAGGTCAGAGGGCCGTGTGTGGGATAGCATACTTGTCACAAGTTTGTAACTCAAACTTTTGAGGTTGGTTCATAGTACCCTGTATGGTATCAGAGCCATGGATTTCTTTGAATCATTTTAGTTTGGTCATTACCACGTTTTGTCACTAGAAGAGTATCTCATATCCCATGGAAATATCAAATTCACCTTCCCCTCCTCTTCCTGTCTCTCTTACTTCTAACCTTTCTTTTCAACCTCCTCTAGAACTTCGCAAATCCTCATGCTCAAAGATCGACTATCTTTATGAGGTTGCCTACCTCACAGAAGATAGTAAGATTTCGGAGACACAGCTCCCCATGATGAACCCCTACACCGCATTTGCGAAACCACTTTCATTTTCTCCACTTCGATCCATTAAACACTTGATCAAACACACCCCTCGCACTGTAAAAGAGTATGTACAATCTTCCCGTTTTGATCAGCATCCTATCTAGGTAACTGAACAAGAATAGTTTGTCACTCTTCAGATACCACCAGAGTTTCCATCTCAATGGATTCAATAAGGCTACACTTATCTCCACTTCGGAACCATCCGCCTTGCCTTAACCTTTCATGGCCGAAAAGGCTTACCAGTTACTGCAATGATAGCCCTGTTAGACACTAGGTTTTTGGAATACCAGCAAGCTTGTGTTGGCACTATCCAGACAACAATGAATGCGGGAACTGTCTTTGTTACACTCTTCCCAAATTTCAACATTGCTCTTGCAGATCCTAACCTGCTTACAGCTCTTAAGGTTCAGCTACAAATCACTGGAGCCCCTCAGACTCCTGGATTTATTGCTGCCACCTTACACTACCAAATGATCTACCGTGTCCAGAACCATGCCATTGATCTCAACATCCCAAATTCTGAAGATGCTCTTATTATTTTGGTTGATCACAACCAGACCTCCTGCATCCATGTTTCTCGCCAGATCCCGAGAAATGAGCTTGTTAAGCTCCTCCCTGATAGTTGGGTTACCAACTATGAAAAATTCCATCAGAGTTGCAAACCAGTCTAATCCAGTGAACCTCAGTTCACCATAAAGAAAGATGGTATTGTCGCCATCAAATTCAGCAAGTCTAAAGAGGAACCTTCCTCTATTTTTCCTACCATCCTTCATTTCACACCATGTCCCACTGATCCCGTTTCAAACGAACCAAATGACAAACGATTTGTCCACTCTTTTGGTTCTCAAGGACAGCCAATCCATCTTTTCAAAAACTCTGCTGGACATTGTTTTTGGGATCCAAATTGTGTCTGTTCATCCTGCACAAAATCTGACGATGAAGATGACAGACTTTCTACAAAGAAAAAGAAAAAGAAGAAAGATACCCTATACTAAAGGTATCTTGATGGAGATTCTCAAACAATAGGATCGGAAGAGTGACTCACACACGAGAAAACAGGGCGAACAGAATTTTCAGCACTGCGCAAGCTCAGGAGAACAGTTGTATCTTTGTCGATACAGATCAGATTGACCTGATTCCAAAGCCAAATGAACGGAGACTTCTGGATCTACAATTTATCTGTTTTGGGTTTTCTGAAATAAGCACCGTAGGATGGTCGAATTTGGGTTCAAAATAACGAACAGAACAGGAAAAGATAGAAACTTCGTTGGTTGCTCTTCTAGGCCTCCAAGGAAGTTGAGGGGGAACCGATTCTTCTAGATCGATGACTGAAACTCTTTAAGGATACAGATTTCGAAAGCTCCGACTCTTCAAGGACGGAGTGAAAACTCTTCTAGGTTTTCAAGGGTATGAACTCTACAAGATTCACGATACTTGCTTCAAAGCAAAGTTTTTTCATTCATCAAAAGTCGTCCGTCTTCTACAAGGAGTTGGATGGCTTATATCGTCAAAGAAATAAAGATAGAACATTGTACTAGGAGAAATAAAGACAGAACATTGAACTAGGAGAAATAAAGACAAAACATTGAAACTAGGAGGAATAGTAAAGAGCATAGAAACTATAAACTAGTAAAAGCGTTATGCGAGCTCCCAAGGTGTCTTTCAAGCTTCCGGGATGGACTCAAGATATCGATATAACTCCTTGGTTTCATCGAGCTTGAATGCGGGCCGATCTTCTTGGTCGAGAGAGCTGGTCTTCAATGCGGGCTGCATCACTATATCTTGCCGTGTTTATGCTATGTTATTTAAGGCATTTACTTTGGCCTATAGTCATGTAGGGTGCAGAGACAAAAGTTGTAGCAAGTGCAAAGAGGCTACTTTCCTAATCCTATTATGCCTTTTAATCATTCCTTTTAACAAGCCAGTTAAGCGTGTTTATCTTTGGTGGTGCTAGAGACAAAAGTTCATATAAGCATGTATATGCTATACTTCTTAATGCCGTGGCCTGCATTTAGGCATGGTACTTTATTTAATTGCCAAGTCATTTTGACTAAAGAATTACCTAGTTAAGATCATTTTTTAGAGCAGCATAATAATCTTTTGTTGCTAGAAACATCGGTCATTAGAGAGACAGACTAACTTGAAAAAATTGCTCTGTAATTACTTAGCAAAAGCATTCATATTATTGAAAAGAATTTTAACACTGTAAGCGATGCATCTATCATGCAAATGCATGGGTTGTTATATGTTATGAGCCTATTGGGGTGGGAGTGCAGGCAAAAGAATACACGGCCATTGACAGGAGTGATTGTTCGTAGAGAAAGACATTAAAAGTTGAGAGGCGTGAGACAAGGCACCTCCGTTAGGAACACACCTGAGGCTTCCCTCGCTGAGCTCTATGAGACAATACTTCAACATTTGTTCTCACTTGCAAGCATCATGCCGGTCACGTGCAAGCGCCGTGCAAGTCTCGTGCAAGTGCCATGCAAGTCTTGTGCATATTCCTATTTCAACAAGCCGAATTAATATCTTTTTACCAGCCACAACTAATTAGTGGTAGGACATGATTTTTCATGCTTTCAATAAGCCCAATGCTCCTTATCTAAATCCAATGTCGTTAGCAGCAACTTTGAAGAACATTTGGTAATCTTGCAATGAACTTGTTCTTTGTGCTTGCTATCGGGAATCAAGGCCGAGCCATGATGCGAGCTGTAAATGTCCATATCTTGATATTCATTGATAGTGTTAGTTGATACTCTAACGCGATGAGTACTATTTGTGTTTAATTAAGTTCTGAATTGAGTTCTAAGTAGTTTGCCTCAAATGTAGTAAATAGAGCAAAAAACTTACTATATCAAATATACCTAACGAAAATACCAGCTTGCCATTTTAGCTCCTCAGTCTTCTAATCACAAATTGTTTATATAGAACACTAAGTCAGATATGTGTGTATCGAGCACTAGTGAAGAAATCTTTGATGAGTTTTTAGTATTTGATAACTTTCTTCAATGAAAATGATTCTATATCTTGCTATGTTTGTGCTCTGCTATTTAAGAATCGTTTCAATCTCTTCGACGGAAACGATTCTATATCTTGAACAGTGGAGGATGACAAGATGGATAGCTGGAAAAGCTCTTCCAATGTTTTTGTTCCAAAGTTGGGAGTCCAAACAAAGAGAATATCAATCAATTCCAACCGTCGAATTACATTTTACACCCTCGCCCTTCAAACAATCGCTTCCAAAATATTAAGATACTATGACTGTTCGTCTTCTTTTATTTCTGTGTGAGAGAGTGCACGATTGTGAGAAACACACGAGGCTTCCCTCATTTAGCTCTATGAGACAATACTTCACCGTCTCCTCTTGCATGCAAGCGCCGTACCAGTCACGTACAAGCACTGTGCAAGTCACGTACATATTCCTATTTCAACATCGCTTCTTTCATGTAAGTAATGTGTAAGTCAGATTAAGATCTTCTCATCAGTCACTTCTTATTAATGGCAAGACATGATTTTTCATGCTATCAATAAATCTATTGTTCCTTGTCTCAGTCCAATGTCGCTAGTAGCAACTTTAAAGAACGTTCAGCAATCTTGCAGTGAACTTGTTCTTGGTGTTTGATATTGGGAATTCAAGGTTGAGCAACAATGCCAACCATAAATGTCTATATCTAGATATTCATTAACTCTATGCAGTCTTTCTGGAGTGGTAGTTGATAGTGTGATGTGATGAGTACTATTTATATTCAATTAAGTTCCAAATTGAGTTCTTAGTAGTTTGCCTTAGAAGATGTAGAAACAGCCCAAAACTTACTATATCAAATGTACCAAACAAAAAAACCAGCTTGCCATCTTTAGCTCCTCGGTCTTCCAATTGCAAAGTGTTTACATGGAATGCTGAATCAGATACGCATATATTAAGAACCAGTGAAGGAATCTGTGATGAGTTCTTAGTTATTGATAACTCTCTTCGATGGAAATGATACTATATCTTGCCGTGTTTATGCTATGTTATTTAAGGCGTTTACTTTGCCCTGTGGTCATGCAGGGTGCAGAGATGAAAGTTGTAGCAAGTGTAAAGAGGCTGCTTTCCTAATCCCATTATGGCTTTTAATCATTCATTTTGACAAGCCACTTAAGCATGTTTATCTTGGGTGGCGCTAGAGACGAAAGTTCAGATAAGCGTGTTTATGTTATGCTTCTTAACGCCCTGGCCTGTAGTTTTGACTGAAGAATTGCCAAGTCGTTTTGACTGAAGAATTGCCTAGTTAAGAAATTTTTTTAGGGCAGCATAATAATCTTCTATAGCTAGAAACGTTGACCATTAGAGAGACAGACTAACTTGAAAAGGTTGATATGTAATTACTTAGCAAAAGCATTCATATTATTGAAAAGAGTTTTAACACTGTAAGCAGTGCATCTCTCATGCAAATGCATGGGTCGTTATATGTTAGGAGCCTATTAGCTATTGCTCCATTTATTTGAAGAATCACCGTGTGCATCTGACCAAGGGTAATTGGAAAATGGACTGCAAGTGTTGCAACACATATTTGATTACTTTAGTCTTTCCCCAGTCAACATGGATTTACTCCGACAGCGCTCCTTAAATTCAGAGCGCCGTGCTCCAGACTCAAACCAGGATTCCAAGCTCTGATCAACGGGTTGAATTCCTGTGACATAGCCATCTTGTCGAGGTCGTCTCTTGTAGTGCCCTTCTCTTTCAAGGACTTGAGGACATGGGCAATGGCGCGTGCTCAAGGACAGTGCTCACAGCAGGGCGCATGATTGAATGAAAGACGTTCTCTTTCAGCTCCTCGGTAGTGTGCAATGGTGTGACTCCACCTTGAATGATCTTGCATATTCTGGAACCTTTCGTACACCGTCCTTTTCTATCTCCTTGAGCTCATCGTCATCTCTTGGTGCCTCGACAGAGCATGCATCACCTCCTGCCTGTAAGTTTTATTACAATAAACAACATGAATTAAGAAACCATAAAAAATGTTATCAATTATTCGTTTCAAACGAAATGATATCAATGCTCTAGGAGGAAACACTATGCTTCATCTTGTAGAGTATTGAAAGAACCAGTAAACATTGTCCGAACAACTTGACCATCTAGTTCCTGCTGCTATCAAGTCTTTGATAGTCCGAGCAATTAGAGCATGTCCACCTTTACTTCAAGAATGACAATGTTGTTTTATGGGTAAAACAGTCATAATGAGAACAGCCAAGTAGCTAAAAAAAGAGATTCAATGAGAACCGTTCAGACAGTTGTAAATTGAAAATTTTAAAATTCAGCAACATCTCTCATTTCCAAAGTATGCACACAAAACGGAACTCGTAGCTTTCGCCTCAGCTGCAATAGCGTGGCAGTACTCACTAGATCTTCTCGATCTCTTTCTTCTCATTCACCCTTCTTGCATTTGCAACTTAGAAATGAGTGTGTACTCTACACTTAGGAAAGTTTTAAGCTAATGATCGAATCCAGATATGACGATGAGCATAGTGTCATGCAAATTGAGGGCAAACAGTGATTCGTATAAAATGTTCCCATGTTTTTGGATGATTAAGGAGTCAATCTCCTGCTGAAAACAACCACACAATTGTTCGGTGATCCTGCTATATTTCTTGAAAATGGAAAAGATGTCAAATCGTAGAAAATGTCATTACACAGGTCGAGAGATGTCACTGCAAATTATTTCATTTTTCTTGCCGACATCAACTTCCCTCTCATTCATAGCTGGACTCATCATCTGCTGCCCATCAGACAGACAACAAGTAAAGCACTTCGGCAGTTATTAGTCTTATGATTTTCCTTGAGTTGTACATGCTTCTTTAATGCTCAAGAACCATCTAGTCAATTACCGAACTGAAACTCTCTTAAAAAAGGATTCCACTAGGCAGGTCAATTATCCGATTCCTCTTCACTACTAGTTCATACTTTTCAACCATCCTTTCACTCAAGCAGATCGTTTAGCTAGCGTGTGCTCAGGTTTTCTCACTGCATTGGCTCGCTTGCGAAGGAAAATGTTAGGAGAGGAAATGCAAATTTTGCTCCTGGGCCGTCTCTATTCTTTTATGCTTTTAAAACATTTGTCCAAGTAGTTTATCCTCTTCAACAGGTTCTTAACATATACATCTCATAAACAAAGTATCCTAGAAGCAAGCATTTCACGATCACCATTCCATGCCAAGTGCAAATCAAGTGGTGTAGTTCTCAGCAGCCCAACATCAGGGGAATCAACTATAACAGGCAAATTCTCTAGGCTAAACTGCAAATGAGCGTGCAATTTCTCCTGCGTTTGCAATTACAACCAGTATAACCAAATCAAATCCAAAATACACGTCTACTAAACTCATCTTCGTAGATTCACCAACAGATTTCAACTTTCCTCTTCTGTCAAGATTCTGTAATTTGGTATGTTGATACGGCATATGTTGGTATATCAAGCAAATTAAGGTTGGTAAGTCCAAATGAAAGTCGGTGAATTTGAAGGTCTTTCTAAGCACAAGTATAAAGGGAAAATTGGCCAAAAAGTCTTAAACCTATTATACTTTTATTAATCCAATCATAAACTTTTCAATTTTGCCAATAAAATTCAAAATATTTTCACATTTTATCAATTAAGTTCATCTTACCAATTTTAGCCGGAAATCACTAATATAGATACCAACCGTCTTATGTGGCACGGTTGATGCTGACATAGATAATTTTTAATAATCATTTATTTTTTTCAATGTTTTTATTGATTTTGTTATTTTTTCTCTTTTTCTTTTCTTCTCTTTTCATTCTTTTCTTTTTCTTCTTTCTTTTTCCCTTGTTCCCTCCACCGGTCACAGCCGGGCCTTACCTATCACACCCCGACTCTCGAGCTCGCGACAACCCCATTTCCTTGGTCGATAGAAAGCGACGTCCTAGGACCTGTTGATGACCATTCATTTTATCTTTCATTAAGCGCAAGCGGAAGACAAACCATCCACGGACAAACAAACAATCAAATAGGGATAGAGGGATAAACACCAAGAACAACAGCAACTACTTAATTATTCAATTTACTGGATTAACCAATGGAGGATCGTTTTTTGAATTACAAGCCCGACAAAAAGGGCCGATCCATCCTCTAAGCCAAACCAAAAAGAAACTAGGCTAATCCAACAGTACACAAAGAACCATCGAGTTCAACACTATGGTCACTCAGACCCATCGGACTCAAGCTTCGTCGGGTCAATCATTGGAGGAGCGGGGGCAGGATTCTCCACTGCGGGTACGCCATTCTAGGGGCTTGAAAATGGTTAACCACGACGGGTTGAGATAAAATCTCAGCGAGTTCTTCCCCTAAGCCCTGGTTAGTACGCCAACTCAACCCGGGGTATCTCTCTAGAATCACCTCTCACTTGACCCAACGACAGGTAGCCAGCAAACAGTAGACCAAACAATAGACAAGGCAACCAATTATCATACAATCGGTTAGCATGTAACCTTACCTGGTATGCCATACCTTGCAAGCAAGGCACATGGCCATTAGATGATACAGTTCATCAATTACATGCGAATCGCTGTTGACACCCGAAATTTTTATTTATCTTTGTTTTGAATGCCCATTTGTTTTTGCATTTATAAATACATATTAATTTATAGAAAAAAATTCGAAAATTTGAAAATTCGAAAAAAAATCCGCATGGAGCCAGCCCATCCTATACATCTTCCCCCTTGGCCCAGTCCATCTCCCTCTCTCTTTCTCCCTCGGCCCGGCCCATCCTCTCTCCTCCTTCCTCCTCTCCGCACATGACCAGAAGCAAAAACGGAGCAGCAGCACGCGAGGAAGAAAACGACGTCGTTCGGACGTCGTCCTTGCGCCTCAGCCACGCGACGCCAGCAAGGGAAGATTCCCTTGCTGCGCTGTCACGCGGCCATAGGGGAGAGCAGAATTCGGTTGGAGAGCAGGACATGATCCACAGAGGAGCGGGTGGCGATTTTCAGAGAAAAACGGGAGGAAAACAGGAGAATCGGCAGGGGCAGCGATTCTGGTGAGAGGGGGGCAGAAAGCAACGAGGGGGCAAGAAGGAAGAAGAGGAGCGAACGAAAGGAGATATGGCCGGCAGCCACGACTGACCCGCCGCCGGCAACCCTCCGGCGCTGGAACAGGAGATCCAAAGGTAAACAGAGAACAAAAGAGATCCGAGAAGAAAGAGAGAGAAAGTACGCCAGACCGCTCGCACGAGAAAGGAAAGAGGAGCGTTCGTTTGCCGAAGGCCAGCCCGTCGACCGTCCGCCATCCCAGCGTCGCATTCGAACCAAGTAGGTTCCACTTCTACTTGTTTTTGTTTTGCTTTGACAAGGAGGCGGGCCAGAGCTCGTGCCGACCGGTTCGCGCGAGCCCCGGCCCTTGTCGCCCTTTTATCTTGCCCCTACTTCCTTTTGATGTGATGCCTAAAATCCCTAGCGAGTGCGAGGCTCGGTTGAGCCGGAGACCCCCGAATCTGGTAGTGCCCATTAGGCGTTCGATGAAATGTCCAACAGAAGGCCGAGAGAGTAATCCGTGTTTAAGTTTGATCGTTTCATGTTTATGTATACATTTGTTGAAGCCCATCTGATTGTGGTGTTTTTGCCGTGCTTTCATGCGATTTCTTTAAAAAATCGGTCGTCATTGGTGGGTTGTTTTTGGTCTGGATCTTTTTCCTTTTTTCCTGCGTTTTGCGTCGCCGAAAGGGTAAGTTGGAGAATATGGGCGCCGGTCATTGAAAGCGGCTGGTGGTTGGGATTGGTTATGTGTTGGCATAGACCGGCGGCCGAAGGTTGGGTGTGGCGTTGTCGGCGGTAACGCGGCGGAGGGGTTGCAGATTCGGGCGTACAGAAGAAGAAGACCGAGGAAGAAGACGACCAATAAAAAAAAAAAGGAAAAAAAGAAAAGGGGCCAAAAGTTTTCAAAAAGGGCTGGGCTGAGGGCTGAAAATTTGCATATGGGCTCATTTTGAATGGGCCTGAGCTGAGGAGTGGGCTGAGTTTTTTTTAAAAAAAAGGAAAATGGGCTGTTTTAATTTCTTTGTTAATGGGCCATTTTAAAAGAATTTTCGACCGGGCCGTTCGGCCAGCCCGGTCGTTGCTCCAGCCCGGCCCGATAGGGGCCGGGTCGGTTTAATAGGGCCAGGTCTCCCGACCCGGTCCGAATTACTTTTTAATTAATTAAAAAAAATCCAAAAATTCGAAAAAAATTAAATATTAAAAAATATTAAGAAAAAATTTCGAAAAATCATTAAAAATTAAAAAAATGTTTTTTTTTAAATTTCAGAAAGGTTTTAAAAGTTTAATTTAATTTATTTTACTTTATTCCTTTTTTCGAATATTCAAAAATTTCAAAAAAAATTAAAAAAATTAGAAAATTCCAAAAACATTAATAAATGTCTTTATAAAAAAAAAATTCAGAAAAGCCAAAAAATTTTAAAATCTTAAAAGCCTTTTTTTTTAATTTCAGAAAATTCGAAAATATTAAAAATTTAAAAAATTTTAAAAATATTAAAAAATTCAAAAAAATCCAAAAAATCCAGAAAAATTCAAAAAATTCAGAAAAATCAGAAAAAAATTGCAAAAATTCAGAAAACCCTTAAAAAAGGAAAAGGACCAAATTTGAATAAGCTTTTAGGGCTCTACAATAGGCTTTTTTGAACGTGTTGCCATGACCTTAATTAATATACAATCAAGTTAGGTACCGAAAGGGCGTTAGTCATGCGACTAACGTAATCAAGTCCCCGATCCCAGATCCTCTGGTTGCGTAAAAAAAGCGAGACACGCTCCCATGTCTCGCTTGGTTTCTAGTCGACCTTAATAGGCTAGTGGCGACTCCTTGTTTATATTTTTGTGAATATCCCACGTCGTGCGGGGTATGGGCTTGGGAGAGCCCAAGTTAATTAAGGGCTGTTGGCCCGAAATTAACAATACCCTTAAACCTATTATTATTTTCAGAAAAATTTTAGTAGGTCGCGACAATCGCGTCACAAGCGATCTCACCTAACCATTGCCACACCTGCATGACTGTCAACTCATGCGTGCGTGCCATAAACAATCCAATCATCATGACATTAAGAGCATGCGAATAATCAGAGCATCTCACATAACTTTCTCATACCTCACATCCACACATATGCTCCGATTATTACGACCATCAAGGCCACGGCACAACCTTATGGTTGGTGGTCAATCGGTCGTAGACCAAGCATCATCCTCCCCCATGAGGCACGGAGACGTCACAGGCTCTCTCCCATCGACGGCATTCCCTATGGAGCATGGGGTCCGCTCACTGCTACAACCCCACATCTGACCA
Organism: Corymbia citriodora subsp. variegata; assembly: GCA_014858505.1. Lineage (NCBI taxonomy): Eukaryota > Viridiplantae > Streptophyta > Magnoliopsida > Myrtales > Myrtaceae > Corymbia > Corymbia citriodora. The sequence continues at coordinate 17,267,713 of CM026418.1, forward strand.
CTGTCAGGCGACCCAATGGTCACAACACAACCCCAATGGGGATTGGCGATCATCCGGCTCAACCGAGTTATCAACTTTAATATGACCATGCAACACATCAGCAAACAGTTCATTCTTATCTTTACTTTTGCTTGGTCGTGAATGCAACATCGCTCATGTGCTCATGCTCATGTAACATACCATTTCAAATAACCCACGCAATATGTCATGCAGCATCACTTGCCAATTCCGAAATTCAATTCAACCGGCATTCAAGCATTTCATCATCAATCACGAGTATAATTAACAATCGATACTTCAATTAATCACAACAATCAAGAGCACATCAAATTAAGACAAAATTAGCTTCTGCATGAACAGTGCCGTGAACAGTAATCGTGAATAGTAATCGTGAACAGTAATTATGAACAACGATTTTTCTGAAATTCAATTAATTAAAACATTTAATCCAAAATTTTAAAAAAAACATTAATTAAAATAATTAATCAAGCAATTTAAACAAATCATGCTTAATTAATCACATAGACACAATTAATCACAAATTAAGCACAATTAAGCTCAATAAGAAAAATTAAGCTAATCTAATCTTAACCATCTATCTAACCACCTATCTTAGGGTTAATAAAACTTAATTAAAATTCTTAAACCAACCTTACCACTAATTAACCAAACCCTAAGTAAGTTTAGGCACTAAATAAGGATTAGGGGCTAAACTCACCCATTAAGCAGGCCGGCGACACGAACACGGCGGCGGCGACAAACACGACACCCGAAGACCTCTACCACAGCGATCCAAGGTGGTCTCGGGGTTGGAAAAACAGCAGCAATCTCTGGTTCTCCCTGAACTTCTGAAAAAACGGCACTGCTTGGAGAAAAGTGGCTGACCGGAGAAAAACGGGCTGCCCGGAGCTCCGGCGAGCAGCGGGCCAGCAACCGGTGGCACCTGGGGGTTGAGGGGGAGCTGGTGGTGGCTAGGATGGGCGGTGGTTGGGTCAAAACTGAAGAAAAATGGCTGAAACAGGCGGAACAAGCAGGGACAGGCGGAACAGTGACGGTCTGGCAACAACCAGCTTCCGGCGGCCGTATGGGGCGGCCGGCGACTCCTTCCAATGATCGGCCGACACTATCTGAACGGAAATTTTCTTCTAAACACGATGGCAGGTGGCACGAACCGAGATTCACATGGGAAGGCCATGAACAACTCGATTTTCGGTGAAAGGTCAAAAACTGAAATTTTAGGAAGGAAGGGAAACAATGGAGAAAATGTGTGCGGTTTTGGAGAAGATGAAGAGGAGAGAGAGAGTAAAGTGAGGCTGAAGATAAGCCTCAAGTAAGGCCATTTAATGCAAAGTTCAACTTCCAAGAAAGATGACCTCATATTTTCTCTCTTCCTTTTACTTTTCTTCAAAATATCCAAAGGCATTTTGGTCATTTCCACCTTGCACATTTCTCAATCTGCTCTTGGGCTGAAAATGAATAGGAATGGGCTTCGGAATTTGTTGGGTTCAAATCGGTTCAGATTTAGACAACGGGCTTAGGAGGGTAAATGGTCGATTTAGCCCAACGGGCTCACTTGCTTGCCTCGGGCCTTCCATGGCGACTGTCCCACCTTAGGCGTGAGGCCCACACTGTTCTTGCCTGATCCACATCCTCGTAAGCTCGTTTTCTCGGTCCGTAAATCCCTTTTTCAAATACTCGACTCAATTGGTAGTGTTGACTGTCTAAAAAGCATCGTCCAAAAGTCCATCCTAGACGTTCTCGAAAATTTGAAGTCAAATATTGGATTATCATGCCTTGTCAATTTTGCTCGAATGCCATTTTGATACTACTCAGATTGACAGGCAGCTTCGAGGACTTACGCGTAATCGACTCATGCTAATTCAAGTTCAAGACTTCTCGACACATGGACGTCATTGACTGCATGAAATTGTGAATGATCGATTCTTATTTCAAAGTACACGATTACCAAGGATCAACATAAGGTCGTTTGTAGGCTCGATAACAGTAAATGGAATCACGCGTCGTCCCATTATGTTCTGTCCGCGAATCAACTTCTATTCGTCCCTGGAATCAGCCTGCATAACTACAAGATCGTCCTTACGCAAGTCTCACGGTCGAGTCATTTTCCCAGGTCAAGTTCTTTAGTCGCACAAGTTCTGTCCTCATTAGCATTTCCCCTCAAGATCAGTATCTCAAGAGTGATCAGTTCCAAGTGAGATCAACCAACAATGCATTGGCGAAATTAACGTTCATTCCTCCCTAAAAGAGCTCGAATTTTAGGAGATCACATTACCGATCACACAGACAGCTAAAATGAAGCCTCTAAATTTATAGCAATTCGGTGGATTGAGATTTTTTGCTTTTCATTGTTCCATACCCTACCACAAAAGATGGAGCCCCTGCATGAATTTTTTGCTTTTCATCGTTCCTTTTATAACTTTGCCCCACCAGAAAGTTTAGATGGAGGCCGAGGAAGTTCTGTCCACATTTATGCATATCTAGTTGTTGAGATTCGATTGAATTTGCATATCTAGAGACAGACTTAGTTGAAAAAATTGATATGTAGTTACTTAGCAAAAGCTTTCATATTATTGAAAAGAGTTTTAACACATTATAAGCAGTGCATCTATCATACAAATGCGTCGGTCGTTATATGTTAGGAGCCTATTGGCTATTGCTCCATTAATTAGTAGAATCACCATGTGCATCTAACCAAGGGAAATTGGAAAATGGAATTCAAATGTCGCCGCACATATTTGATTACTTCAGGCTTTCGTAGTTATCATGGATTTACTCCGACAGCACTCCTTAAATTCAGAGCATTGTGCTCCGTACTCAAACCGAGACTCCAAGCTCCGATCAACTGGTTGAATTCTTGCGACATAGACATCTTGTCAAGATCGTCTCCGTAGTTCCCTTCTCTTTCAAGGACTTGAGGACATCGGCTTGTAACATCTTAAATTCATCACTGGACAATATTCACTGTACACATATTGTCCGCTTTGGACCCCCTTCTCTTTCAAGGACTTGAGGACATCGGCTTGTAACATCTCGCGACATAGACATCTTGTTGAGATCATCTCCATAGTTCCCTTCTCTTTCAAGGACTTGAGGACATCGGCTTGTAACATCTTGAGTCCATCACTGTACATATATTGTCTGCCTTGGACCCCATTAGGCCTTCACGGTTTTGTTCCTTTGGATCGTCTCTTGTAGTTCCCTTCTCTTTCAAGGACTTTAAGGGCATTGGCTTGTAATATCTTAAGTCCATCACTGTATACATATTGTCCGCTTTGGACCCCATTGGGCCCTCACGGTTTTGTTCCTTTGGATTTTGCCTAGAAAACGCGTATGCACAAGTAAAGAACCCAGACACTTATAAGCCAGTCCAAGACTCCCTCCTTAGGTGATGTGGGATAAGAGACACACTTCCTCCCTACGCATGTCCGGGGATTGAGACAAGGACACACCACCATCCTTCCTCCCCGTGCACCGCCGCCTAGCCATCACATCGGTGATGGCATGCGCTCAAGCAGAGAGCGCTGTGAGGGGGGCGCATGAACGAATGAAAGATGATCTCTTTCAGCTCCTCGGCGGTATGCAAAGGAGTGACTCCACCTTCAATCATATTGCACACTCTGTACCCTTTCGTACACCATCCTGTTCTATCTCCTTGAGCTCATCGTCATCCCTTGGTGCCTCCACAAAGCATGCATCAGCTCCTACCTGCAAGTTTTATTACAATAAATAACATGAGTTAAGAAACCAAAAAAATGTTTTCCATTATTCGTTTCAAACGAAATGATATCAATGCTCTAGGAGGAAACACTATGTTCCATCTTGTAGAGTCTTGAAAGAACTAATAAACATTGTCCCAACAGTTTGACCATCCCGTAAATGCTAAGAAACGACGATTGGATTTACATAGTAAAATGAAAAATTGACAGAAATCATCATGCAGACATTTAAATGGTTAGGATATGTTGCTGCTATTCCCTTTACTTTTCCTTCTTCAGACAGAGCAATAGACAACAAATGTGTTGACGATTCTAGCCATCGGGTGAAACGACTAAAAGATCTTGGACATGTAATTTCTTTCAATCACCTCAGTTCCAACCGATAAAGCTCTAATTTTGACTTCATAAGCCATATTCATGAACAGTCTAAAAATGTATATCTTTCCCAGGATATTTTCATCAATAAGTGTAGTCACTAAACTCCTTATGTTGCAAAGACCAATATTGGAGGTAATGGGTGATAGTGGGTGTCAAGAGCGCAAAGGTTAAAGGAGAGGCAAATGGAGCACAAACTAAGAAGTCATATCATATAATCTACACTAGCATTATTGTAGAAGCTGCATGAGTTTCTGGATAAATGAAGTTACAGGATGAAAATATGGAGATTTACCAATACTTAAGATGCCAACATATCTATTTCTTCTTGTGATTAACTTTGCGTTGAACATCTAGACATCACTCGAATACTGTAATAATATCAAGAAAGAGGTCTCCCTATTGACTGTAAACCTGTCTCTCAGCACAGGATGACCATGTGACTCCTACTTAGACCAGTATTTCGGCTTCACAACGAGCAAAAGCCTCACTCAATGGTAGACCATGACAAGAAGCAAAGGACCAGTTAACTAGTACCTCCATGTAAAGATTAACCCTTAAAATGGCATCAGACGGGCTAGTTTTTGGCTGATGTTTTATGTGCATCAGTCCTAGCCACAAGGAAGAAGTCAAAATTCCAAGCATCCCTTGCGGATGCTATTTTATCAGCATGCTCCTCAGCTGGTATGACCTATAAATGAGGCAGTTTGAGAGAAATCACAGTTTTATGTGATTCTATGTTCCTGAGTTTTGAAAGAGAAAATCGCAGCTCAAATTTATCAAGGGAAGACTTCTGTACCTGCTTACCATGCATATGCCCAGAAATGACAATGATAATGATACTTATTCAGTATGCTAAACATAAAGAAGGAAGAAAGAACATGTGCTTGAGCTTTATGAGAAAGAGATACAATCTTACCACACTTCTTTGGCCATGCTTGATCCTAAAGAGGAAGCAATTTGAAATTAGTAGATGCACAGTTGTCAGACAGAATTCAGGAACAACTAACTCAATAAATGACAATTGACCCATAAATTGCTAACAAGGCATATACGAGTAATAATTTCTTTCATAGAATGTTCAACTGAAAAAAATTCAACATATCTGAAACTTAAAGATAGGCTCAAACTTGAGCTATCTCTATCCTTTTATGCTTTTACTGCATTTGTCTCGGTAGTTTGTCCTCTCCAATAGGTTCTTAACATGCATTTCGCGATAACCATTCCATGCTTAATGCAAATCAAGTGGCGCAGTTCTCAGCAACCCAACATCAGGGGAATCAACTATAACAAGCAAATTCTCTAGGCTATACCACAAATGAGCGTGCAATTTTACTCGCATCCGCAATTACGACCATTGTAACCTAACCAAATCCAAAATACACATCTACTAAACTCATCTTCGTAGATTCACCAACAGATTTCAACTTTTGTCTTCTATCAAGATTCTGTAATTTGGTATGTTGATAAGGCATATGATGGTAAATCGAGCAAATTAAGGATGGTAATTCTGAATGAAAGTTGGCAAATTCAAAGGTCTTTCTAAGCACAAGTATAAAGGGAAAATTGACCAAAAATTCTTAGATCTATCGTACTTTTATCAATTCAATTATAAACCTTTCAATTTACTAATTGAATTCTAAATATTTTTACGTTTTGCCAATTAAGTCAATCTGATCAATTTAGCTAGAAATCACTAATGTGGACACCAATCATATTATATGGCACTGCTGATGTTGAGGTGAATAATTTTTAATAATAATTTATATTTTTTTCAATTTTGTTATTTTTTCTCCTTTTTTTTTCTTCTATTTTCCTTCTTTTTCCTTTTCTTCTTTCTTTTTCCCTTTTTCCCTCTGCCAGTCACAGCTGGGCCTTACCGATGGCCAATAGAGATAGTGGACCTCAGGTGAGGGATGCCTGGGCCAGGCCTAGCAAGTAGAGTTGCCGATTCAAGATGACCAGCCAATTGATCAACCCAATCGAATGAATTGTCTTTGATTAGTTGATTATTAATGTTGACATTAACTACGTAAAAACTTGACTACAAATGGATATGAATATGTTCATAATTGTAACTCAATAAGGCAAATATGACCGTAACCCTCATTGAATGTATGGACGAGTGGCATCCGAGCAAAAGTCAAACTTGAAATTCAATTCGGTTGATGGTGTATGGAATCGAACATATCTCATACGTATAATCGATACCTGAATGTTTCACCGTATTAATGTAAGGCAAGAACATGGAATTGCCCAGGAAAAACCGATTCATCCAAGGTGGACAAATTACATCGTCGAGCAAGCAGAAATCTGCACTTCCATATCATTTTAGCTTCGGTACACTCAAAGACAATAGAGCTCCCAAGTCTCAAAAGCACCGATTCATCCAAGGTGGACAAATTACATCGTCGAGCAAACAGAAATCTGCACTTCCATATCATTTTAACTTCGGTACACTCAAAGACAATAGAGCTCCCAAGTCTCAAAAGCACCATAAGAAACGGGAGAAGGAAAAGACCATATCTACATCCTCTCACCGAGTTGGAACCAAAGCTTTCTAACGCTAAATTATCCTGCATCCACAGAAACACTTATTGAATCACTACACTGACTTTATTATAAGGCTAGACTTAAGTTCTCTTCCACGCATAGAAACCATATGATGAACTAGTTTCAACGTGAAAGAACCAAATGACTAGTGTAATTAATGGAGACCTATTGCCACCATAACATCCAACACAACAGACCCAAATATATATCGAAAACCTTATTATTGTCATCTCCCATGACTAACTACTGGCATCACATGATTTGTCATGCTATCCATGTACCCAGTGCTTGTGCTTGCAATACTATCCATGTAGACGTCAGTCTTCTTTTCCAATAAACGAACTGTCTCTTCTGGATTTACATCGATACCATTGACCCATGGATGATTAGCCATTGCTCTGAGTCCCTCCAATTCCATTGCTACTTCCTTCATGGTCGGCCTCTCCTCACCTTTTATTTCCAAGCATCTCTTGGCAAGGTTGGCAACTTCCCTCACCTGCTCATTGTTTCCTTCATATGTAATAACTTCCTCCACAATATGAAACAATTTGTCATTTTTCAATGATGAAAGAAAATATGTTGCCAAGCTCCGCTCTTCTTCTGGTTGGTCAAAAGAAAGCGCCTTCTTCCCTGTCAATAGCTCAGCTAGCACAACCCCGAAGCTATAAACATCACTCTTTTCTGTCAATTGGTTTGTGTGAAAGTATTCAGGGTCTAAGTATCCCAATGTTCCCTGAACCATAGTCGACAATTGTGTTTGATCAAGTGGGACTAATCTTGATGCTCCAAAGTCGGAGACTTTCGCAATGTAGTTAGCATCCAAAAGGATGTTTGCTGACTTAACATCTCGATGGATAATGGGAGTGGAAGCCATGGAGTGCAAGTACAAGAGGACTCCAGCAATTTCTGAAGCGATCCTCAACCTGGTCTCCCAAGATAACTTCGATGATTTGTTTGGGTCATGGATGTGGTCAAACAGAGTCCCATTGTTGACAAACTCATACACCAATAAAGGCACCTCTGTTTCCAAACAACATCCCAAAAGCTTGACCACGTTACGATTATTAATTTGAGAAAGCACAATGACTTCATTGATGAATTGTTCGATTTGACTCTGGTCCATGAGCTTGGACTTCTTAATTGCAACTATTAAATTATTTGATAATGACCCTCTGTAAACGGTACCGTATCCTCCTCGGCCGACTATTCTGCTCTCGTGATATTTGTCAGTTGCCTTCTCTAGCTCTTCAGCACTGAACAATTTTGCAGCTTTTGTGGTTCTGTCACGTAATTGTTGTTGCAAAAGCAAGCCACCATTTTGCTTGAAGTATTGTTCTTTGAGCCTGATAAGCTTCCTTTTCTTGTGTCCGAAGTACAAAAATCCCATGCTAAAAAGCAGCGCTATTATCCCCACAGCAATACCTTTATACAATACCAGTTTTTCATAATAATTAACCACATGATTAACTGCAAAGCGAATCATTGCACCATGTAAAAGTGGTCATGCATTCAAACTTTCTGTAGGATTACATGGTGAGCTTTTCTTGAAAAACTTAGTAGTTTTGGGACAGTTTGAATCTTAATTAGGACAATGGATTTGGTTAAGCTAATATACAAAAAAGGAAGAAAAGCACAATTGCCCCGGTCTACAAACCCAGTCATCAGTTTGACAGGTTTAATTCGACATGTAATAAGTCATAAAATTATAAACTCAAACTAACTACAAGAATACTTACCTTTTCCCTTGATCCTACAGTATACCTGCTTATAGTTTTCTAGATTCTACGAAACCAAATCCACGTCATTAAAGCATACGGTTATACAATACCGTTACGTTAGCACTGCTCATTATTAAAATACGATATGATACAGGAAGCCTGCTCACCAAATCATTGGCATGCTCCAAGTCTTCTATACATGTATATACAGAAACGGCAATTTTGTGACTTACATGGTTTTTCAGGTCAATACTGTGACTAATTCAATCCCACAATCTAGGACTCTGTGCTATAAGTGACAATGAAGATCACGCAACCAAAAGTCATATGGTACCAATATCAACATTCGCAACTTGATCTCTATAGATGGAAGATGTATTCGCGATTACTCAAAGCCCAGGGTCACCAAGACAACAGATGTTCCAAGAGTTCAGACATTGAGAAGAGTGAAATTGATCTACTTTTGAATTTTCAGAAAGCTCAATCGCGACGTAAATACTAATAGTCAATTTCCTCCGAAACCACAGACAACTTAAATTATATATTCTAGAAATCAGCTAGGATAGTATATTTTTTGAGTCAAGAAGTCCAAGTGAAATTAAAGAACTTACCAACCAAAATCTTCATCAAATGTGATGGATTAGCAGTGCATCCCTGTCTATCTCCACCACCCTTCTTGCCATCGCCATGATAACCTTTTGGGCATGAACATCTATAGCTCCCCTCAATATTATGGCACTTTCCCTCACATGGGTTCTTCTCTGGATCCATACATTCATCAATATCTACACAAATTAAACACACACATCAAATGTATCTAATCTTCTAAAAGAATCATATCAATACAAAGGACAAGTATAGAATGTTGATGTTATAAATGTACCATGACAACCATTCGGCAAGTAAGGATTGCCTCGATAACCTTCTTTGCAAGTGCACTTGTACCCCAATCCATTTTTGGCATCAGTGCAAATGGTGTTGTTGGTGCACATGTAGCTCATTCTATTCTTCTTGGCATCTTCACATGTTTGATTCCCAATCGCCCAATCGAGAACTAGAGGTTGCTTTTCAAATTTAAGGTTCGCGAGATCTTCAGACAAGAAATTGTAGAAGCCAATTTCGGCAACAAAGGCGTAGCTGCAAGGATTAAAATCCAGGACGTCGGAATGATTGGAAAAGCTATTAATGGAGATGTTGTAGTTGAAGGAATTCCTGGGGATGCTTGTCTCACAGCAACCGATACCAGAACATGACCCGTTATTGACGTCCAAAATGCTGCCGCACGAAGACATACACCCAAAAGAGAACTTTCCACGAGCGTCTACAAAGGAGGCCGATGTGTCGCAACCAATGGCGGTGAACTTATTCTTGGTGCTGGACATAGGGAATTTAGCTAGTGTGAGCCACTGATAGAGGCTTGAAGACACATCATACCCAGAAGAGTTATAGCAATCTCGACTGGTCCAAAGGGATATTCGCATCTCGTGATCCTCAACAGAAATGTTGAGTATTTGCAAGTTAGTGCTTTTGTTCTCCATGTAAGGTATGGGATGGCCAGTAGAGTAGTCACAATCGACTATATAATATGGGAGATCAAAGTGGCAGTCAGAACTGCTAGCACTTGATCCAAAGGGATATGGAATCGAGAGGTTTCCGCAGGAACTTTGGCATCCAGGCTTCGTGATTGAATCATCAGCTTCTGCTATGTGATTGTGGTATGGACCCAATATGATAATCCCAAGCACCATAGCTTTCAAAAGAATCTCGTGGATGACCATGGTTCTTCCTTCGATTCTCTCCATATGTCTTTTTCTCTCGATGAATCTGATGGGTTGAGGGTATAAGAAATAAGATGGGTTTTTCATTTCATCGGCTTAGTTCAAGCTGTGGAGTTAACATAAGCTGGTCCTAGACACTTGCATGAGACGATTCAATGATAATTCCGCGTGTGACCAAGTCTTCTGGTGTGCAGTGCAAGGTTACATTTTCCAAATGCATGATTTATTGGACATATTTTTCTTGGAATCTTTTGTCGCCACTCATCGAGAGAACAGGGCGCTGGGAGACCCAGACTGGAGTACTCATGTCAAAAAAGAGCCGCTCTTACTTTTCAAATATCCTGTGAAAGGATTCGGAGGATTTCACGGTTCAAGGAAATGTCTCTCCCTCCGTGGGAAAACATATTTGCACACCAAGAAAAATATGTCCAACAAATCATGCATTTGGAAAATGTAACCTTGCACGGCACACCAGAAGACTTGGTCACTCGTGGAATTATCATTGAATCGTCTCATGCAAGTGTCTAGGACCAGCTTATGTTACCTCCACGGTTCAAATATCCTGTAAACGACAATTCCTCTGTTTTATTAACGAATTCCATTTGTTAAATGACAATAACTAATGATAAACATAGAAATTTCTCCCAAAAATGTCCTTCAATTTCTTTATAGACCCTTGGAAAATCCCAAACTACCTATGTTACCAGACAATGCATTGGCAAATAATGTGCCCCTACTCATTAACTTACTAATCAGTGCTACCACTCTCACCACCACAAGCATCTGCAAGCTTTTTAATCTTGTTTTTGGTCAGACAAGCTTTTTAATTAGGGCCTTTGGGTTTGATTTCTTAAAATAGAACATTTCACTTATTATCTTTTTCTGAAAAACTTTGAATACATCATTGATAGAGAATATCAATGATGCAAGCTGCTTTCATTACATTACCAAGACTTGAGAAGTCAGGCAAAAACTGTAGTAAGCGTCTGCGGTGGGTGATTACAATTCCAAAACAGGAGGATGAGAAAAAAGAGAAATCAACAAGAGCAGACTGGTTTGATTGTATGCATGAAATGTGTTTCAAGGTGGATGGGCTCCAAGCTTTTTTATTAGGGCCGTTGGGTTTTGATTTCTTAAAATAGAACAAAATCACTTATTATTTTTACTAATAAACTTCAAGTAATTGTCAAAGCTTTACAAAAAATGAAAAAGCAAACGGTTAAAATGATGGGCAAAAACTATCAAAAACTTCCAATTATGCCAACTATGACACATTTACTATAATTTTTTTGTGATACAAAAAATTCGAAATTTGTACCCATATAATACATTTATCTTCCATCGAGGTTTCATCAATGAACACCATTAAAAATCTTTTTACATAAACGACGAAAGGCAAACTATGTTGACTTGGCGACCACGTGGCTTAAGTGAAATAAAATTGACAATATTTTGGCTGGGAAATCATCTAATGGAACCTTGATAGAGGGTAAATGTGTCATGTAAGTACAAGTTTGATTTTTTTGATGTCACAAGAAAAATTTTAGGGTAAATATATCATGGTGGACATAATTTAGATTTTTAATGTTACAAAAATGGAAATTCAAGCTAAATATGTCATAATTAATATAGATTAGGATTTTGGTGTCCTTTTTTACTAAAATCATTCAAAATATTGTACAAAATCTCACTACATCTCCCAAGAGACTTTTGATTTAGATTTGTCATTTTTTATTAGAGTTAAGGCTCCAAATTCCTTAAGATGGCTTACTTGCCAAATACTGCTTTGAACTCGATGAATTGTACAGCTGCCAACTATTGACTGGCTAGTAAGATGTTGGTGCGTTGCATGGATCTTAGAGTACATTTGTTGCATTGTTCTAAATATTGTTGTTGACATGAATTTTCACAAATCAATTTAAAATAATATTAGAACGTTTTCCTTGATAAACGGGGACTATGTCAAGGCCTCTCCTTTCGTGGAAAGAAAAGGTCTGCTCTTTTGTTAAACTCTTTTTCTTTTCTCTTTTTCAATCGCTGTCTACTCTTCTTAGCAGATTTTAGCAATTTTACTTATTTGTGCGGGCAATCACAAGCGATGCATGGTGTTCAAAATATGTTGATTTAGAAATTTGTACCCATATAATACATTTATCCTCCATTGAGATTTCGTCAATGAATACCATTAAAAATCTACTTACATGAACGATGAAAGGCAAATAATGTTGACTTGCCGACTACTTGCCTTAAGGGAAATGAAATTGACAACGTTTTGGCTGGAAAATCATCTAATGGAACTTTGATGGAGGGTGAATGTGTCATGTAAGTACAAGTTTGATTTTTTGATGTCATAAGAAAAATTTTAGGGTAAACATATCATGGTGGACATATTTTAGGTTTTTAATGTTAAAAAAAAAATTCAAGCTAAATGTGTCATAATTAACATAGATTAGGATTTCTGGTGTCTTTTTTTCCTAAAATCATTCAAAATGTTGTACAAAATCTCACTACATCTCCCAAGAGACTTTTGATTTAGATTTGTCATTTTTTACTAGAGTTAAGGCTCCAAATTCCTTAAAATGGCTTGCTTGCCAAAGACTGCTTTAAACTCAATGAAACGCACAGCTCCCAACTATTGACTGACTAGTAAGATGTTGGTGCGTTGCATGGATCTTCGAGTACATTTGTTGTATTGTTCTAAATATTGGTGTTGACATGAATTTTCACAAATCAATTTAAAATAATATTAGAACGTTTTCCTTAATAAACGGGGACTATGTCAAGGCCTCTCCTTTCGTGGAAAGAAAAGGTCTGCTCTTTCGTTAAACTCTTCTTCTTTTTTTCAATCCCTGTCAACTCTTCTTAGCAAATTTTAGCAATTTTACTTATTTGCACAGGCAATCACCAGCGATGCACTGCGTTCAAAATATGTTGATTTAGAACTTTATTTTTGTTGCATATATATTCAAAATATGTTAACTTAGCCCAAACCGGTCGACTCATCCCAATATGAAATTGTTGATTTAGATCGATTCAGATTTCGATTTGGAATCTGAAAATAACAAAAACTGGTCACCCTATACATAGAAGAAAGAGAGCAAAATCCACGAAATCTAAATCTGCAAAATAGAAGACATAATCGTCAAACCAAGTTACATCTTCCAGGTCAGAGTCAAGTCACAGATTTGGTCAGAGATCTGATAATTGCTAAGTAAAAAGGACTTTGGGAATTCGAAATTGATTTTCAGAAATTTCTTGAGGGTTGCCTTAAAGTTTCAGGTAAATGCCAGGTCAACGGGATCGGTTTCCTTGACAATTTCTCTTGTACGACAATACATCAAATCTGCCCGCCAACTTCGACCGTATCATTAATGGAGAGTATCGATGATGCAGGGTGCTTTCTTTTACATTAACAAGACTTGAGAAGTCAAGCAAAACAGTGGTAAGCGTATGAAGCGGGAGATTAGCTCACAACCACAAAACAGGAGAATCGGAAAGAAGTAAAATCAAGAAGAGACAGACCGGCTTGAGCTGGTGATCGCATGCATGAAAAAAATTGTATATTTCTGCTTTTAGACTGTATATATCCATTCTGAAAAAGAATGACGAGCAGCTTTAAAATAATTAATCAGCTAGCTTTAAAGAAGTAAAATGTGAACTTTTTCAATTGTTGCGTTCCACTATAGACTTTTAAATTAAGACAAGATACGCACATGGATTTTTTTTCCATTTTCTGGGCTAGAATTTCTACTTAATATGGATTGTGGTTGATACGTATTTGCGCAAGAATTATCATTGCAAAGAATTTTATTTTTTCTTTAATCTAAATACCCGTATTGTCAATATTTTGTTACGTCTTCATAATTTTTAGGAATGTCCTATCATACGTGTATCATATACCCTAATTAACTCTAATTTATCATGCGAAATTAAATCTGACCAATGTATTTCTCCCCTTTATCGGGCTATATACTCTCATTATGATGCATGACCAGGAAGATTATGTCCCATGCAAATAATTAAGTACGAAGAGGCTGGCCTCGGTAGGACTTCACTTCACCGAGATTCAGTTTCGATCAAAATGCCGAGAACACCAAGAAAGCCTAACAATCATTTTAGGTGGGGAGGCCATAATTACCTGATGTACGAGGATCAGTTAACTTCTTTGCTAGAACTTGTGCTAAGTTTTGTAACAACAAAGAAAAGCCTTACATCAAGGCTTCATTTCATTTGTTGGTGAAAAGTAAATGATTTGGAAAGCATTTTTCTAAAAATAATATCTTATATCTCTTATATAAATTGGAGAACAAAAAAATATTTTCATCGTGTTTGACGAGACAATTAAATTATCATAACTCATGGCCACTTGCATAGACGATTCAACAGTAACCTCGTGTGACGAAGTCTTGCGCTAAAGAGGTATAGCAGATTCGACCTGTCCACCCGGCTTCTCGCATCTCATGATCCTTAACAAAGATGTTGAGTATTTGTATGTTAGTACTTTTACGGGAGAATTGCCAAAAAAGTCCTAAATCTATTGGAGTTATGCCAATTTAGTCCTAAACCTTTTTTTTTTACCGATTCAGTCCTAAACCTTTTGTGATTATGCCAATTGAGTCCATCTGGCCAAATTTGGCCGGCCGGAGCTGACGTGGACACCGGCCAATGCCGGCGATAATATTTTAATATTTTTTTTTTCTGAATTTTTTTATTTTTTCTGAATTTTTTATTGTTTTTTTAAATTTTTCTGTTTTTTTTCTTTTCTTTTCTTTTTCTCCCCCTCCCCTCCCCCCCACCGGCGGCAATGGCCGGCCAGCTCCGACGAGGCTACCAGCCACTGCACGAGGGCCGCGAAGCCCTCGCCGGCGGCCTCGCCCAGACCAGGGCGAGGCCGCCTTCGCCCAGATCTGGGCAAAGCCCCCTCGCCGTGGCCGGCGCCCAGATCTAGATCTGGGTGAAGCCGCCTCGCCGCGGCCGGCGCCCAGATCGGGGGCGAAGCCGCCTCGCCGCGGCCGGCGCCCAGATCGGGGGCGAAGCCGCCTCGCCGCGGCCGGCCTCGCCCAGATCTGGGCGAAGCCGGGGCCGCGACCCTCGCCGGCGGCCCCCAGGTCTAGGCGAGGTCGCCGGCGAGGCCTTCGCAGCCCTCGCGCAGTGGCTGGCAGCCTTGTCGGCGCTGGCCGGCCACTGCCGCCGGCGGGGGTAGGGGAGGGGAGGGGAGGGGAGAAAAAAAGAAAAGAAAAGAAAAGAAACAGAGAAATTAAAAAAAAAATAAAAAAATTCGGAAAATAATAAAAAAATCAAAAAAAAATTATTAAAATATTGTCGCCGACGCCGGCCGGTGTCCACGTCAGCTTCGGCCGGCCAAATTTGACCAGAAGGACTCAATTGGCACAATCGCAAAATGTTTAGGACTAAATTAGTCAAAAAAAAAAGGTTTATGATTAAATTGGCACAACCCCAATAGGTTTAGGACTTTCTTGGCAATTCTCCCGTACTTTTATTGACCATATAAAGTGTTGGAGGGTCAATAGAGTCATTGCAATCGACAATTAACGATGGAGCTATCAATGCGGCAGTCAGAACAACCGTTGCTCGATCCTAGGGGGTGTGGAATCAACGGTTTCCACAGGAACTTTGGCATCTGGGCTTCATCATTGAATCATCAGCTTCTGCTATGCGATTGTGGTATGGACCCAATACAGTGGTACTCTTTCAGGAGAAGTACGTGGATGACCATGGTTCTTCCTTCAACTCCTTTGCGTGTATATACATATAAGTATTGATACAATATTATTAGTGTAACACATTCATCTCCATCAAGGTTTCATCAGTGGGTGCTGATAAGAATTTGCCTATATGAACAACGAAAGGCAAATAATGTTTCTAGAGCACTCACATGGCTTAAGTAAAATAAAAACAATGTCGTTTTAATTGGAAAATCATCTGAAGGAACCTTGATGGCGGGTTAATGTATCATGCGAGTACAAGTTTGGGGTTCTTAATGTAAAAAGAAAAGTTTTAGGGTAAATATATCACAATAGATATAGTTTGGGTGTTTTTATGTTACAAAACAAAGTATTAGATGGAAATTTAATAGCAGTATTGTGTTGGCCATTTGAGAGCTTACCTTGTACTCTAACAATTATAGCGCACATAAATAAATATAATGTTTCTTTTCGATAAATAAACTCTAGAATAGATAGAATTAATGATGTAATATCTTTGAATACGCTGTCATAAAGGTAGTGTGGCAGAACTTTAATTAGATATAGCAAATGTGATAGTCCGTCAACAAATTAACTTGGCCTGAGCTGATTGACTCACCCAGTAAAAAAATGTTGATTGAGATCAGTTCGGGTTTCGATTTGAAATGTCAAAGAACAAGAACTAACCAACCTATATATAGAGGAAGAACGAAATCCGCAGTGTCTAAATATGCAAAATAGAAAACATAATCCTCAAACCAAGTTACATCTTCCGGTTCAGAGTAAAGCCACATATATGGTCCGAGATCTTATCGTTGCTAAGTAAAAAGGACTTCGGGAGTCTGAAATTGATTTTCAGGTAAATGCCAAGTCAACAGGTCGATTTCCCTGACAATTTCTCATGCACAACAATATGTCTTATCAGGATTTGTTATTGCCCGCCAACTTTGACTGCATCATTGATAGAGAACATCAATGATTCAGGCTGCTTTCATTAAATTGCCAAGACTTGAGAAGTCAAGCAAAACAAGAGTAGGCATATGAAGTGGTCGAGAGATCCTAATCCCAAAACAAAAGAGTGAGAAAAGGAGAAAAATCGACAAGAGCAGACTGGTTTGAGCTGGTGATTGTATGCATGAAAATGTGTTTCAAGTTCGATGAATTTACACTTGAAAAATTGTATAATTATGATTTTTGACTTTATGTATGCATTTTGAAAAAGAATAACGTGTAGCTTCAAGATAAATAATCGATTAACTTCAAAGATATTAAATATAAACTTTTTCAATTGTTGCGTTGCAAAATTCAGATTTCTAGATAAGATTCCATTATATACTTTTAAATTAAGACAAGATATATCACACGTGGACTGTTTTTCCTTTTCCTGGGCTAGAATTTCTAATTAATTAGATTGTGATTAATATGTATGTGCGGAGAATTATTATCGCAAAGAATTTTCTTTTTCCTTTAATCTAGTACCTATATTGTATATATTTTGTTGAATTATCATAATCTTGGGGAACATCCTCCTATCTTGCTATCATCTCAATAGATAAATAAAAACCTAATTGCGATTACGAAAAGTCATTTTGAAAAAACCAAGCTAAGTGAACAAAAAGCATAATAGAGTTGACGAGAAACTATTAGAAAAATTATAAATCTATTGCTCCTAAACTATTTAACTGTGTCAATTTAGCCATAAACTTTATGGTAATGTCTCTCCCTTCGTGGAAAAACAAAAGTCTAGTCTTCTCCTTTTCCAATAGATTTTTTATAGTTGAAATATTGGGGCAAAACATAGAAGTAGATAGGGAAAGGAGAAGACCTAACCCTTTGTCTTTTACTAAGAAAGAGACTCCTTGGTAAACTCTAAAATACAACAATTCCAAAGCATAATAGCGCTCCGTAACTCTCAATTGTTAAACGACAATCTCTTGAATTTCATTAGTTGAATTGACAAGAGCTAATGATAGCCTTAAAAATTTCTCTCCAAAAAATTCTTAAATTTCTCTATAGACCCTTTGAAAATCCCAAAACTGCTTACGTTTTAGATGATGCATTGGTAAATGATGAGGGTTCCAACTCATTAACTTATTAATTGGGCTCCCACTCTCACCTCCTCGAGCATCTACAAGCTTTTCAACTGGGCCCTTGAGGTTTGATTTCTTAAAATAGAACAAGACTTCACTTATTATCTTTTCTAATAACATTCGAATGCATCATTGATATCAATGATGCAGGCTTCTTTCATTACATTGCAAAGACTTGAGAAGTCGAGCAAAGACAGTAGTAGGCGCATGCATTGGGAGATCAAAATTCCAAAACAAGAGAATGAGAAAGAAGAAAAAAAATACAAGAGACTGGTTTGAGGGGGTGATTGTATGCATGAAATGTGTTTCAAGGTGGATGGGTTTATACTTGAAAATTTGTATTTTTCTATTTATGGACTATATATATGCATTCTGAAAAAGAATAATGTGAAGCTTCAAAATAATTAATGCACTAGCTTCAAAGTGGTCAAATATAAATTTTTTCAATTGTTGTGTTATGAAATTAAGATTTCTAAATAAGATTGCATTAGAGGCTTTTAAATTAAGACAAAGATACATCTCACGTAAATCCTTTTTTTCCCCTTTTCTGGGCTAGAATTCCTAAATAATATGAAAATGGGGTTGATACGTATTTGCAGAGAATTATCATCGCCAGGAATTTTATTTTTCCGTTTCCCTTTTTCTGATCAAGTAACTGTAGTTATTGGATTAGTTCAAGCTGTGGAGTTAACATCAGCCGGTCCTGGAGACATGCATGAGATGATTCCACGACGGTTCCTCGTGCGACGAAGTCTTTGTGCAGTGTGGGGCAGGGCACGTTTAAATATTCCAAATGGACGATTTATTTGACATTTATTTCTTGAATCTTTCGTCGGTGCTTATCGAGAAAAAACAGGCCATTGTGGACCAGAGACTGGTGCACAATTGTCACAGAAGAGCTACTCTTACTTTCCGAATAATCCCTGAAAGAAATCTTAGGAGTTTTAGGGAAATGTCTCTCCCTCCGTGGGAAAGCAAAACTCTTGGTCTTCTCCTTTTACTATCGAACGACCGGACGCTGTCTATGTTTGAGCATTTCCATAACATAATATTGGACCGTAACTGCTGGTCGTTACACGGCAATGACCGATGAAAAAGAGCCAACTTGTTGACAAATTTAATCAGTTAATAACCTTAGAAATTTCTTTGTATAATATTCTTAGATTTCTTTTCATCGACTGTTTGAAAATCTGAACTGCTGATTAAATTGGATGATGCATGATATATGATGTTCATCCCAACTCGTTTAGTAATTAATTAGGCATTCGCCTCTCACCATAACAAGCATCCACCAACTTTTTTTTATTAGGGTACTTGGGTTTTGATTTCTTATAATAAAACAAAAGTATCTTATTAACTATTCTAATAAAATTAATAAAATTTTTAAATTTTCAATCCTATGTTAATTTTATATATTTGAGAACTTTAAGAAGTGCGTGTCTAATAAAAGTCCTGTAAAATTATAAAAAACCGAGAAAACAAATACTAAAAATCATTAGAAACATTGTGCAGAATTCCACTTGCCCCTCTGAAGAGACTTTAACTTAGATTTATCATTTTCTACTGAAGTTAACGCACCAAATTCCTTGAATTGGCTTGCTCGCCCAAAACAGCTCCAAAAAATATGAGTTGGGTAGGTGTTTTCATGTCGCTAGTAATCAACAAGCTATCTAAATAATGTCGTGATCAATATGGCTTGTGCAGAAATTGAAAAGAGTTCTGAAGGTTGTGTCATACCTAACAGAAAGACAAACTAGCCAAATTCTATCAGTTCTTAGATGGTAATCAAACCTTAAAGTGGGAAGGAACAGGTTTGACTTTTAAGAGGAAAAGAGAAAAAGAATTGGGACTCCATAAGTAGATTAAGGGTGCACTTGATCAAGGGAAAGCGTTTTCCAGACTTTTATCTGTTTCGTTCACTAACGATGATTAATTAATTGAAAACACTTTCAAATCATGAAAAACTTCATACATAAAATTAGGAAAGTGAACTCTCAAATTCAAGAAGATGAAAACACTTTCTGAAATTGCTCATCTTAAATTTATTAATATTTTATTTTATTCTTTTATTTTTTTTTCTTTTTCTTTTTTTTTTTTTCTCATTTCTTACTTTTTCTTTTGCCTTCTTCTTGTCTCAACTAGTCGCCAA
>CM026418.1:17287917-17305891 GCA_014858505.1 Corymbia citriodora subsp. variegata
CGATACTTCTGCAACAACAACAAAAACAAAATTCCGCACCTTCAAATGATCCCGATCAAGTTCATCGAGTCCGCAGGCAAATCTCTAATTCTTTGGATGCTCATAAAACTATTTCGAAAAGCTCTCAGCAACCAAAAAAAGCTGCAGCATTGTCACACATCACATCATCGAGTAACGCGATATAAGGTCAGATACTTGAAAATAGTTTTTTAGTGTTACGATCCTTGAATGCTGGATCATGTGTCGTGAATATCTGAACTTCATAGTAACCTGTAAGTGGCTGGCGACGCTCGTTTTCCTAAGACCAGGGACATCCATAAGCTGAAGAATTTTCTTTGGCTGAGCTCCTGTGAACCAAAAATGGATCAAAGACCCTTAGTAACTGTTGAATGAAGAGAAAGCGTCGTGTCTGCATCACAAAGATAGGGAACATTAAATTAGATGGTAGATCCGGCGGACTCTTTAGTCTTACTGTCGATGCCTAAAAGTTGGACCGCTCGCACGAATTTCTCGTGTAGCTCGTGAGTCCAAATTAACTTAGTCTTCTTGTGGAGCCGCAAGTTGGCATCATTCTCCTGTTTGTCACAATCCACTTCTTTGAATTCCGGCTCTCTCGGCCTCGCTTCACCCCGCTTTGCAGCAATTGCAGTTAGTTGGCTCTCTGGTTCATCATCGCCCTCCTTGGAGGAGTCCCAATCGATACTGTCCTCTGTGACTTGTGTCATTTGATCTCTTTTCCACATGAACGAAAATTGCCAAAGGTCTCTGATGTCCAGCTTGCTGATCGGTTTTAGAAGATAAAGCGATGCCCCGCTTCGAAGTGCGCCTAACATTGTGCTCTCGTTATTATCAGCTGTCATGACTACACCAGAACAAACACGAGTGATCGGAAACAGTCTATACCCATGAACGAAGCTAGCACTTTTAGAGCGTAGAAAGTACACTTACTAATAACCGGCAAATTGGACGATCTTCCTAGTTTCTCTAAGACCTCAAACTTGTCTGCGTCGGGCAAGTGAATTTCGGTTAGAATGAGGTCGACGTTGTCCTGCCTTTCCTGGATGACAGATAAGGCGTCGCCAATGCTTTTGGCCGTCAATACTGTAAGCAAACGAGACAATCAAAATCCGGAACTTGGCCAAGGAAATTGAAACGAACACAAAATAAACTGACTAGATCTTTCATTCTCAAGAAGCACATGCCATTAAGAACATGCCATATTGCAGTACTGAAACAAGAGAGAGAAAGAAGGACAAGCATATCTCCATCTTCCGACAAGAACCTTTGTATCCGAACATAAGAAGCATCCTCGAAGTAATGGCCAGAGTCGCGGAATCCCCATCGACGACCAACACTTTAACACCGGCTGGTACCAGATCAGCATCTTGAACCCTCGATTTGATCGAATTACCCGCTTCTTCTGTCGCCTTGTTAGGCGGGGGAGACATGGCTGGTTTTGGACTGAGACTATGTTGACACGATGAGAGGTACAGAGAAGATTGGATGGCGAACGAGGGCAGGGAAGAGGCAACGGCTTTATAGCAGTGACAGCCAAATGAATTCAAAACATTACCGATTTAAGTCTCGACACACCAAAGAACTGGAGTCAACAAAAGAAGAAGGCTACAGCAAAGAGCGTAGTTGGTTGAAATTATTGGATCATCTTGTCCAATAAGGCAAGAAAAGCAACACCCATCTTTTGGAATGTTACTGGATTAAGGCATGCAACTTAAATTACAGATTTACTTATAAGGAAGATTGGCAAAAATCTCTAACGTTTAAACATGCATTTAATTGGTTACTCATTTTGTTTAGGGAACCTTTTTATTTTTAATTTATTAGGTGCATGGAGATTATATGTGTATAAGTAGGGGTGAGCACATTGGACCGTCCGAACCGAGAACCGCTCGAACCGGCCAGTTTGGTCCGGTTCCCGAGAGCATTGGTCCGGTCCCTAGTTCCATAAAAATGGAATCGGTGATTTTCGGTCCGGTTCCCGGTTCCAGGGGGAACCGACCGAACTAAACCGACAAATTTCTATTTAAAATATATTTTTTAAATTTCTTAAAAAATGCAATAAACCCTAAGATGATAATATTTCTAGTATTTTTTTAATTTTGTTTTGGCTAAGTGATCGGTCCTATTAGACCGGACTAGACCGGACCAAACCATTAGTCCGGTCCAATTCCCGGTCCTAGGATCGTCCAGTCCGGTCCATGGTCTCAAAAAATGAGAACCGGTCCTACCGGTTCCACCTTGGAACCAGATCGAATTGGGAACCGATCACCCCTATGTATAAGGTATAATTAGTAATGTGGGATTACAGTTTACATTTACCTTGCACAAAAGATGAGTCAAGATCGGATTCTATGAAGCTGCTCTAGAACTTCTCTAGATGAGGAGATGAAAAGGTTGTCGCCCACATTCATTTCAAATTCTCTATGCAAATGCAAATGTATCAATCCTAGAAAAGCAAGACTCCACAAAAATTGGTTTAATACTAAAAATGAATTTTTGTTAAGCACTGACTCTTTTTATAAGTTGTAAATTAGGCACAAAGACATATGTAAGGTTGATTATTTGTGAGTACGGTGGCTCTGTCTACTAACTTGAAGAGGAGAAAAATTAGGGATGGCAATAGAGTAAGGCGGGTGCAGATGTAATAATCTCTGAAAAAAATTTGCAAGCTAGGTGAATCATTTTGAGAAAATTATTGATTAGTGCCAAATCTAATTCACATGCCTGCTCACATCTTTTTAATGTGGGATAAAACACCTCTTAGTTTGTTTGTTAATAAAGTATAAACAATCCCCACGTTATTTGTAATGCAAAATTACAAAAATAAATGTTAAAAATATATGATCAAAATTTTCATGTGACTAATATACATACATAAATGTCTATTTAGAGTGAAACCTTTAAAAATTTTAGTAGCTATGCTTTAAGCTTGCTACTTTACTAATAGAATCAAATATACTATATATATACTAACATCTCGTTCCAACGAAAAGTTCATAATTTACTTAGCACTATAATGGCATTGTGCTTGTACTTGTTTGATAAGTTTTTTTAGAAAGTAACTCTAACTTCCGTAAGAAGCAACACCATTTTTAAGTTCATATAGGTGAAATATGTACAATGCATTTCTCAAACTAATAAACACATTACTAATTTGTATTATATTTCATTAAGAATATAATTCTACCTACAAAACATAACAAATGATACTAACTTCTTATGTCCAAACTAATGTCAATATCAAACGATCACTATCACTAACTTGTTTTTACCCATTAAATGTTATAACTAGTGATATTCTAATATTAGGTCGAGTTGCCATCATTGGTAATTTTAATTAAAGGGTTTCAACCCATTTCTTTTGAGGTCATCTTTACCAATCTCTTGATAGAGCTTTTGTAAAGGGATTGACCATATTCTTGCTTAACCTCACGTAAACAATTGCCATGGCATCATCTTGAATCATCTCATGTACTCCGGTCTACTATAAGCTCTTACCAAAGTAGCTTAACTATCACAATGGATAGAAACATGAGACATAGGGCTAAGTCATAATTTGATATCCAACGATAAATTTCTAATTCATTTAGCCTCTTTCCTAGTTTCCACTAAAGCAACGAATTCATATTCCATAGTCAAGTGAGTTATGCCTGGCCCAAGATACAACAAATCCACCTAAGTGAAAATCTATTTAAAAGTAAAATGTTTATCACCCATACTTGTAATCCAATTAGTATCAATGTATCCTTCTAATACAACTAGATAATCATTATAGATCGGTCCCAAATAAGTTCTTTCAAGATAACAAAAAATTCTAGCAATAACTTTTCAATGTTCTATATTTGAATTATTAGTATATCTGCTCAACTTACCCATGAAAAAAGCAACATCAAGTCTAGTACAATGCATTGCATAGCACTCGCATATTCAAATTGTGCTACTACTCTATTAGTATTATAATATAATTTAGTATTGGAATCAAATGAAGTATACATTTCTTTAAAACAAATCCATTGAAATTTATTTAACAATTTTCGATGTAATCACTTTGAGTCCAAGAATAACCCCTATTATATCTTTTAACTTCCCAAGATAGTATCCACTTCATCCAAATCTTTCATTTTGAAAACGGAAGTTAGATGCTTCTCCATCCTAATATCTCCAATCATAATGGTTTCAAAAATAACAATATCATCAGCATATAAGTACACTGAAACATTATAATCTTTATCAAATTTAGAATATATACACTTATCTGCATTATTGTGTTTGAAACCAACAAACAATATAACTAAATCAAAATTTTCAATGTCACTACTTTGATGCTTGCTTAAGCTCATAAACATAATACCAGTACTGTACTGATGCTGCCCCTCTAGATAAAATGCACAACAACTTTGTCCTTTCAAAGCAATTAAGTCATACCAAGTGAAAAGTAATAGAACATGGGTAATTCTTTTTCAAATAATCTCTACATGCCCACTCCATAGTGAAGAAGTATCTAGATTGATTCTGGATTCGATCCACATGTCCAGGGATATACTTCAGAAAAATGTGGAGCTTTGACCAAACTCTAGAGTAACTTTTGTGCAAAGTATACTTTCCTTCTAATCTTCCATACTCGCAAGGCCTATTTCCCCGCAAAAGAATAATTTCACCCGTCTTTAGTATAATTATGCTGCAGGAGTGAAACTCAGACAACAAGAGCAGGAGGAACTGTGCTGGCATCGAACTCCAAATTCACAAGTGAAGATTATAACAAACGCGAATTCGCTTAGCAAATCAATGCACCAACACGAAGCTAAGCCACTCATCCCATTTCCAATTTCTTCACATGAAAGCTTAGTTCTCAACCTAGACGACACCCTAAATGAGAAATCAACATCCATACACAGACCCTACTTAGTCCACTCGATCGATTGTAACACAAAATAAAGACTAGAACGGAGAACTGAAAGGCACGTCATAATGGGAAAGAGGAGGAAGATCCGGAATCCGTGGATGACATCTCAAGGATTGCCTGACCATGAGCCACTATAGGCTTGTATTGCTTCCAGCTTTGACTCCATTGTTTCACAAATAATTTCTTAAAATTATTGGGAAAAATTAAACAATGATAGAGTCAGATTTTGAGATATGATAATACTATCTTGAAGAAATTATTTATTTCTCAATGTTGCTAATGATTATTGACAAAAATCCTCCAAGTTACAATAAAATCTCGATGAAATTACCTATAACAATTTTGGTTTTTCTTGAGAATCTCTCAAAAGGAAACAAATTTAAAAAAAAAACGAAAAATGGAAGCTGAAGATAAGTAACTAACATACATATTCAGTAATTAATAGCGAAAGATAAAAAGATTTATCCGACACAACCTTCCAAATGCTAAGAAATTATATCTAAACAAATACGATCTCTAAAATATATTTTTTTTATGACCCAGGAAACCCGCACCCCGCCGATAGCTAGAGGAGTAAACCCTGGGGGCCGCACGTGCTAGCCACCACACACATACAACTAGGTAAGTCACCCTATGATGAAGTTGGGATTCGAACTCTCGACCTTTTGCGAGAGGAAGAGAGCGTGAACCAACAACACCACCCAAGTAGGTGGTATCTCTAAAATATTCGTAGCCAAAGAATTAAATTAGGAATTTAAATAAATAATAATAAAAAAACCATAACTCCTTTGTGAACAATCTCATTATTTTAAAAGGGCACTATGATTAATTTAAATATAAAAATTATTGATTAGTGCCGAAGCTAGTCCACATTGGCGCTAACTTTATTTCGAAACAAATTACCTGCAGTAAGCACTTTGCAACTTAGACCAGTAAAAACCATATTTCTCTTCTCTTTGTTCATGAAATTGAAAATTTTTATTGTTGCAGATAACCTATCTTGATGGAAACATACAGCACCAGTAATGGAGTACAGCATCAGGCCCCCCCTTCCCAGATATCATCTCCATATATCACCCAAGTGACCATCTTCTTTCGCCACGACAAACATTGTGTCCCTCCGGTTCCTGCATCGTCGCCGTTGCCACCACTTTCGATGCTGGTGGATCTCCTGTCCTTGATGATTGCATTTCCACGATCTCTTTTCCTGTGGACTTGATTCCAGTGCGAAAGGAGCTGCGAGATAGCTGGTTGCTTGACATGAATAAGGGGTTGGCGGCAGGATATGATGTCCAATCGCTCTAGTCCCATGGTTCCCGATCTCGATCACGTGCCATCACAAGGGAAATATCAGGATTTGGCTGAAAACAGCTCAGGGGATGAGTCTTTAGTTGTTGCCGTTGCTTGGAGACTCAACTCTGAAAATGAAAGGAGTTCTTGCTGATGCGTTGCGGATGACAAGCGATATGATTCGGGATGCCCCGTCTTGAGGATGGTATCTTGGTTTAGTTTCAAGGAACGGCGGTATTTCTGCAACAAAAGAAAAAAAAATCCCCTTTCAAATGATTTTGATCAAATTCATTAAGTTTGCAGGTGAATCTCTGTCATGTAATACTCATAAAACTATTTCAAAAGCTCTCGACAGCCAAAAAAGCTGCAACATCATCACACATCACGTGATGAAGTAACGCACGGTATAAAGTCGGATATTTGAAAACGGGTTTTAGTGTTATGATCCTCATATGTCAGGTCATGTGACGCGAATATTTGAACTACGTAGTAACCTGTAAGTGGCTTGCAACACTCTGTTTCCTGATACCAGGGACATTCATGAGCTGAAGAATTTGCTTTGGCTGAGCTCCTGCGAAACAAAAATGGATCAAGGACCCTTAGTAACTGTTGAATCAAGATAAAGCATCGTGTCTGCATCACAAAGATAGGGGACATTAAATTAGATGGTAGATCCAGCAAACTCTTTAGTCCTTACTGTCGATGCCCACAAGTCGGACCGCTCGAACGAATTTCTCGTGGAGCTCATGAGTCCAAATTAACTTAGTTTTCTTGTGGAGCCGCAAGTTGGCATCATATTCCTCTTTGTATCCATCCACTTCTGTGCATTCATGTTTTCTCGGCCGCACTTCACCCTGCTTCGCAGCAATCGCAGGTAGTTGGCTCTCTGGTTCATCATCGCCCTCCTCCTCCTCAGACGAGTCCTGATCGGTATTGCCCTCTGTGACTTGTGTCATTTGATCTCTTTTCCACATGAACGAAAATTGCCAAAGGTCTCTGATGTCCAACTTGCTGATCGGTTTCAGAAGATAAAGCGACGCCCCCCTTAGAAGCGCACCTAACATCGTGCTCTCGTTATTATCAGCTGTCATAACTACACCAGAACAAACAGATGAGTGATCTGAAACAATCTTTACACATGAATGAAGCTAGCAATTTTAGCGGGTAAGAAAGTACACTTACTAATAAATGGCAAATTGGACGCTCTTCCTAGTTTCTCTAAGACCTCGAACTTGTCTGCGTCGGGCAAGTGAATTTCGGTTAGGATGAGGTCGAGGTTGGCCCGCCTTTCCCGGATGATGGATAAGGCGTTGCCAATGCTTTCCGCAGTCAGAACTGTAAGCAAACGAGACAATCAAAATAGGGAAGAAAGAAAACTCTTGGCCATGGAAATTGAAAAGAACGCAAAAATAA
This sequence comes from Corymbia citriodora subsp. variegata, assembly GCA_014858505.1. NCBI lineage: Eukaryota > Viridiplantae > Streptophyta > Magnoliopsida > Myrtales > Myrtaceae > Corymbia > Corymbia citriodora. Next base: position 17,295,542 of record CM026418.1, read on the forward strand.
ACCGACTAGATCTTTCATTCTCAAGAAGCACAAGCCAATAAGAACAAGACATATTGCTGTTAAAAGGGTACTGAAACGAGAGAGAGAGAGAGAGAGAGAGAGAGAGAGAGAAGGACAAGCATATCTCTATCTTCCAACAAGAACCTTGGTATCCGAAGGTGAGAAGCATCCTCGAAGTAATGGCTAGAGTCGCGGAATCTCCGTCGACAACCAACACTTTGACACCGGTTGGTACTAGATCAGCATCTTGAACCCTCGATTTGATCGAATTACCTGCTTCCTCTGTCGGCTCGTTAGGCGGGGGAGACATGGCTTGTTTTGGACTGGGACTATATCGAGACGATGTGAGGTGGAGAGAAGACTGGAGGGCAAGGAGGGCAGGGAAGAGCCAAGGGCTTTATAGCAGTGACGGAGCCAACATACCAAAGAAGTGAAGTCAAAAATAGATTGCAATATCGAAGAACACGGTAGGTCCACATTATTTCATCATCTTGTCCGATAAGGCAAGGAAATCAACACCCATCTTTTGGAATGTCACTGATTCTAAGGCGTGCAACTTAAATTATAGATTTACTTATAAGGAATATTGGAAAAAGTCTCTAATTTTATAATATGCATTTAATCGGTTCCTCATTTTGTTTTTTTTTTATTCCTATTTTGTTTAGGGAACTTTTTTTTTGGTTAGGTGGATGGAGATTACATGTACATAAGGCACATTATAGTCATGTACTTTAGCGGTGTGGGATTACGGATTACATCAACCTTGCACAAAAGGTAAGTCAAGCTCTGATTCTACAAAACCACTCTAGAACTTCTCTACATACTGAGACGAAGAGATGTCACCCACGTTCATTCTATATTCTCTATGCAAATGCAAATGAATCAATCATAAAACAAGCAAGACCAGAAAAAATTTGGTTTAATCCTGGAAATGAATTTTTGTTAAGCACATTCTTTTATATAAGTTGTAAACTAGGCACAAAGACATAAGTAAGGCTGTCTCTACTGACTTGAAGAGGAGAAAAATTAGGGATGGCGATGGAGGTAGGTGCGGTCGTGGCATCGCCTTTACTGTCCCATTGTTATCAGTGATTCCCTGTCCCCGCCTTATTTATCAGTGATTCCCTGTCCCCGCCTTATACCCTGTATAGGGTATTTTTTTATTATTATTATTTTTTTTTATGACTCAGGGAACCCCGCACCCCATCAACAGCCGGGGGAGTAAACCCTGGGGGCCACACGTACTAGCCACCACACACGTGAAACCAGTTAAGTTACTCTATGACGAAACTGGGATTTGAATTCTCGATCTTTTGCGAGAGGAAGAGAGCGCGAACCAGCAGCGCCACCCAAGTGAATGGTCTGTATAGGGTATTTTAATATATCTCATTCCCAACTTTAGCCATGCAAATTTCCATGTCGAGATTAGATATTTGAATAGATTATTGGATAAATATAATTTGATTTATGAAATAATGTCTGGAAAAAATTTGCAAGCTGGGTGAATCATTTTACGGGAAAAAAACATGAATTTGTAATTCTTAGATCTATTGGCATAAAGTTCAGTTTGTTAAATTCCCGTGATAAATTGATGAGAAAAGAAGGGGCAAATTAATGCAAGTATTCAGGTTAGTATTGGAATTTATGTGGAAGATTGAAAAAAAAAAAACCTTTATATTATTAAAGCAATACAACTTAGGTAAAGAGACTAGATTAATGCCAGAAATCTCCAAAATTCAAACTTAGGATTGTGGGGAAACAGGAAATGTCACTCCATCCCAATTGAGCTGGAGTAATTCGGATATCCAATGAGGTAGATATAATTACCTTCCCTAAGAAAAATAGTATGAAAAACTTCAACCAACACATACACAAGATAACAGCGATTTCGGCCTATGTCGTAATAGCACAAACACCTATTCCGAATGGACTTCCAAATCATAATTGCTCCAACGAAACACGAAAAACTTATTGGATGAATGTAATACATGCATTAAGTTGAATATGGACCATCAAATATTGATGAGACACATTTTCAATAGTCCAGATTCAGCTCACTAAGTATTCTGCATTTGCATAACAATTTCTGGCGAATACGCAAATCGAATGAAGTTCATTCGGAGTAAGTAATAACCAAGGCATGCGAAAGATTTTCATTAATAATTAGAATTCATAATGTAATTTTCCAATCTTTTTAAATTCAGAAAGTCCGACTCACGAAAGGGACGAAGGGGCAAGATGGGAAAGCCCAAGTTTTGAGGCGCCGGCCCATGAGTGGTGGGCCGCGGTCCGTGGGCGGCCCAAAATGCAATAACCAACAACATGAAAGGAGAGGAAAGATTCTCTCCTGTGTGTCTCCCTCCCTCCCTCCTTAGAAAAAACGCTGAATTCAAAAGATTCTTCGAACGCCCTACCCTTTGCCCATGTTTTAGCACCGTCATCAGCAACCGGGTTCTTGCTCGCTGGTGTGTATCATCATCACATTTGCATCTTTGTGCGCGGATTGCCTTCTGCATGTGGTTTGTTGATGTGGGATCATCGCAAGTTCCTTTCTTCTTCGTCCTTTTGGTTCAAACTGCGTGTGTTCGAGGTCGAAATATTCGATGCTTGAATCGGGTTCTTTGGGAGTAGTTTGGAAGTGGTGGGTTTGGGACTTGCGTTTCTTTATGATTTGTGAGTTCAGGTTGATCGCATGAGGAATGTTTCGTCTGTCGGTTATAGAAATGGATAGAATAAGGAGGGGTAAGTTCTACACCTTGCATTTTGCTGAACAGTGTGAAAAGGCATGTTTCATTCGTTTTGTCAGCAGCGAGCGAGTTTCTTAGCTGATTGACAAGGCTCTTTTTTTTTTGCCTCGCGCAGCATTCAGTAGTTGATAAAGATGGTCGATAGCAATCCGTCCTCTGATCCGCATGAAGAAACTCTGAACCCCAACCCTGATGGGAATGCTTCTTCTGAGAATGACCCTGCACTCGATACGCTCGCCAAGAAGGTTCAGGAGTCTCTCTTGCTCGGGAAGAGGCACGAGTTTTGGGAAACCCAACCTATTTGGCAATTCAAAGATATCGGAGATACTAGTCTGCCTGAGGGCCCCATAGAACTGCCTACCCCGTTATCTGAAGTGAAGCAAGAACCCTACAACCTTCCTAATCTTTATGAATGGATCACTTGCGACATTGATTCGGAAGAGATGTGCACTGAGGTTTATAATCTTCTGACCCATAACTAATTAGAGGACGATGAGAACATGTTCCGGTTCAATTATTCAAAGGAGTTACTTCGCTGGGCGCTCCGCCCTCCTGGTTACTACAAGAGCTGGCACATTGGCGTCCGCGTCAAGAGCTCGAAAAAATTGGTTGCTTTTATTACCAGTGTCCCTGCGAGAATTCGTGTCCGTGACAATGTTGTCACCATGGCCGAGCTCAATTTTCTGTGTTCATAAGAAGCTCAGATCTAAAAGACTTACCCCCGTCATGATCAAAGAGATCACCAGGAGGATTCACCTTGAAAACATCTGGCAAGCTGCTTCTACTGCTGGAGTGGTCTTTGCAACGCTAGTGTCATCCTGCCAATACTGGCATAGATCTATGAACCCAAAGAAGCTGATTGATGTTGGGTTTTCTAGACTTCGTGCAAGGATGACAATGAGTCAAACGATCAAGCTTTACAAGTTGCCAGATTCAACATCCACCCCAGGGTTTAGAAAGATGGAGCTTCATGATGTTCCTGCAGTCACACGGCTCCTTGGGAATTACTTGAACCACTTTGAAGTTGCCCGACTTCAACGAAAATGACGTGGAGCATTGGCTTCTTCCTACAGAGAATGTTCTTGACAGCTATGTGGTGGAAAGCGCTGAATCTCATAAGATTACTGATTTCTGCAGCTTCTATAGTCTTCCTGTAATATTAATATGTGATCCCACAATTGGGGTATAGTTTTTTAAATAAAACTTACCATTAATATTGACCAACATTTTTATTTTTGACGAGCGGTTATTTCACGTGCGGTTTTTTTCCACACTTCGTACCTTTTCGTGACAACGGCCCATTCAGTAACCGTCTTGATGGAAGATGGTTTATAAGGACGAACGTTCAACTTTTAGGGCGATCACAAGGTCTAACATAAACCCTCTCATTTTGGAATACACCATCAGTACGCGAGGGGATTGGGTTAGTAGAAGTGCGCCCTAACTACAGTCGGATCGCCGTGAAGTTCCCGTGGATTTTCGAGGAACGCAAACTTGAACAATGGCTGGAGGTTAGATAAATTTTGATCCTGTTTCTGCATAAAATTCTATTGTGCTTGAGTTTTTGTTCATCAAGCATGAGAAAAACATTCTGTTCAATGATCTTACATTTGGTATCAGAGCATGTTAGTGCCTATGCCTTGTTTTTTTTGTGAATTTTTGGGTGCATTTTCGGATGGAAATGAACAGTAACTCGGAATTGGGGTTTAGAGAGAAATTTGTCGTTTCCGGCGAAATTCCGGCGACCCATCGCCCGACTTCGGACCAGTACGGTCGCACCGCCATGGGGTAGAATGCCTGTTAGTTTTCCGGCATATCGGTGACCGCCGGAGGCTAATCGCGAGGCGGAAGTCGCGGTGGCCAAAGGTTTGGATAAGGGAATTTTTGCTTGATTCAGACCAATTTCTTGATCATTTTTGCCGATTTTTGGGTCTATGTGGTCGCACTGATGTGTTCTCCGACACCCACTAATTATTTCGGTCTAAAATCGACTGCTGGAGGAGACCCATTCGGCGGAATCGCGGCGGAGACGGCGAAAAACCGACCGAAAATCGGTCGACCGCGCAGAGAAAGCAGGCGCGTGGCCCCCACGCGCGGGAACCGCAGGCGCGTGGCACCCACGCGTGGGAACCGCAGGCGCGTGAGGTCCACGCGCGCGGCAGTTGCCGGGCGCGTGCGGAGCACGCGCCCGAGCGGCAGGCCAGGCGCGTGCCTTGCACGCGCCTGACGCGCTGTTGACTTCCGGAATTTACGTTTCTGCCCCTCTTTTTCCCCGATTATTTTACAATTTTGCCCCTTAGCCGAATTAATTTATTACTGTTCTGCCCTTGTGGTGTTAAATTACCATTCTGCCCATGATACATTTTGTGAGTATTTTATGTATGAAATTAAAATGTCTAGTGATCCGTATATTTTAATTAATTAGAGAGTAGCCACAGCATCTTTAATTAGTTAAATTATATATTAAGAGTTTTGGATCGCATTTGAAAATGGACATTTATTGTAATTAATCTTATTAATATGATGAATTTTATCCCACAGGAATTTTCATTATATTAATGTGATTAATTAGGTTGAAATATCATATTATTTTTCTTAATTTACCCACAGGTATTAAGGAAAGGAATATAATATAATAGTTTCTTCATAAAGTTATTATGAATCTATTTAAATTAAAAACTTAGCCCACAGGTAGTTTTTATGTTATGTGATTCATATTCCATGCCATGTTTTACATTGGTAAAGCATGATTTATGTAAATTTTGCCTCATATTTTGTGACATAAGCATGATTATTTGATATGCAATTTTGCAACCCGTGAATTTCTCTGAATTTAAGTGTGATGTTCCCATGCTGAATGGTGAAAACTATAAAGTTTGGAAGGAGTTAATTCTTCTTCAATTGGGGTGCATGGACATTGACTATGCTATAAGGAAAGATGAACCACTTGCTCCTACTGATTCGAGCACTGCAGCTGAGAAATCCCTTTATGAACAATGGGAGCGGTCCAACCGCCTTAGTGTGATGTTCATAAGGGCAAGATTGTCTCCAAGTATTCGTGGTTCAGTTGCTCAGCATAGCAATGCTAAGGCTTTATTGAAAGCCATTGATGCGCAGTTTGAGAGTTCTGAGAAGGCGCATGCTATGACCCTGATTATGAAGTTTTCATCTATGAAGCTCACTAGTGTTAGAGGTGTGCGTGAGCACATCATGAAGATGAGGGATATTGCAGCTCAATTGAAGAACCTTGAGGTTGAGATATCTGAGTCTTTTCTTGTGTACTACATTCTGAACACTCTTCCACAACAGTATGCACCTTTCAAGATCTCTTACAACACACATAAGAATAAATGGTCAATTAATGAACTTATGACCATGTGTGTTCAAGAGGAAGAAAGGCTGATTATGGAATCAGGAGAAAGTGTTCATTTGGCTACACAAGGAAAGAGTATGGGTCATGGCAAGAATAAGGGAAAAGGTAAAATACCTCCTCAAGCTGACATTAAGAAAGAATCCAAATGTTTCTTCTGTAAAAAGAAAGGCATATGAAGAAGGATTGCGTCAGATTTCAAGCCTGGCTCGAGAAGAAAGGTAATCCAATATCTTGTATTTGTTATGAATCTAATATGGCTGATGTGAGTCACAATACTTAGTGGATTGATTCTGGTTCTACAATCCATATTTCAAATTCCTTGCAGGGTTTTCAAAACCAAAGGAAGCCAGTGGGAAGTGAACAATGCATCTATTCGGGAAACAAGATGCGTTCGCATGTGAAAGCTATTGGGACATGTAGTTTAGTTCTCAATAGTGGCTTTGTTTTGAATTTGGAAATGACCTTTTATGTACCTAGTTTCTCTAGAAACTTAATTTCAGTTTCAAGACTTATACCTTTAGGTTACTCTTTTCACTTTTCAGGTTCAAACTTCAGTTTGTTGTTTAAATCTGAAATTGTTGGGAGTGGTACTTTGTCTGATAGTCTTTTTCGAATTAATTTGCAAGACAATGCCTATTTTGATGCGATGCATGTTCATGATAATGCTGGTGTGAAACGATGTGTTGTGAATGAAGATTCCTCTATGTTGTGGCACCGGAGATTGGGACATATCTCCATAGAAAGAATTAAGCGATTAGTAAATGATGGAGTACTTAGTACTTTGGACTTTACTGATTTTGACACTTGTGTGGACTGCATAAAGGGAAAGCAGATCAACAAGACAAAGAAATGTGCCAAGAGGAGTACAGACATATTAGAAATCATACATACTGATATTTGTGGTCCTGATATGGACTCACATGGTCAGAAATACTTCATCTCATTTATTGATAATTACTCACGTTACATGTATCTCTACTTGCTTCATAATAAAAATGAAGCATTAGATGCCTTTAAGGTATTTAAGGTGGAAGTAGAGAAACAATGCGGTAAGGAAATTAAGATCGTGAGGTCAGATAGAGGTGGAGAATTCTATGGTAGATACACTGAGGATGGACAAGCACTTGGTCCATTTGTGAAGTTTCTTCAAGAGAATGGGATAGTTGCCCAATACACTATGCCTGGTTCTCCGGACCAAAATGTGGTACAATGCCATGAAGGAAGAGATGAGTTCTATGGCATCAAATGAAGTCTGGGATTTAGTTGAGTTGCTTGATGGTGCGAAGGCCATTGGTTGTAAATGGGTCTTCAAAACTAAGAAAGACTCATTAGGCAACATTGAGAGATACAAAGCTAGACTTGTTGCCAAAGGATTCACTCAAAAGGAAGGAATCGACTACATGGAGACATTTTCTCCTGTATCCAAGAAAGATTCTCTTCGTATTATTTTGGCATTGGTCGCCCATTTTGATATGGAATTACATCAAATGGATGTGAAAACGGCATTCCTCAATGGGGAACTAGAAGAGGAGGTGTACATGAAACAACCTGAAGGATTCCTCTCTAGAAAAGGTGAGCATTTGGTCTGCAAGCTTAAGAAGTCTATATATGGCTTGAAACAAGCATCCCGCCAATGGTACTTAAGGTTCCATGATGTGATCTCTTCATTTGGTTTTGTAGAAAATGTCATGGATCAATGTATATACCAGAAGGTTAGTGGGAGCAAAATTTGTTTTCTTGTGCTGTATGTGGATAATATTCTACTTGCGACAATGATAAGGGGTTGCTACATGAGGTGAAACAATTTCTTTTTAAGAGTTTTGATATGAAAGATATGGGTGAGGCATCTTATGTCATTGGCATTAAGATCCATAGAGATAGATTTCAAGGAATTTTAGGACTATCTCAAGAAACCTATATCAATAAGGTCTTAGAAAGATTTCGGATGAAAGATTGTTCACTAAGTATAGCACCCATTGTGAAGGGTGATAGGTTCAATTTGAACCAGTGCCCGAAGAATGATTTAGAAAGGGAACAAATGAAAAACATTCCATATGCTTCTGCTGTCGGAAGCCTGATGTATGCTCAGGTTTGCACTCGACCTGACATTGCATTTGCTGTGGGAATGTTGGGAAGATATCAGAGTAACCCGGGTATGGACCACTGAAAAGCTGCAAAGAAAGTGATGAGATACCTTTAAGGTACCAAAGGTCACATGCTTATGTATAGACGGACCGACAACTTGGAAGTAGTTGGTTATTCGGATGCGGATTTTGCTGGTTGCGTTGATTCTCGAAAATCAACATCTTGATACATTTTTATGTTAGCTGGCGGAGCCGTGTCATGGAGAAGTGCGAAGCAGACTTTGACTGCTACTTCCACTATGGAGGCTGAGTTCGTTTATTGTTTTGAGGCTACCTCGCATGGTGTATGGTTGAAGAGTTTCATTTCTGGGCTTAGAATTGTTGATTCTATTTCTAGGCCATTAAGGATATATTGTGACAATTCAGCTGTGGTTTTTATGGCTAAAAATGCCAAAAGTGGCAGTCGAAGTAAGCATATCGACATAAAGTATTTAGCCATAAGGGAACGTGTTAAGGAGAATAAAGTGGTCATTCAGCACGTTCGCACTGAATTGATGATAGCTGATCCTTTGACTAAAGGCATGCCACCAATGAAGTATAAGGATCATGTAGCTAGTATGGGACTATGTCCCATTATGTAATCTATCGTTATGTGAATGATTTTTGTTATATGAAACTCTTATTCAGTTGTAATGTTATTCTCAACTTTGGTGTACACATTTAGTTCTTTATGAGAATAACAATTATCCTTGATTTTGGAATAAACATAGGGTTTATTCATTAAGATGTGTTGTCACATATGGGCTAATATAAAAGGAATAAGATGCATTGTGATACATGGAAGATATTACTCGCTTAAAAAGGACATATCGCCATGATTCATGCGTTTTGTTTCTTTTCTTAAGCATAAAGTTTCGTGGATTGATTGGATAATTCGTTCATGAAAATGTTGGGATCAAGTGGGAGAATGTAATATTAATATGTGATCCCACATTTGGGGTATAGTTTTTTAAATAAAACTTACCATTAATATTGACCCACATTTTTTATTTTTGACGAGCGATTATTCCACGTGCGATTTTTCCACACTTCGTACCTTTTTGTGACAACCACCCATTCAGTAACCGTCTTGATGGAAGATGGTTTATAAGGACGAACGTTCAACCTTTAGGGCGATCACAAGGTCTAACACAAACCCTCTCATTTTGGAATACACCATCAGTACGCGAGGGGATTGGGTTAGTAGAAGTGCGCCCTAATTACGGTCGAATCGCCGCGAAGTTCCCGTGGATTCTCAACGAACGCAAACTTGAACAATGGCTGGAGGTTAGATTAATTTTTATCCTGTTTCCGCATAAAATTCTATCGTGCTTGAGTTTTTGTTCATCAAGCATGAGTAGAACTTCTGTTCAATGATCTTACAGATATGGCACATACAATTTACTCACTTCAACTGTCTAGTTAACAAGTCTCTCGAAGTAGAAGCAGTGAACAGTTATATGACATCCACAACGGGAGGAAAAGAGAGAAGATAATGATGACAAAATCATGACCTTCAGCATCAGAAAACTACTGACAACGAAGACAATGACCTTCAGCAGCCACCTCACTAGACATGATATTCACTGCCAACTGAAATTGCATCAGGAAATTTCACTTGTCGAAAAAGTGAGAAGACGAACTAGTTTTAAATTTTTTGAGTTTATTGGATACATAAGTGTTACCCTAACCATCCTTTTGAGGTCGGTCCTCAAGGCCATCTTATCAAAGACTCACAATGCCCTCAAATTTGAGGGAGGATAACTTACATAGTATTCAGCTACGTGTACAGGTTACCAAATGCAGCTCAAAATGTTTTACACAGTTTGATGAAGAAGAACAAAAAAATAGGCACCAAGCAGCTTAAATCATAAGTCCCCTGGAATTCATCAGAAAACTTAATCTCACACCACCATGTTTTGGCAGTAGAATCACTTGGACATGGCAATTGTTGGGACAGATTAGTCTAACACTCACGGCAATCAGTCACTTGGTTCTGCCAAATACACGATTCTGATGCATTCCTAGTTAGCTTATGTATATCTGATCTTTTATATATATATATAAATTGGGTGGATCAAAGAGATTCTGACAAGGGGAGTTCATA
>CM026418.1:18035183-18047907 GCA_014858505.1 Corymbia citriodora subsp. variegata
ATATAGACCGCATGTGATTTCTCAAAATATGTTCATGAAAATGGGAATAATTTATGTTTGTACTTTTGCATATTCTTAAATTATTAAGTTGGAGATAAAGAATCATGTTTTCGTACCGAGAGATATAAAAGTAATGTTTTTAGTTGTTTTCACTTCAAGATCTGCTTCTAAGTATTATTTTGATGAAATATAGAATGTTCGAAACTCACCTAGCACCTTAACTAATTTCCCGACAAAATCTTTTCATTTGGCAACTTTGGACAAAAAATAATATATATCACTTCAATAACTTTTGAGATCCACTATGATCACAGTGAAAGTTGCCATATCTTTAGGGTAGGACCAAACTTAAAAGGGCTTAGGGGGTCATCGATATGGTAAATTATTGGCTATAGTCGATACATATAGACTCATTGCATTAGATTCATTGGATACGAACTCCGAGCGAAATCCAACAATCCCATGCGCTAGGTCTAAATTACCCTATAAGCAACAATTGCTTGTCGTTAGGTGTTCAATGCTAGCAATTAAGGACATCTATGTCAATTGAATATATTTCTTAATATTATGTTCTTCAAATAAAGATGTTGCAAAGTGTCTTTCATCTTGCCATTTCACAAAGATTATGCATCCACGTTAATTTTCAAAGTATTACCAACCACACCCATTTTCATGGAATGAAACTCATAAATCTCAAGAACCAAATTGGACCGTAACGTTCTTGATGGGCTGGGCAAGCTGGGAAATGAAGATCAATAATAGTAAGTCGATAGAACTTGACCATGTCTAGGGTGCTCCGATGAAATTACAGAAATTCTCAATATACAGCATTGGAGGATTTTCACGCACATTTTTTACGAATAAGACAATTAGATTGGATGCGAATAAATAAATAAAAAAGATGAATGATGATTAGATTGGATTGTTTCTAAAGCAAATTGGCTTGTGGCAAGACGAGCTTATCGAAATTCAAAACCAAAATGCCTTAAATGATGATGACATCGCTGATAAAATCTTTGACAGACCCAACTTTATATAGAATCTTCACTAAATTTTTAGGTAAAAAGAGTGTAAACAAATTATGAGTTTGACTTTATGTCTCTCTTTTTTTTTTTTTGTTAGTGTTCATAATTTTCTTATCATCATATTTAGAAATAAGTGGTTTTAGATTCTATATAAATTCCACTTGAAACTTGAAACTTGCCCGTTGAAATATGTTCCTTATTTGTTGAAACTTGAAACCTACCTACATATCCTAGAAACCCGGAACCTACCTTGTCATAAGTTCTCACAAGTTCTAAGGTCGATTCCACTACACAAATTTCATTTGTATTATTAATTGAATGATTGCAGTGAATTATTACATTTAATAACCATCACTTGTTGTTGCAATTCATTAACCATAACTTATAATTAGACACACGAAGAATATGAAATATTAACAAAGTAAAAGTCTTAGTCATTAAATGAAAAGTTCATATTGGTGATTTCAGATTATACACTCATTATTGAACACCACACCAAGGAATATGGCAAGATCGCGCGAAGACATAGACAAGAAAAGCACATAACTTATTCTAGGTTGTAATATACAAGTTATAATTCCAGGTTCTACCATGGAATCATGCTCACCCTTAATCATATTTAGTGGCTTTCAAGCAAAATGTGACTCTCAACCATTCATTTATGGCTCTCTTCATTTAACCAAAGCTTGCTCTCCTTTCGTACATTATTGTGGACAGAGATAATGAGTGGTATGATAATGTCTGTAAAAATGGTGAACCATACAAGCTCTCCCAGCAAATTCAAATCTTTGATCTGCAGTCGCTTGTTTGCTAGCTTCATATTGCTGAAAGCTAGTCAATTTGGGGCGATGGATCGGTCGATTTCCATCTCCAGTCTTTGTCCGAGTCTCTCTAAAACACATGCAAATTTTTCCACAAATTGGCAAAAATAACTGGAGCAACAGATTCTAGATCAAACCGTGTTGACATTTCGGAAGATAGCAATGGTACCCACCACAACATTAATCTATTCCATCTGACTTCAGCAGACAAGAAAGAACCATCACAGAAGCTGCTTGATCTATGATTGCTCGCCATGTCCGGTAAGCCATTAGGTGTGCTCGGGTTCGTTATAAAGCCCCTAATGTAACATATTGATCTCACAGTTTCGATGATCCAATTCCGAGCTGAAGGTGGCTAGCAAGAAGCACCAAGCACGTGTGCAATATATTATAACAATAATCAATAAGAGATTAAGAAATAAGAGGAACTGCACACGAATATTATAGTGGTTCGGCTTAGATCAAGCCTACGTCCACTCTCCCACGCTAATAGCCTATTGGCTGTATTCCACTATATGATCAATAAGAGATTATAATTTTGAGTGCAAACACTTAGCGATAGATCACACTATCTCACTAAGTCACTCTTGTATATTTCTCTCGCGATCACAAACTTTTAAGTTCACACAAGACAAGTGTATATGGTCGAAGTATGCCTAGACTTTGGAATTATAGATTCTACATTTAATCTCTTACTTGCTCTTGGGTCCCTCAATCTCCTTATATACTTCTCCACTTCCAAATTAACCGTTAGACAATATCCAGAGGATCGTCTTTCAATCTACTCGTTGGGCAAAACTATATCAAGAAGATTTGATAGCTGTTGAGTAATAAAAGTAGAATCCCCATCTTGATTCTAGTCGCTCATACAAGTAGAATCTAGGTTTCCATAAGTAGAATTTATCCGTTAAGAAAGTTCTTGTCTTCGGGATCTAATTGCCAATTAATTAGATTAAGTCAATTAAATCTATTTTGGTGTATGTTGACACCTAAATTTTGATTGATCATTTGTAATTTAATGCACAAAAATTTAGGGATTAATTTTAACCCCTAAACAAAAAATATTAGGATTAAATTGCATAGCATATAGTTTTAGGAGCATTTGTTATTGCATTTGCATTGGACATGTGGCAGGGCTTCAATTGATGGTTCTAAGCTTTAATTTAATAAGTTGGACTAAGCCCACAAGGGAAAAGAATTTAGCTAGGCCCGTTAAGGAGTGACGAGTTGGAATATGAGAATATTCCCGGGAATATGAATGTTCCCGAGAATATTCGCATTATTCTTTTAATATTTAAGAAATGTGTCGGATGAAATATTCTCGTTAAGGGGTGACAAATTGGAATATAAGAATATTCCCGGGAATATGAGAATGTTCCCGATAATATTCTCATTATTCTTTCAATATTCAAGGAAAGCGTTGGATGAAATATTTGAAAAATATTGCACGTGGGATACAAGAGCTAAATAGACAATGTGCAAATTTATCATCTTTCCTTAAATAACATAATCTTCTCACCTATAAAAAGGGAGGCCACACACACTGAAGAGACACAAAAAAAAACACAACCACAATTGAGAGAAAAGGAGCGGCAGTGCAATATAGAGAGAGAAGAGAAAAAGCGTCTCTTTTCGCTGCAGGTTTTGAAGGTCGGCTCACAAAAGGAGGCATTTTCCCAAGAGACAAGATGTTTTCGTTGCTTTGAGGTAAGTACCTTTTCCCGGTGCTTGCAATTTATTTATTACTTTGCTTTATTGAGTGTTAAATTATGATTGCGCACTCGCATGATCACATTGCATGTTAGGGATTAAATTAAAATCAATCCAAACTGCCTACAAATCATTTTTTTCAAATAAAAGAGAAAAGGTACCGAAATGGCGTTAGAGAAATCTAACGTAATCAACTCTCCAATCCCATAGTCTCTGGTTCGTAGGAGTGAAGTAACTCTCCCGTACTTTACTTGGGTTTCTAATTGACCCACCAAAAATAAATTAGTGGCGATTCCTAAATAAAAATCATTGGCACGTTAAAAAACTTAAACCCTAAGTCGCGAATTGGTATGGGCTTGAGAGAGCCCGAACTAAGTTTAGGCTTAGTAATCCATTAGCCAAACCCTAGGAGGTGCACCCGAAGTGAGGTCGCGACAACTTGGCGACTCCGCTGGGGAGTTGAGTTTATACTCTTAGTGGACTTAGGCCAATTTTCTCTTTTTAAAAAAAATTTTGTTTGGCAGCAAGGATACTAGGTACGTCCCTAACCATTTGAGGTGTTAAATGTTTTTGCAGATGGAGTTATAAGGGGTGGAGTGATTGTTAACCCCTTGTCTTGCAAGTTGGAGTTGGGAATGAATGTTTTCAATTTTTGAAGTGTTATTGTGAATATAAATTGTTGTGCATGTCTATGCATTTACACTACACTCTTGCACACACTACCTGCCGTCGGACCTGGACCGCAATTAAGGATATTAGGATGGTGTTGAGAAATGATCCAACCTTGAACGCGAGACTGCGATGTAGAGGTTGCCTTTCTCAACCCCGAAATTTCTTTCTTGGTGTCAAAATGTTTATCCTTGTCTGCGAAACCGCATGACTATAGGATTTTCTTTGACCAAGCCGGAGCTAAGAGGACCCGACCTTTGTACGCGAGACTGCGACTAGTCGGATCATTCCTCTTAGCTCTAATTTGCTAAGCCCTATAGTTTAGGTGTCAAACCTCACATCTCATGTGTATGTCTATGTGGTTGCCATTTTTCCTTCAGGAAGTAAGTATTCTTACTTTACACTATACAATCTATTTATTTTATCATTTTTTTGGGTCCATGACAAAAGGTCAATTGTATATAGAAAAGATTGTCTAGGAGTTCAATTTCAATTTTAAAGTGTTATTTCACTCTTTCAAATTGATGTTTTAGGAATTTAATTCCCTAGGGAGTCATTTTCAATTCAATATCACTTAATAAAAGCGGCTAGATCTTTGTCATGGACTGGCATGTTCCATATGCGATGCTTATGTGTTTTCCTTTTTGCAAATCAGGTGATAATGGAGCCATCTCGTTCACCCATCATTACGAGATTGAAAGCACGAATGGCTGAGCAAGCTGAGTTGCGCGAACGTATTTGATAAAATGGAATATCAAATGAATCAATGCTTCGCTGCAATACAACAAATGACAACTGAGTTTAAAGAGCTCCGAGCAAGTTCGAGCCCAGAAGTCACACCTCCTGGAACTACAGCACTTAAGCAAAAAGTTGTTCATGGCCAATCCAATGAATTTGATGACGACATGCCCCCCTTAGAAGATGATGTCATTGTCGTGGAAGGAAAGGCCAAAACTCATACGCTCTTTAAAACAGAGCAGGATGAACGTTTTGCAAAGCTTGAAGAGAAAGTGAAACAATTGCAGGGTTCGCAAAGTTCACTCCCGATTGATTTGTCTGTTTATGAGAAGGTCAACACGCCAAATAAATTTAAGATGCCATAATTCGAGAAGTATAATGGCACTTCTTGTCCGAAAGCTCACTTGCAGATGTAACATGTGAGGATGGCCCAACATATCAAGAATGAACCTCTCATGATCCAATGGTTCCAAATGAGCTTGGGTGGGCCCACACTCATTTGGTATATCATAAAGAACATAAACCTCCTCAACACTTGGAGTGAGGTGGTTGATGCATTTCTTAAACAGTACAAGTTCAACATGGACATTGCACCTTCCCGAGAAGATCTCGAGTGAATGGAAAAAAAGAAGAGTGAGTCATTTAAGGAGTATGCCAGAAGATGGCGGAATTTGGCCTCCCAAATCACTCCTGAGCTCACTGACAAAGAGTTGATGAAGTTATTTGTTAAGACTCTCCCTTTCGAGTTTTGTAATCGGATGGTTGGCATGTATGTTGAGAACTTTAATCAACTCATTCAGTGGGCGAACAAATCGAGATGGGGCTGAAGGAGGGGTGGTTTAATGAACCGACCTTTCCAAATAGGAGGTTTACTGCTAAGAAAGAGAAAGAGCCAGCCACTGAAGTAAATGTTGCATATGCGCAACTAACCTTTAATAAGGCTCCAATTGTTCATGTCCCTAGGAATCAGTATGGGGAAGGCCGTCCATCTGCATCACGACCATTCACTAAGAGGCAATTCTCTCTACTTCTTGGCCCTCTATCTCAAGTCTTGCCGATCTTGCAAAAGAATGGGCTGCTCTCCTATGAACCGAAGCGGCCCAATCCGGAGAAATTCTCTAATTACGACCCCTCCCTCCAAGAAATGCGAGTATCATATGGGAGAAGTGGGATATTCAACTGATGAATGTATTCAGAATTTATTGGATACTAATGCATTATCATTCCGCACCACCCAACCGAATGTCAAGAGGAACCTATTGCCTAAGCACGAAGACAAGGTAAATGCCATATTTGGATTTGACGTTGGTCAAGTCAAGAATTTGAGAGTGCATGTTATAGATGTCTATAATGGGCTAGTAAAGACCGGATACTACTCGAGTCATGAGGCGGTTCCCCTATCCTTGATGAAAGAAAAGGTCGCTATTATGGCGGACACTGACATGATTGTGTATGCTGACCATACTAACATGGTCTCCACTATATCCCAAGTCATTATTGGTTGGGAGGAAGAATGGGCTGCACTGAATGCTAGTACGGATGAAATCGATCCACTGCATGTGGATATGCCACACCAAAAGGATGTGGAACCATTTACTAAAGTCCTGATGCACAACGATGGAATGGATGATCCGATACCTCCACGAGAAGAGAACCCTGATGATGTAATGGAAGGAATCATTAACCTATTTGATGATAGGTGCCATTGAAAAAGAATTTTCGGAGGGAACGGGCGCTGGCCCACAAGAGTAACTCATTTATCATTCTCATATATTCCTCTGCATGGGAATTTTTATTGCATTCTAGGGATTTTTCTTTTCTTTTCTTCTTTTTCGCTTTCTTTTAGGATTTGAATACTGCATTTTCCATTCAATAAGTTGCAATTGATTGATGAATATCAATAAAATTACAAGTTTTGTTTTGAGAGCATAATGGGGTACACCAAACCAGCCCGGTGACGATATCCAACCAATAAAAGAAAAGGAAAATCCAAGGAAAATTCTGAGGGCTGGGCTTCATTATGTTTCCTCACCCAAAAGAAAAATTCAAAAGAAAACTTTTTTGGAGCCATTTCCAAAATTATGCATTCCAGTTGATCTGTTTATTTGCCTCATGTCTCAGAGCATAATTTTCTTGGCCTAAGGAAAGAACATCCGAAAAAGGCACAAGTTGTAATGGACCCATTGACTTGATTGTTATTCAATTAGGTTGAGAGCACAACTCCAAAGAGTTAATGTGGGGTATCTCTTGTTGATACTTGAGATATCTATTCTGAAAATCCAAGCAAAGTGTCCTCCATTTCTCATCTCCTAGAGAAAGTGAGGGGCAGGTCAAAAGAGGACCATCCATCTTTGATGAAAGAGGTACATCTCATCCCTGAATATAATTAATTCTGGAATTAACATTCTGTTCTTTTCCTTGCAGGTGACGGATCGAGGGGATGATAAATTCTGATAATGACCCAATTGAGATAAAATCTCAATCCAAGCCAAAACGGATGTTCAATTTGCATTCTCTTGCATAGTGTCCTATTCATGCACATTCTCTTGTGTTGGGGCAAAAGCAAGAATGGAGTATTTATCGTATCGAAGATCGATTTCTATTCTCAATTGATCAATTTATGTGTTGGTTCCCTTCAGATAGGGGCAATCCAAGGACACTGATTGCTGATGGAGTCCCTTTATAGGGAAATTCCTTGAATGAATGCTCAATATCATGTTTTTCATGCTTGTGAAAACATTTTTTGAATTGTTTGTTTCGAAGTCACAAAACTTTTCATGCTTAAAATTGTTGAGCTCTTTTGGAAAGAGAATTTGCATGGTGATTTTACTTGCTTAACTTACTAATTTCAGATGGAGATTTGTTAAGATGTGCAATTTAATGAATGACATCTAATTCTTAAGAATGCTAAGTGAGACATGTGTCAGGATGACGAAAGGCAGGCCTTATCCTAAACACTTTCCTATACACAATCCCTTACTTATACACTTGTGAGATGTGTGTAGCAATTTCCATATCCACAAGGTAAAGAGTTCTCTTGCGAAAGGTACGACGACCAAAATGATGATGGGCAATTTATTTTTCTATCCCAAACACTACAAGTGATCCATTGCTTAGCCCATTTGAGCCCCATACATTGGTGAAGATTTCTTTCAAATTACCCCTGTCAAGAACCATCTCATATCGGGGCAAACTGGAGGTAAGTTGGCATTACATGGTGAGATAAATGGATAAAAATGCTCTTGCTCTCACTTGCATCAATCTTTGAGTATCTTATTACAGATGAACTCAAACAATAATCCAAATGCCTTAGGATGACGAAGAGCATTTTTTTTTCTCTATCCTACATAGGGGTGAGCGGTTCCAGGTTCCTTACAGGTTCCGCTTGGAACCTGGAACCTACCCTCGGGTACAGGTTCCTCAGTTTTTGGAACCTGGAACCTACCCGTCGAAATCCGGAACCTAGAACCTACCCTTTTACAGGTTCCGGTTCCGGTTCCAGGGTCCAACAGGTTCTTTTTTTTTTTTTTTTCATTTAAGTGGAACTGGTTCCGATTATGAAAAAAGAAGAACCGGGAACCAGAACCTCTCTCCCTAGAACCGGGAACCGTGATCATCCCTTTCAACATAGTTTTTATAATGATAACGACACAATTTCTATGAAGATCTCCCTAAGTCATAAAACAATCATGTCATCATATTGCAAAGCAAGAGGTACAGCACAAGTCTCACAAATTAAACAACGAGATTATCTACAAAATGAGGAACTTACATCATTAATGACTAAGAGAAAATCATGCTTTCTCTTAAATCTCACAAGTTCATCCATTTGGTGCAAAGTCTCCATTCATGCTAAACAAACTGTAGATGAAGAAAACAAAGATCACCCCAGTTTAAAATTTAAATTAGTATCCACTGAACTAAAATAATTATTAGAAAACCTTACCACGTAGCTTCATTTCACTTTAATTGGTAAACTCTATTTACTGGTGATCTCCTCACTAAGACCATCCATATCTTTAAAAAAGAAGAAGAGAGAGATTAAATAAAGCATTCATTTATTAGACATATATAAGGATTTACAACATATAAAACTAGAAATATTACTTACCCAACTCAAATTTTTCTGCATTCTCAATGCACTCTTCAACATTAATAGGTACACGAACAGCTCTCAACCAATCTTTAGTGCAAATCAAAACTTCTACTACTTTGGGAGTCAAAGAACTTCAAAAGCCATCAAGTACACGACCCGAAGTACTGAAAGTCGACTTCGAAGCAACAGTAGTTACGGGAATAGACAAAACATCTCAAGCCATCAAAGATAGGATTTTATATTTTGAACCACTAGTCTTCTACCACATCAAAATGTCGAGATCAATAACTTTTTCAGTTTTATCTTCAAGATATTCATCAAGCTCAGATTTATTGAGCTCACACAATTGTTGGCTCGAGTTCATAAAGGTTTTCCGCCATGCTTGGGCATCATACTTTCTTTTGTTAGCTCCATTGCCACCAGCATCGGCGTTGGAACCACTGCTACTAGCACTCCAATTTTGGACACCAAAATTCTGATCACTTGAATCAAAAGAAGATTGCTTATAAAATTCAAACAAACGCTCCAATGCATTCTTCACCTTATGATGCATGTCATTAACTTTTGATTCATCCTCATAAATTTGTCCATACAAAAATTTCACATAACTCAACTTGGCTCTAGGATCCAATACAACCGCAATCAACACCATCATATTCACTTTGTCTAAGCTCCCATAATATTTGTCGAATTTTTCCTTCATTTTCAAACCCATAGCTTGAAGTTTAGGATCCGAATCATCCGCTGTATCTTTCAAATATTTATACAAAAGAGCTATCCCCTCAAAATAATCATTGGAAGTTATATATGAACTTCCCGACATTTGATTTGTAGCATCATAGAACACCTTTAGAAATTCTGAAAGAATAACAGCATTTTCCCAATCATCATCTTGAGGAATATCATGGTTAAGCTCACTTACAAAAGATAAATCATATTCTTCCAATCTTTCGAAAGCTTTCCTGAACTTTACAGCAATGTCTAACATAAGATAAGTAGAATTCCATCTAGGGTCTGTTTGTTATCTTGCCAGTTTTTCTATTTTTCTGTTCTTTTGTTCCCAGGAGTAGAAAAAGAACAGAAATCCGTTTGGTAACGCCAACTGATTTTTCTATTCCCGGGAATAGAAAGTTGTTCCTAGGAATAAATTTGGAGTAGAAATGAGAAGTAGAAAAAACTAGCTTCTTATTTCTGGGAACAATTTCTAGAAACTATTTCTTGAAGACTTCTCACCGTTTATAACACACGGCCACCCACCCACCGCCGCCCGCCGCCTGCCACCGCCCTCAGCCGCCGGCCGCCGGTCGCCGGCCGCCGGTCGCCGGCACTTGTCGCCGGCCGACCGCTAGTTGCCATCCTTAGCCTTGCAGCTGGCGACCGGCGGCGGCGACCGGCAACCGGCGACCGGCGGGTGGGGGGCGGGGGTGGTGACCGGCGGCGGTGGGGTGCAGATGGCGATCGGGGGCGGCGGCCGGCGACCGGCAACCGGCGACCAGCGGGTGGGGGGCGGGGGCGGGGGTGGTGACCGGCGGCGGTGGGGTGCAGATGGCGACCGGGGCCGGCGGCCGGCGGCGGCGACCGGCCGCGGCGACCGGCCGCGGCGACCGGCGGGCGGCGACCGGCGGCGGCGACCGGCGGCGGCGACAGGNCGGTCACCACCCCCGCCTCGCCGGTCACCACCCCCGCCCGCCGGTCGCCGCCACCATCAAGGAAGAAAAAAATAAAAAAATTTTGTCAATACCAAACGCGTTTCTATTCTTTTTCTATTCCGAGAACAAGAAATTTTTGTAGTTACCAAACGCCCCATTTTACTCAGAAATTGTTCCAGGAAGTAGAAATAGAAAAGAAGTATTTCTCAAAAGAAACTGTTCCCAGAAGTAGAAATGTTACCAAACGCACCCCTAGTGGCTACATCAAGAATAACCGAACCCTTGTAAGTGATATTTTCAGTCTCAATACAAGATTGAAATGCTTTGGCTCTTAAGGGAGAACTTTTCACATACTTAATCACATTGCGGATACGTGAAATAGAGTCACGTACCATACTCAAGCCATCTCTCACAATCAAGTTTAATATATGAGCTGTGCACCTCATATGCAAAACACTATCATCTAATATCGCCACCCTTTCTTTTAAAAGCTTTTCCCTCAAATGACCAATTGCAACATCATTGGAGCTAGCATTGTCAACAGTAATTGTTGACACTTTTTTTATTATTCCCCACTCATTGATGCACTTCTCTATCATTTTTCCAATCTCCTTACCTCTATGACTATGCATCACTACAAAATTGATGATTCTTTTATGCAATTTCCAATCATCATCAATAAAATGTGCAATGATACACAAATAATTCATGTTTTGAATAGAAGTCCAGGTATCGGTTGTAAGTGCAATCCTAGACTTAATCTTACCAAAGTAAGTCTTCAAACAAGCTTTTTCGCGGAAATATAGGTTCATGCAATCTTTAGCCACTGTAAAACGTGATAAATGCTTGAAGAGAGGTTGTAACTCAGAGACAAACTCACGAAATCCAACACGCTCCACCAAAGAAAAAGGTTGTTCATCAATAATGATGAACCGGGCAAGCATTTCCCTGCAACGTTCTTGATTAAATGACCATGTTGATAAGACATTACCGGTGCTGGATTCTCCTCCTGCCTTGCTAGCTCCACTTACATTACGTGGTACAAAGAATTTCTGCCTCTTCTCTATATTACGAGGAAACTTCTTGCATGTTGTTAAGTGCTTCCTCATGGCGGAAGTACCATTAGAAATACGGTACTTTCACAAAGACCCACAATGAATGCACTTCACCTGATGTGGGTTTCCATCCTTATCTTTGATTTTCGTATAATGATTCCAGCACTCGAATGTATATTTCTTATCACGAGAAGGAAGAGAAGAATCAAGTACCTTGTCTGTCCCACTCATGTTTGGCGATGGATCTTGTTCTTGTTCATTTTCATCGCCCGACATTTCCATTTCTATAATAGGAGTCATCTTCTCATAGTCATATCCTTCCTCTTCTATTGACATGTTAAGTTGATAAGTCCAACAAACAGCACTGCCAAGCAACCATTTAATCATCTCAATAATAAGAAATAAGGTCACACGATGACAATTTCACATAATCTAAGCTAGCTAAAACACAAAAACCCACTATTTTGCCTATTAACCAAACCCATCAATCAGCAACCAAAATTCCACAATTCGGAGCCACAATCAACACCAAAAGCATTGAGTACCGCAAAAATGGAAGCCCCATCAACTAAATTTAGTATGATCTCATGACTACACATTCCATATGATCGAACTCTCCATCTCTCTATCAATCTCAATCACCACCAGCCTTTTGGTAAACATAGGTGAGGTTGCACTTACCGAAGTAGAGGCGGGCGAAGCTGCAGCCTGTGGGGGAGCAGTGAGCAGAGCAGCCGCAGGCGAGCGGCAGCGGAGTCAAGGGCGGGCGGAGCTGCGAGCAGCGGAGTCGCGGGCGGGGGGCAGAGCTGTGGGCGGGCGGAGCTGCGAGCAGCGGAGTCGCGGGCGACTGGGCGGAGCTGCGGGCTGGCGGAGTCGCGGGCGAGGGGCGGAGTCGCGGGCGACTGGGCGGAGCTGCGGGCGGGCGGAGTCGCGGGCGACTGGGCGGAGCTGCGGGCGGGCG
>CM026418.1:18048163-18077044 GCA_014858505.1 Corymbia citriodora subsp. variegata
CGAGGGGTGGAGCTGCGGGCGAGCGGAGTCTCGGGCGACTGGGCGGAGCTGCGGGCGGGCGGAGTCGTGGGCGAGGGGCGGAGCTGCGGGCGGGCGGAGCTACGGGCAGGCAGCGAGCAGAGCGACGGACGAGCGGCGGCGCGGCGAGCAGAGCGGCGGACGAGCAGCGGCGCAGCGGGCGGAGGTTGAAGAAATCAGATGTGCTGCGTGAGATTGGGGAGAGAGAGAAAATTAGGGTTAGAATTAGGGAATTTTTTTTGGGAAAGGGTAGCTATAGACCGGTTCCAGGAAATGAGGAACCGGGAACCGGAACCGGTCCCCCTAGAACCGGGAACTGAACCGGACCCACCGGTTCGATTCTCCGGTTCCCGGTTCTACCCGGGAACCGCGCTCACCCTTAATCCTACACACTTATATCCATTGCATAGCCCTCTTGAGCCTACAAATTCATTTATTTGAACCCAGTTGGTGATCATCCCCCACACTGGGGCAAGTGTAAAGTAACCATTCAAGAAACAACATGGTCTAGAGCGTCAACAAAATGTGAAGACCTTCAGAAGTCCAAATGAAAATTTGATACATTGTAAACAGTGTGTCGATGTTAAAATAGAATGAGGGGGCATAAAAAAAAGCAGTGTGCCTGGTAAAAGCAAGACCGATGCCCATAGACATAAGAGTAAAAAAACAGGGGCAAGAAAAGCAGTGTGCCTGGTAAAAGCAAGGCCAATGCCCACAGGAGAAAATGAAAAAAAAAGAGTTGAGATGGATGACTATCAATTGTGAAAAGTTCTATCCCCAATGGAGTGGTACTTAAAGAACTCAAATGCAAAACTTTTATAGTCAATAGAGCACATTTTGAAGACAATCCTTGATGGTGAAGATGAAGACCGGCGATAATGCCAAGATGATCACCAACTCTCACCCATCTATACACATTTTGAGCTTGATAATCATTTCATTTCTCAATCCATGAACCTAGCCTACGTTACGTCCCTTATAAAGTCTCTTCAAATTATGGCACTTGAATTAATGTGGGTGTTCACATGTTTTAAGCATTGCTCGAAGAAGTGTGAGCAAGATTATTTATATCTCATTTTGCAGGGTTCTTGACTTGTAAATCCGAAAGTGATTGTGGAATATTATTTTCTTTCAATAGCCTTGATTCAAAGAGTCCCCGTTGTTAAGCCGTTGACCAAACCCACATTAAGGTCCCTATTAAAAACCTTTCAAATTGGTAAGGTCGTACCACTTGCAAGAATTCTTAGACCCTTGTCGATATGATGATAGTGAGATGAAGTGATTCTCATAAAATAGCCATTCTGAATGAGAGTAAGTGAAAGTCATTTCTAACTGAAAGTTTCTCATTGAGCATTCTTAAGAAATTCATATCATAAGTGAAAGTTGTTTTGTAAGATTCTTCTCCCTAGTGGCAATTTGGTCGTGCAGATATTGTGCATAAACTTTGATTGGATTGAAATGTGCGTTCTACAGTAGCTCAAATTGTCTACTTTTTATGAATGCATATCAGTTTTGTTCTAATTGTGTCTAATAGATAATATTTTCTTGAAGACCAAATAATGCTCGACGTCGAGTTGCTCTCTAAAGCCTCGAAATTCGTCCAAACATTCTTGAATTTTACAGGACATTGACATGGTGTGCTTCCGTAGCCTTATGTCCCTCTTAATCGACACAGCGTGCCCGAAGTCTCTTCATCAATTCGGCAAGCTCCCGTAGCCTAGAGTTCCTCTTTATCCACCTTGTGTGCTGTTGTAGCTGAAAGTCTCCTCATCACCTTAGAGACGTTTTCTCCAAGGGTCAGAAATGTCACCAGGTGAGTATTAAATCTCTTTGAGTACCCAAAACAAAATTTGGTAACTCATCCCATAAGTTAACATCTCAGTTTGGATCTGAATGTTACACAATATTTGTGTCGAACATTTCATTTTGGATATGAATGTTCTCTGAGCTTTCTCGTCATACCTTAGTCTGGATCTAGGTATTTCGAATCATTTTAATCCAATATTTGACTCACCTAATATTGAGCATCTATTGGTTAAATTGTCTTAATTCAATATTCATCTCACCTAGCATTGAGTGTCTATTGGTTAAGTTTCCAAATTCTTGACATTTTAGTTTAGATCTAAATGTCTGAATCTTTCCATCGAACA
Source organism: Corymbia citriodora subsp. variegata (assembly GCA_014858505.1). Taxonomy (NCBI): domain Eukaryota; kingdom Viridiplantae; phylum Streptophyta; class Magnoliopsida; order Myrtales; family Myrtaceae; genus Corymbia; species Corymbia citriodora. The sequence continues at coordinate 18,050,332 of CM026418.1, forward strand.
TTTCATTTTGGATATGAATGTTCTTTGATTTTTCTCGTTATACTCTAGTTTGGATCTAAGTATTTTGAGTTATCTTAATCCAATATTTGACCCACCTAACATTGAGCATCTATTGGTTAAGTTGTCTTAATTCAATATTCATCTCACCTAACATTGAGTGTTTATTAATTAAGTTCCCCGATTCTTGACATTTCAGTATGGATCTAAATGTCTCGAATCTTTTCATCAAACATTTCATTCTGAATATGAATGTTCTTTGATTTTTCTCGTTATACCTTAATTTGGATCTAGGTATTTCGAGACATCTTGTTCCAATGGTCGTCTCACCTAACATTGAGCGTCTGTTGATTCGATTGCCTCAGTCTGGATTTAGGCAATTCGATAAACATTAAACTCTTCAAGAAATCTGAAATCAAAGCCAGATACTTGTGGAGTAGAAATTCATCACATACCTCAGGATGCTCTACCGTACTGATTGGTAAGTAACTACAGGTACGCCTTTTCTTTTCTTTTTTTTCTTTTCTTTTCTTTTCTTTCATACTTTGCATTAGTTTTTTCATGCATTATATCATAAAGCATTTTAAAATGTGATTCATTTTCCCACAAAAAAATAACATTATATTGCATATGCATGGTCAAAATTTAGGTTTCAATTTATCTTTGAATGCAACCTCTGCGAGCTCACCTTCAAAGAGGGGCAGCTGTTGACACCTAAATTTTGATTGATCATTCGTAATTTAATGCACAAAAATTTATTGATTAATTTTAACCCCTAAATAAAAAATATTAGGATTAAATTGCATAGCATATAGTTTTAGGAGCATTTATTATTGCATTTGCATTGGACATGTGGCAAGGCTTCAATTGATGGTTCTAAGCTTTAATTTAATAAGTTGGACTAAGCCCACAAGGGAAAAGAATTTGGCTAGGCCCGTTAAGGAGTGACGAGTTGGAATATGAGAATATTCCCGGGAATATGAATGTTCCCGAGAATATTCGCATTATTCTTTTAATATTTAAGGAATGTGTCGGATGAAATATTCTCGTTAAGGGGTGACGAATTGGAATATAAGAATATTCCCGGGAATATGAGAATGTTCTCGATAATATTCTCATTATTCTTTCAATATTCAAGGAAAGCGTTGGATAAAATATTTGAAAAATATTGCACGTGGGATACAAGAGATAAATAGACAACGTGCAAATTTATCATCTTTCCTTAAATAACATAGTCTTCTCACCTATAAAAAGGGGGGCCACACACACTGAAGAGACACAAAGAAAAACACAACCACAATTGAGAGAAAAGGAGTGGCAGTGCAATATAGAGAGAGAAGAGAAAAAGCGTCTCTTTTCGCTGCAGGTTTTGAAGGTCGGCTCACAAAAGGAGGCATTTTCCTAAGAGACAAGATGTTTTCGTTGCTTTGAGGTAAGTACCTTTTCCCGGTGCTTGCAATTTATTTATTACTTTGCTTTATTGAGTGTTAAATTATGATTGCGCACTCGCATGATCACATTGCATGTTAGAGATTAAATTAAAATCAATCCAAATTGCCTACAAATCATTTTTTTCAAATAAAAGAGAAAATGTACCGAAAGGGCGTTAGAGAAATCTAACGTAATCAAGTCCCCAATCCCATAGTCTCTGATTCGTAGGAGTGAAGTAACTCTCCCGTACTTTACTTGGGTTTCTAATCGACCCACCAAAAATAGATTAGTGGCAACTCCTAAATAAAAATCATTGGCACGTTAAAAAACTTAAATCCTAAGTCGCGAATTGGTATGGGCTTGGGAGAGCCCGAACTAAATTTAGACTTAGTAATCCATTAGCCAAACCCTAGGTGGTGCACCTGAAGTGAGGTCGCGACAGTGTAGAATCCAAACTAGATTACTAGCCGCTACATGTTATGGTTCTGCATCTTGTTCTATCAGATTATCACATTTTGAACTTGCTTCGTTCTGAACTTGCTTCAGTCTGAACGTATGCTCGTTTTGCTCTTCTTTTGTTTTGAACCTACCAGACTGAGATTTTGCGTCTCTTTGTTTCTCCTTCTAGTACACGTAGACTCAGAGACGTTCTTATGCTTCTCCTTCTAAGACTCGTAAAATCAGAAGTTTTTGATTTATTTTGTCATCTTCAAAACATTATAAGGGATTTTCCTAATAATCTCTCCATTTTTTATGATGACAAAACAATTTCTGAATATGCAGAAGTGCAATTATGCTTTTAAATCAAAGCATCATAAGCACATAAATCAATCTTTTCCTTCCGTAGTAATTAAGATCAAAATCGATTCAAAAAATCTGTCATACTTGATCAATGCTCCTCTTCAATTTGTTGCTTTTTCGAAATGATCACGATTCTCCTCTTTTCTTTTTGCACTCACTTTCTCCCCCTGTTCTCATGACGGTATTTGCGATAATACTTATCGCGGCTTGTGCACGTATAGAATGTTGTCCCTTTATTTCCTTTGTAGCAAGGACAATTGCACTATTCTCTTGCTTTTGAATTTTGAGGTAGAAGTTTGTTTTCTTTAATCAAATCGCCTCAAATTTAATCTGCACAAACTTAACAAACTTTCTGCACAAATGCACTTTCATATGACACATTAGGGGCTGCTCAATAATTTGCGAGAATTTTGCGCAAGAAGTAGAATTTCTAAGCCTTCGAAAATCTCCACAATTTCATATCAAGTTATCCCAACCTCATATGAAAAGATTTTTTGCCACCCGCAAATCCTTATAAAATAGATAATAATCTTTGCACAATAAAAAAAAAATATCATGCATATGCTTTCCTCCAATTTGTGGATCAAACTTGCCCGATATAAAAAAATCTTCTAAAATTATAGCAAGTGTATCCATAAATGCAATAATATCTTTTAAGATTAAAGGGATTTCCCTTAAGCATAAATTTCAAAAGGAAATTATTGATGCGATACGCAAAAAGAAAGTAGATATTTAAATCAAGTAATAAAAATGTGTAATATCTGACAAGAGATTTTTTGCAATATAAATCACACGTGAGTCATAAAAATCATCCAAAATCATAAAAAATTGTGTATAAATTTGGAAGGCATGATGATAAAGATGGAATATTTTATTTCCTTGCCCAAGGTATATATATTTAAAATATACCATTAAAGATGATCATTGTTGATCTTCGCCTAAAATATGTCTTTTGATAATACCGTGATATGCAAAGACTTGCAAGCGTACTTTCATATGTTGTACTCTTTTCCATCAAAGTATGGTGGTCGAGTATTGCTTTGTCCTTCAATCAGACCTGGTGCAAGAATACTAGCCATGGAAGATCTTTAGCTCTGAAGTAATAAACACTTCAAAATACTGAGCATGAGGCTCTGATATCAATTGAAGGTGGCTAGCAAGAAGCACCAAGCACGTGTGCAATATATTATAATAATAATCAATAAGAGATCAAGGGATAAGAAAAATTGCACACGAATATTATAGTGGTTCGGTTTAGATCAAGCCTACGTCCACTCTCTCACGTTAACAGCCTACTAGTTGGATTCCACTATATGATCAACAAGAGATTATAACTTTGAGTGCAAACACTCAGCGATAGATCACACTATCTCACTAAGTCACTCTTGTGTATTTCTCTCACGATCATAAACTTTTAAGCTCACATAAGACAAGTGTATATGGTCGAAGTACGCCCAGACTTTGGAATTATAGATTTTACATTTTGTCTCTTACTTGCTCTTTGGTCCCTCAATCTCCTTATATACTCCTCCACTTCCAAATTAGCCGTTGGACAGTATCCAGAGGATCGTCTTCCAACCTATCCATTGGACATAACTGTGTCAAGAAGATTTGGTAGCAGAATTCCCATCTTGATTTTGGTCGCCTATACAAGCAGAATCTAGGTTTCCATAAGTAGAGCTTCTCCATTAGGAAAGTTCTCGTCTTCGGGATCTAAATGCCAATTAATTAGATTGAGTTAATCAAATCTATTTTGGTATAGAATCCAAACCAGATTATTAGCTGTTACATGTTATGGGTCTACATCTCGTTCTATCAGATTATCTCATTTTGAACTTGCTTCATTCTGAACATTAAGTTCTGAACTTGCTTCAATCCGAACGTATGCTCGTTCTGCTCTTTTGTTGTTCTGAGCCTGCCAAATTGAGATTTTGCGTCTCCTTGTTTCTTCTTCTAGTACATGTAGATTCAGAGACGTTCTCCTTGTTTCTTCTTCTAGTACATGTAGATTCAGAGACGTTCTTATGCTTCTCCGTCTAAGACTCGTAGACTCAGAAGCATTTGATTTATTTTGTCATTTTTAAAACATCATAAGAGATTTACCTAACCCGACCAACCCTTGAATTTAGTATGTTGTGTGCGACTCCCCATTCTCTTTCTTTGCGTGCTCGCTTGGTCTTGTTCTGCCTTGTCCGCTGTCCTATGATCCCCTCTGTTTCTCCTCTGTCCTTCAAAATAGACAGCTTGGACACTGATGTGAGCAACGACATATTGTACGAGGGAGCTGCGATGGCCATGTATGGATATGTTGATCTCACCACCCTCGATGCTCCACATCGCCACCAGGTGGGGCGGATTCAGTACCCCAAGCCTGTCCGCATATGAGATCCAGTCACAGGGTGCCAAGCGAACTTCTCGACCCTTTTCTTGTTCGCCATCGAGACCGACAGCTCTGCTCATTACAGCGATGGCATTGCCTTTTTCCTAACTCCTGTCGGGATCCAAATCCCCCACAACTCGGCTGGTGGATTCCTGGGATTGTTCAATGATGGCATGGCTAATAAGGGGCATCTCAACCAAATCATCATGGTCGAGTTCGACACTTTTGTGAACTGGGAGTTTGATCCTTCAGAGCATCGCATAGGAATCAATCAGAATAGGCTCTCGTCCCCATTATGGCCCCCGGGATCCTGCATCGCACAGTGGGAAAGCGACCGATGATTTTGTGAGCAAGAAACTCAGTGTATTCTGGTCGTTCGATGACAAACCGCTTTCCCAGGATAAGACCAATTCCTCACTTTCTTGCGATATTGATCTTGCAGAAGTCCTTCCCGAATCAGCTGCAATCGGGTTCTCAGCTTCTTTCGGCTACCATCCAGAGAGACACAGCATCAATTCATGGGAGTTCACTTCAGATTTGGACGATGCAGATTCACTGCCGCTCCCTCGCTGGTTATGAATACTGGTCTTGGTTCCCATGGCATGTTTTTTTTTATTGGCAATCTCCGCAAGTCCTTGCTTTTTGACGGTCAAGAGGAGGGAAAAGCATGGTTATGGCACCCTTACCAACATTGAAATAGAGATCGGGGCATTGCCTGCGAAGTTCACTTATCAGGAGTTGCTTGCATCGACCAACGGTTTTGCAGACTATAGAAGGCTCGGCCGAGGTTGGTCTGGCCAAGTCTATAAAGGGTTCCCGAGCCATTCAGATCGCCTGGTTGCCGTCAAAAGGATCTTTGCAGAGTCCTTAATTGACTTAGTGTCTTGTTGATCTTGGATTAGTAGAAAATTCTCTAGTTTTAATATTTTGCCTACCCACTTTTTCTGTGATGAATTGGTGTTACGTGGATTGTCGGATGGCTTAAAAGCTGGAGCTAATGAGACCTTATAGGAGCCACCTGATTCGGCCTCATAAGTGGATGAATAGGAGCCATACGATTCGCGCCTTTGATCTAGATTGTTGGTTCACAAATCCTTAAGCTGCGTTTGGTTGTTAGGATAAAATTCATAATAGGATAATTATCTTATCTTGCATTTGGTTCATGCTCTAAACAGGATAAAATCGGATATAAATGGGATATAGGCCGGATAAAATTATTTCATGGGGTGAGATAAATGTGGATTGAATTTCTAATTTCATAATTGGAAAATTATTTTTCTCAAAAATAGAATTTTTAAATTAACAAATCTAAAGTTATATTTCTATATAAATAATATTTGAATTCTAATATAATAAATTCAAAATAACAAAAAAAAACAATTTGGTTTTTAATTTAATATTATTTTATTTATATATTTGAATTTAATTCTAACTTATAATATAAATTCGATATAAAAATATATATTCATTACATATTTTAGGTGTTTTAATATTTTAGGTATGTTAGTACAATTTTCTATTTAATAAAATTTATTAGAGAATGATGGGAGGGGAAGAAACAAATAAAAAAGAAATTAATTAAAAAAGAAATAAAAATAAAGACCATCTTCATTTGTAAAATTTATGGTTTATTTATATTAATATGCCATTTATTCCAAATAATATATATAATATGGTGTAAATATATTCGATTTTATTACTGCAATTACCAAAAAGTGGATATAGCAAAATCCTTTGGATTTTGTATCCTATCTTATGCAATTCTATCTTGGTTGGAAATTTTAGGACATAGCAAAATCTCTTAAATTTTGTACCTGGTTAGAAATCCATATGACTAAACGTAATCTTAACATTTGCTGCGCCTTCTTCGTCCCAACGAGCTGTGAGGTGGCCTAAGGCTCTAAGCTCGCTGGACAGAGATTTGTTCTTCTTGAGTGGGATCAATTTGATCCGAAATCTGCTGTCTGGATGAGTTGGAATCTTCTTCCATTGGAGGTTAGATTGGGTCTGGTTCTTCGTTTGAACTTGAATTTCGATTTTGGTTTTTGGGCATGGCATCACTGATGAATATACAAATTCCTATCCGGAAAGCTAATCGTTATTTTGCAGGATATGATTGGCAACAACAAAGTAGAAAACTAACTGGGGACAATTCGGAAATATCTTTGCGGAAGCTAAGCTAGGAACGATGCTCTGACTCCACTACAGAAAATGAAAAGTAGCTTTGGAGAGAATATAATTTGCATTCTTCAATGAATTGAATTGTACATGTACATGGATGCATTTATAGTACGGAAAGGAATTCAGAAAAGAACATACATGATCTCGAATTCTTAATTTATTTTACGAATTTTCCATCGATGTTCCATATTGCCAATTGATCGTTTTAATTAGAATCGCAATCAAGGATCAAATCAAATACTTTCTCCAATCGTATACCAATTATGAGTTTGACTCTTGCGCCTCTTTTTTGGTTGTTAGTGTTCATACCTTTCATCATCATTATCAGTGGCTTTCAAGCAATTGATCCCAATCGCTCATTAATCTCCTCATTGAACCAGAGCTTGCTCTCCTTTTCTACACCAGTGTGGACAGGGACATTGAGCGATCCAATGATGTCTGTAAAAATCGTGAATTACACAAGCTCTCCCAGCAAATTTGAACCCTTCATCTGCAGTCGCTCGCTCGCTCGCTTCAATCGCGGAAAGCCAGTCAATTCGGGGCGGTCAATCCATTAGTTTCCATCTCCATGGTCTTTAGAACAATTGCAAGTTTTTCCACAAATTGCCAGATAACCGGAGCTATGGGCTCCAAGTCAAAACCGTGTTGACGTTCTTGTTCGAAAGATAGCCATGGTACCCCCACAAGACTGATGCATTCCAGTGACCTTAGGAGAAAACGAGGAAACACCATAGAAGCTGCTTGATCTATGATTGCTCGCACATTGTCTAATAATGTCCGTTAAAGAGGTGAACCACAGAAGCTCTCCCAGCGAATGTAGAACTCTGATCCGCAGTCGCTCGCTTGCTCGCATTATTTCATTGAAAGCCAGTCAACTGGGGAGATCGATTGGTCAGTTTCCATCTCCACGGCCTTCATACGTGGCTCTCTAGAACACCTGTAAATTTTTCCCCCAGTCGACAAATAACAGTAGCAAGATATTCTAGCCATGCCGTCTTGGATGGTACAGAAGTAGGACCACACGCAAGTGATCGTACAAGAAATTCGCTCAAGAATCAAGCCTCTGGGCCATGGATAGTTCAGTCACGGGACACGCCCCAAGTTTGACAATGTTTCATTACTTGTTTGGAAGATAGCAATGATACCCACCACAAGACTGTTGCTCTTTGTTAGTAATTTGCTCCCTTGACTTCTGCAGAAAACAACAAACCTTGATGGAAGCTGCTTGATCCATGAGCGCTCGCCGTATTTGGTCCGCCGTTAGGTATACTCGCGATTGTTATAAAGCACCCTAATGCGACATATTGATCTTTGAAAAATTGTAAGCATCTTCCATATAGAGTATAGAACCACGAATTCATGGAATATGCTTGATTTGATCAATCTAATTTGAAGAGAACATGCACGACAAGAATTCACCCAAAACTTGTTTGCAAGATGTCAAATTTCAAAAATTGGAAGAAGAAGATCATGAGCTATGTGTGCTCATCGACTTCGGGTGCCATAACAATGAAGAAGCTTGAACTCGTTCATTAATGACTGACTTTAAAAATTACCACCATGGGAAGTAGAGAATTCACTTACTTGAATCGGTAACATCCTACCCCTCGTCCCCATTAATGATCCCGCCGGTGACCCTTCCGACGTAATCGCTCTCCATTGGTTTCTCATTTGCGTTTTAGCTCAAACAAAAATCAATGCTCTCCCATGGTTTTGCTTGGGAAGACACACGGAAGCAGAATATAAACACAACGTAGAGAAAAAATAAATAAATTCTAAAATTCAATTAGAACATAATCGACCTGATTATGAGGAATCTTAATTATTCTTAAGAGTGTCGAAAAATCTGTTGGAAAAGACAAAAAAAAATAATAACAAATACCTAAGACGTGCAAGCGCTGTGTTAAGGATAATTTCGCCACTCGAAGTACAAAACTTGATGCAACATCTATGATACAACAGATTTTCCTCTTTACTTCACAGTTCGCACAAGATTAATATTTGGAACATGAACAGCGATGATGTCATATGTAAAACCCAGCAAATAAATGTAAAGAAAAACGAGTATTTCTGGTTTTTGGTGTGTTTTGATTGTGTTTTGGAGATTCTTTTTATAGGCAAATGAAAGAGAGGGTTAATGAAGAAACAAATCAAATTAGACGTTACAAAGCCTTTATAAAATAATGGTTTTGAGATTTTCAAAACTGTCAAAATATCCGGCAATCACAGCGGCAAAGAGAAGCAGCAGCAACAACGTATATAACCATTGACATCTTCCTCGTCTTCTCGATCAGTTGAAGTTTAAAGACTGAGGTGATACGCTCCTATAGATTATCAAGTGTGTAGCTTCTTGGAAATTGCTCGTGTGCACGGCATCTTTCCACTGATGGGCCTCATTCCCACACGCCTTCATGAGAGCGACTGTTGAGTAACATCGTTTTGCAGTTTTATGTTTTTCTGCTTCGATGTTGCTCGATGTTTTCGTAGAAAACAATTGCATCGTAATGCATTGATTCGCAATCAGTTGGACGTCAACGGAGTTTGCAATATAGAGAGTAGATGAGAAATTGTGGGAGAGCTTCCTCCTAGCTAATTAAATATTCTGGTTGTGTAGGAAAAGGACATTAGACTAAGGGCCAGCTGTTTGACTTCTTTGTTGTTTTGAGCAGTGCTACATGAATCCATGAAATTTANTTGCAGTTTTATGTTTTTCTGCTTCGATGTTGCTCGATGTTTTCGTAGAAAACAATTGCATCGTAATGCATTGATTCGCAATCAGTTGGACGTCAACGGAGTTTGCAATATAGAGAGTAGATGAGAAATTGTGGGAGAGCTTCCTCCTAGCTAATTAAATATTCTGGTTGTGTAGGGAAAGGACATTAGACTAAGGGCCAGCTGTTTGACTTCTTTGTTGTTTTGAGCAGTGCTACATGAATCCATGAAATTTACTCTTGTAAAGGTAAACCCCGTGGTGGGGATGACTTAGAAAGAGGTCAAGGAATGGAATATGCTGTGTCTGGTTCGATTCTTCGATTGACCAAGGACGAATGACTTGTTTTATTGAACGGCATAAGTACAGTGGGAGTGCCAAAACTTGGCATAGAGGGACATTTAAGTGCAAAAACGTACAAACAGTACACTCAAGTGCCACTTTTAGGAAAAAAATGGATCACAAGTCGCCGGAACCCTGTCGGAAATCCTACGTGACAATTTTTTATTAATTTTTTTTGCCTACGTGGCTCGCCGGAAGTTGAAACGATGAAAAATCAGTGCAAAACGGCTTCATTTTTGCGCTGATGTGGATTTTTAAATTATTAATTAAATAATTAAAAATATATATTATTATAAAATCGATTTTATTAAAAAAGAGAGAGAGAGAAGGGGATTGGCGAGGGCTGTACAGCCCTTGACGCTACAGCCCTCGCCGATCCCCTTCTCTCTCTTTCTCTCTCTTTTAATAAAATCGATTTTATTTTATTTTTAAATTTGACGTGGACAATTTTTTTTTTAAATTACCACATGGATTTTTTATTTTGAAAAAAATGCTCTATCAGCAAATGAAGTTATCGGAAAATGGATACGTGACAATTTGGCCAGAATTTTTTGCCGTTAGCACTTAATTGATCCATTTTACTCCGATTTTGGCACTTAAGTATACATTTTATAACTTTTAGCATTCCAGAGGTCTGTACCTCTTTTTTGAGCCATTTGTTCGGGTTTTGATTTTTTAAGGCCTTAGTTCACTCCGAGACTTATTTATGATGGGTTTTTTGTAATAAGTAACTTCATGACTTGATAGCTAAGGTCGAGGCAAATATAACATCCGATACCATTTTAATTCGTTATATAGACGGCATGTGATTTCTCAAACTATGTTCATGAAAATGGGAATAATTTATGTTTGTACTTTTATATATTCTTAAATTATTAAGTTGGAGATAAAGAATCACGTTTTCATACCAAGAGATATAAAAGTAATGTTTTTAGTTGTTTTCACTTCAAGATCTGCTTCTAAGTATTATTTTGGTGAATTACAAAATGTTCAAAACTCATCAAGCACCTTAACTAATTTCCCATCACAAATGACAAAATCTTTTCATATGGTAACTTTGGACAAAAAACAATATATATATATCACTTCAATAACTTTTGAGATCCACTATGACCATAGTCAAAGTTGCAATATATTTAGGGTAGGACCGAACTTAATAGGGCTTAGGGGGGTCATCAGTATGGTAAATTATTGGCTATAGTCGATACATATAGACTCAGCGCATGAGATATATTGGATATAAACTCCAAGCGAAATCCAATAATCCCATGCGCTAGGTCTAAATTGCCCTAGAACCAACAATTACATGTTGTTAGGGCTACATTTGGTAACGTTCCTATTTCTCTATTTTTTTTTTTCTTTTGTTCCCTAGAATAGAAGAAAAATAGAAATCCGTTTAGTAATGCCAACTGATTTTTCTATTCCTGAGAATAGAAAATTGTTTCCGAGAATAAATTTGGAGTAGAAATGAGAAGTATAAAAAAATAGCTTATTATTCCTAAGAGCAATCTCTAGAAACTATTTTTTAGGGATTACTCACCGCCCATAGCACACTGCCGTTCAGCCACCACCACCCATCGCCTGTTGCCGGTCGCCGGCCATTGCCGCCGGTCACCGGTAATCGGTTGCCACCCCCACCTGCTTGCCCCCGGCCTCTCATAGTTGCCCTTTGCCCGATGACTAGCAGCAGGCATCGGTGACTAACAACCAATGATCGATGGCGGCGGCGGTCACGATCGTCGGTAGCCGACCGCTGCCCCAGCCCGCTCACCACCACCCTTCACCCGACGGCAGTGACCCGGCAACTGACAACGGCAACCCAGGGACCTACAGCAGCCACCAGTGACCGATGACGGTAGGGGTGAGTGGTGGCTGCGGCAGGTGGCTATCGGCAACCGGTGGGTTGCATGTAGGGGTGAGCACGGTTCCCGGGTAGAACCGGGAACCGGAGAACCGAACCGGAGGGTCTCGGTTCTAAGGAGACCGGTTCCGGTTCCCGGTTCCTAATAGAACCGGAACCGGAACCGGAATCGGAATCGCTCCGGTCCGGTCTCCCTCCTTCCCAAAAAAGCCCTAATTTTTATCCCATCCCCAATTCTATCATCGTTTCATCGGCTCCTCCACCATCAGACAGAAATTGGGGGAGCCTGGAACAAGGGGTGAGCGGTTTGACGCCGCGAGAAGAGCACCGCCAGCGAAGCGATTGTCACCGCGAAGCGATCGACGCCGCGAGGATCAACGCAATCGATCGCAAGGAAAGCTTCGCGCCTGTAAAACTGCGGAGGATCTTTGCGATTTCCAGCAAGCACGATGAGTTTCCTCTTCGGCCAAAGGAAAACTCCTGCAGGTTGTTGCGAAGTTTTTCTTTCTTTGCTCTTCTTGTTGTCGATTATGTGTAGAAGTCACTGCGAGAGGATGAATGCATTCATCCATTCGGGCTCGACCATTTTCCTTTTCCTTTCCCATTTTCTCTTCTCTCTTGCTTTTTCAAAGGAGTTGACGTCGCTGTCCTCTGAGTAACCCAACCGTTTGGAAATCATTTCTCGTGTTGGTGGGTGTGCGAGGGAGATCTTGATCTCTTGTCGAATGACAGTTGGGTTGGCGGAAGATGTTGTTTGAGGCCGAGACCGGTTCGAAGTCGAGCTCAGACCCCCCCGGAGGGCTACTGCTCTTCCTCTCTGACGCCAGCTCCAGCTTGACAGAGCTGAAGCTGTACCAAGCCTTCATCTTCTCCGTCCCCATCGTCTTCACCTTCGTCCTTCTCTTCTCCTTCTACATGTTCTACCTCTGCCACCGGTAGGCCGATTAGGTCTCTCTTTGCATGCGCGCTCCTTTACCGATCGACGGGCACGGCGCCAATATCCCCAGAGTAAGAGAGGCCGATGGGTCCCGCTATCTTTCCCTAAGTTTGGATCTTGCTCTGATATTGTTGCTGATTGGTCAATTTCTCGTTGGCAGCCTGAAGTGGGTTTGACGAAAGAACTGAGAGAGATGCTTCCCGTCATTGTGTATAAAGAGAGCTTCTCGGTCAATGACTCCCAGTGATTAACATCATGCACCGGCCTTTTGCATCATGTTTGCAGGACCTGTGTGGCCTAGCTTAGTGTAATGTTGCCTTGCTTTGTCTCCGGATGTTTGAATATGTTTCCTCGTCTCTTCTCTCTTGTTGAAATGACTTCTAGAGGCTTCGGGCGTGGCTCGTGATGAGTAGAGTTTAATTTGTCTTAGCTGATTCAACTGGACATAGATGGTGTACATTTGAAACTTTTTTTTATCGTTCTTGATGGGGTAATTTTGATATTCTCAGCATTATAACTCACTCGAAATGGCGGAGATTGTGTTGGCTTGTTTTGTTGGTCATCTTAACCACTGAGCAATTCTCTATCATCTTATCTTTTGCCCAACAGGTGTTCAACATACAACAATAAATAAGAAGAAAACTATGCACATTCAACATGTATATTAGTGGCGGAAACAAGATTTCTGGACTTTAGAAAGGTTGACTTTGGGTTTAAGTCCTGTTATCTAGCTTTAGCAAGGGAGGAACTTGATTCTGGTGGAACAGAACTACGGGGAAACCTATTACACAAAAGTTAAGTGGGGACCTTTAGGTGGGAAGTGAAGTGATGGAGTATCATATCCACCAGAGTTCAAAGTAGATAAACTTTATTATTGGTGGTTTTCTTTTTTTGGTATTGGATGGAGGAGTAGAGTTATCGCCAGCGATCAATGAAGCAATCGAGCAATCTAAGATTGCTGTCGTGGTTGTCTCTCAGAATTTCCATTCCTCACCATGGTGCCTCAACGAGCTGGTGAAGATCCTAGAATGCCAAAAAAAAGTGGCGTCTTATCGTGTTGCTCATTTTTTGGGGCATTAACCCGAGAAAGCTGTGAGAGCAGCCCAGACTTTTCCCGGAGAATATTGGCCGAGGCGAGAAGGGTTTCGAGCAGGAGAAGCCCCACCAGATCCAGAGGTGGAAAGATGCTTTGCGAGCACTTGGCATGATCAATGGCTGGCCTGTTAGTATCAGGTACTAAACCCTTTCCTTTCTGAGCTCTATCTTCTTCTAAGTGTACTTTTTCTTGAGAATTGCTAAAGGGAGTTACTCAGTTTGTGCATGAGAACACAAAACTTACTTCTAAAGGCAGCATGTTCTGGTCATTAGGAATTAATAATTGGAAATGTGGAATCTCTTTCCTTGGATGTTGATATATCTGCATGAGGCAACGTTAATGTAGTCATTTGCCAGAGTCTATAATTTCTAAAATACTAATTCAAGTTGGTGATACAAAGCAAAGTGATCATTATTAGGTTAAGCCTTTCTCCATCTAGTTATAGATAAAATTTATATGTTCCTCTCTTAATAGTAGAATGCATTACTAGTTTAAACACCGAAGTGAAACTTGCAGATTATTTCTTAAACTAGTTTTAGAAAAAAGAACATGTTGGAACTTGGAACCGACCCTGGAACCTGTAATAGGGTAGATTCCAAGTTCCAGGTTCTGACGGATAAGTTCCAGGTTTCAAAAAATGAGGAACTTGTACCCGAGGGTAGGTTCCAGGTTCCGGGCGAAACCTGTTAGGAACCTGGAACCGCTCACCCCTAGTTGCATGTAAGGCGAGAGGCCAGTGGACGGGGGCAGCTAGCGACCAATGATCAACGACCAACGGCCGCTCGCAGCCGGCCTCCCGCTGGTCGCTGCCGCCATTGAAGAAAAAAGAAATAAAAATTTTATGTTGGTACCAAACGCATTTCTATTCCTTTTCTAATCCGAGAGGCGACCGACAGCAGTGACTAGCGACAGTGGTGGGTGGCGACCAGCAACAAGCGATGACCGGTGGTAGGCTACCAGTGGGCAGCAGCGAGAGGCCGGCGAATAGAGGCGGCCAGCGACTAGCGACCAACGGTTGCTCGCAATCGGCCAACCACCACCATTGGAGAAAAAAGAAATAAAAATTTTATGTCAGTACCAAACACATTTTTATTCATTTTCTATTTGGAAAATAATAAAATTTTTATAGTTGCCAAACGTCTTATTTTACTCTGAAATTGTTACATGGAGTAGAGATAGAAAAGAACTATTTCTCAAAAGAAATCGTTTCCAGAAGAAGAATGCTACCAAACGTACTCTAGGTGTTCAATGCTAGCAATCAAGGACATCTATGTCAATTGAATATATATCTTAATATTGCGTTCTTCAAATAAAGATGTTGCAAAGTGTCTTTTTTTTTTGGTAAAATGTTGCAAAGTGTCTTTCATCTTGCCCTTTCACAAAAATTATGCATCCATGTTAATTTTCAAAGTATTACCAACCACACCCATTTTCATGGAATGAAACTCATAAATCTCAAGAACCAAATTGGACTGTAATGTTCTTGATGGGCTGGGCAAGCTGGGAAATGATGATCAATAATAGTAAGTCGATAGAACTTGACCATGTCTAGGGTGCTCCGATGAAATTACAGAAATTCTCAATATACAGCATTGGAGGATTTTCACGCACATCTTTTACGAATTAGATAATTAGATTGGATGCGAATAAAAAAAAAAGATGAATGATGATTAGGTTGGATTGTTTCTAAAGCAAATTGGCTTATGGCAAGACGAGCTTATCGAAATTCAAAACCAAAATGCTTTAAATGATGGCATTGCTGGTAAAATCTTTGACAGACCCAACTTTATACAGAATCTTCTCTAAATTTTGAGGTAAAAAGAGTGTAAACAAATGATGAGTTTGACTGTGTGCCTCTTATTTTTGTTGTTAGTGATCACAGTTTTCTTATCATCGTATTTATGAGTGAGCGGTTTCAAATTCCGTACAAATTCCAATCGAAACCTGAAACATATCCGTTGGAACATGTTCCTTATTTGTTGAAACCTGAAACTTACTTGCATATCCTAGAAATCTAAAACCTACCGTGTCATAGGTTCCCACAAGTCTCAAGGTTGGTTCCACTACACAAATTTCATTTGTATTATTAGTTGAACGATTACAATAAATTATTACCTTTAATAACCACAACTTATTGCTACAATTTACTAACCATAACTTATATTTAAACGCACAAAAAATATGAACTATTAACAAAGTAAAAGTCTTAATCATAAAATAAAAAAGTTCACACTAGCAGTTATAGATTATACACCCATTATCGAACGCTATGGAATATCGCAAGATCACTTGGAAACATAGACAAGAAAAAAGACAAAACTTATTTCAGGTTCTAAGATACAAGTTTCGATTCTAGGTTTTACCATGAAATCATACTCGCCCCTAATCATATTTAGTGGCTTTCAAGCAGTGTGACTCTCAACCCTTCATTTAAGGCTCTCTTCATTTAACCAAAGCTTGCTCTCCTTTCGTGCATTAATATGGACAGAGATATTGAATTTGCTGGGAGAGCTTGTATGGTTCACAATTTTTACAAACATTATCAGGCTGGGAGAGCTTGTATGGTTCACCATTTTTACAGACATTATCAGACCACTCAATATCTCTGTCCACAATAACGCACGAAAGGAGAGCAATTCGGGGTGATGGATCGGTCAATTTCCACCTCCAGTCTTTGTCCGAGGCTCTCTAGAACACGCAAATTTCCCCGCCAATTGGCAAAAATAACTGGAGCAACAGATTCTAAATCAAACCGTGTTGACATTTCGGAAGATAGCAATGGTACCCACCGCAAGATTCATCTATTCCATCTGACTTCCGCAGACAAGAAGGAACTATCACAGAAGCTGCTTGATCTATGATTGCTCGCCGTATCCGGCAAGCCATTTGGTACGCTCGGGTTCTTTATAAAGCACCCTAATGTAACATATTGATCTCGCAGTTCCGGTGATCCAATTCAGACCAAAGCCTGTATTTAGTATGCCGCGCGTGGCTCCCCATTCTCTTTCTTCGCGCGCTCGCTTGTTCTTGTTCTGCCTTGTATGCTGTCCTTTAGTCCCTTCTGTTGTTCCTCTGTCCTTCAACATAGACAGCTTCGACACGGATACGAAAGACGTATTGTACGAGGGAGTTGCGACGGTCGGGTATGGATATGTCGAGCTCACCTCCGTCCGTCCTCTGCATCTCTACCAGGTGGGGCGGATTCAGTACGCCAGGCCCGTTCGCATATGGGATACTGTCACGGGGCGCCAAGCCAACTTCTCGACCAATTTCTCGTTCACCATCAAGACTGACAGCTCTGGTCGGCACAGCGATGGTATCACCTTTTTCCTCGCTCCTGTCGGGAACCCGATCCCGCCCAACTCAGCCGGTGGATTCCTGGGATTGTTCAACGGTAGCATGGCTAAGGAGGGGACTCAGAACCACATCGTCATGGTCGAGTTTGACACTTATGTGAACCCAGAGTTCGATCCCCCAAGGGGAGTGTATCCTTAGTTATTCTTACCCGAGAGCAGCGAGCAAGTACGGGTGACCCTAGGGTCTAACGTTTCGCCCTTTCGCTAGGTACAACGGCACTGGATGTTAAGACACTCGTTCTTGGAGTCGCACAAGACCAGCAAACTGCCGCTTGGTGAAAGGGTCCATAAGGCTTATCCCTCACGTTCTCACCGTATCGATCTTGCAGAAGTCCTTCCTGAATCAGCAGCAATCGGGTTTTCAGCTTCTTTTGGCAAATATCCAGAGAGACACAGCGTCAATTCGTGGCAGTTCAGTTCGGATTTGGACGTTGTAGATCCTCTGCCGCTGAATAGATCGCCGCCAAAGGGGGAGAACTCGATACCTCGCTGGCTATGGATACTGGTCGTGGTTCCCGCGGCTTGCTTTCTATTGGTGATCTCCGCAAGGTCTTGCTTGACGGTCAAGAGGAGGGAAAAGCATTGTTATGTCGCCCTTACTGACATCGATAAAGAGATAGGCGCATTGCCTGGGAAGTTCACTTATCAGGAGTTGCTTGCGGCGACCAACAGCTTTGCAGATGATAGAAGGCTCGGCCGAGGCGGGTCTGGCCAAGTCTATAAAGGCTTCTTGAGCCATTCAGACCGCTTGGTTGCAGTCAAAAGGATCTTCGCGGAGTCCCGACACTCCGAGAAGGTCTTCGTCAACGAGGTGAAGATCATAAGCCGAACCATACATAGAAACCTGGTGCCGTTTGTCGGGTGGTGTCAAGAGGAAGGCGAGTTCTTGCTCGTCTATGAGTACATGCCCAATGGCAGCCTCGACCACCACCTCTTTGGGGCCCGGAGAAGCCTGCCGTGGGATGTGCGATACAGCGTAGCGCTTGGCCTCGCGTCCGCCCTCAACTACCTCCATGAGGAGCTCGAGCAATGGGTGCTCCACCGGGACATAAAGGCAGCCAACGTGCTGCTCGACACCAACTTCACAACCAAGCTCGGCGACTTTGGAGTGGCCAAGCTCGTCGACCCTCTGTTCAGGTCTCAGACGACAGACGTGGTCGGGACTTGCGGGTACCTGGCGCCAGAGTACTTCATCAGTGGGAAGGCCACGAAGGAGTCCGACATGTTCAGCTTTGGCATTGTGGCCCTGGAGATCGCATGTGGCCGGAGGAGCTACGAGGATGGAGAGATCCAGGTCCCACTGCACAAGTGGGTCTGGCAACTCTGCCTCGCCGGCAACATCCTTGGTGCAGCCGACGAGGCCTTGGGCTCACGGTTCCAGAAGGAGGAGATGGAGTGCCTGATGAGGGTGGGGCTGTGGTGCGTGCACCCTGACCCTGCGAGAAGGCCAAGGGCGGGACAAGTGATCAGGTTCCTCCAGCTCGAGGACTCGGTCCCCGAGCTGCTGCACGGTGCGTTTGACGGCCCGATTTCATACCGGCCATCTGCTTCGCAATTAGGAATACTGGAATCTCCATCTCCTCCTCCTATTCAAGAATCTGCGTCTACGAAGCTGGACAAATCGTGGCTCCTGAAGTCATCCTGCAACACATGTTGACTAATGTATTTGTGTATGCAACGGTTGCTCCGTCAATACTGAGTTCATTAAGTGTTCAGTGCTCGTCAGCAATTCTTAATCTTGCATTCTTAAGACTTTGCAAAAATGTCTTTTATCTTGCCCTATCAGACAGGCAGTTTCATTGAATGAAACGTAAGAATCTCTAGAACCAAATAGGTCTGGAATGCTCTTGATGGGCTGGGCAAGCTGGGAAGTGATGATCAGTAAGAGTAAGTTATTTTAACTTGACCATTCTTGTGGGCTACGATCACACGAAAGGAATTCCCAGAATACAAGACTGTAGGAAAGATTTCACGCACATTGTCTAATAATGTCCGTTAAAAAGGTGAACCACAGAAGCTCTCCCAGCGAATGCAGAACTCTGATCCGCAGTCGCTCACTCGCTCGCATTATTTCATCGAAAGCCAGTCAACTGGGGAGATCGATTGGTCAGTTTCCATCTCCACGGCCTTCATACGTGGCTCTCTAGAACACCTGTAAATTTTTCCCCCAGTCGACAAATAACAGTAGCAAGATATTCTAGCCATGCCGTCTTGGATGGTACAGAAGTAGGACCACACGCATGTGATTGTACAAGAAATTAGCTCAAGAATCAAGCCCCAGGGCCATGGATAGTTCAGTCACGGGACACGCCCCAAGTTCGACAATGTTTCATTACTTGTTTGGAAGATAGCAATGATACCCACCACAAGACTGTTGCTCTTTGTTACTAATTTGCTCCCTTGACTTCTTCAGAAAACAACAAACCATGATGGAAGCTGCTTGATCCATGACCGCTCGCCGTTTTTGGTCCGTTGTTAGGTATACTCACGATTGTTATAAAGCACCCTAATGCGACATATTGATCTTGGAAAAATTACAAGCATCTTCCATATAGAGTATAGAACCACGAATTCATGGAATATGCTTGATTCGATCAATCAAATTTGAAAAGAACATGCACGACAAAAATTCACCAGAAACTCGTTTGCAAGATGTCAAATTTCAAAAATTGGAAGAAGAAGATCATGAGCTATGTGTGCTCATCGACTTCGGGTGCCATAACAATGAAGAAGCTTGAACTCGTTCATTAATGACTGACTTTACAAATTACCAGCATCGGAAGTAGAGAATTCATTTACTTGAATCGGTAACATCCTACCCCTCATCCCCATTAATGATCCCGCCGGTGACCCTTCCGACGTAATCGCTCTCCATTGGTTTCTCATTTGTGTTTTAGCTCAAACAAAATCAATGCTCTCCCATGGTCTTGCTTGAGAAGACACACGGAAGCAGAATATAAACACAATGTAGAGAAGAAAATATGAATTCTAAAATTCAATTAGAACATTAGTGACCTGATTATTGGGAATCTTAATTATTCTTAAAATTGTCGAAAAATCTAATGGAAAAGATGCAAAAATAATAACAAATACCTGAGACGTGTAAACACTATCTTAAGGATAATTTCATCTACAAAACCCGATGCACCATCTATCATACGATAGATTTTCCCCTTTACTCCACACAAGATAAATACATGGAACACGAACAACAATAATGTTATATGCAAAACCCAGCAAATAAATGTGAAGAAAAGCGAGCATGTCTTGTTTTTGGTATGTTTTGATTGTGATTTGGAGATTCTTTTTATACGCAAATGAAAGAGAGGATTAATAAAGAAACAAATCACATTAGACGTTACAAAGCCATCATAAAATAATGGTTTTGAGATTTTCAAAACTGTCGAAATATCCGAGAATCACAGCGGCAAAGAGAAGCAGCAGCAACAACGTATATAACCATTGACATCTTCCTCGGCTTCTCGATCAGTTAAAGTTTAAAGACTGAGGTGATATGCTCCTATAGATTATCAAGTGTGTAGCTTCTTGGAAATTGCTCGCGTGCACGGCATCTTTCCACTGATGGGCCTCATTCCCACACGCCTTCATGAAAGCGACTGTCGAGTAACATCGTTTTGCAGTTTTATGTTTTTCTGCTTCGATGTTGCTCGATGTTTTCGTAGAAAACAATTGCATCGTAATGCATTGATTCGCAATCAGTTGGACGTCAACGGAGTTTGCAATATAGAGAGAAGATGAGAAACTGTGGGAGAGCTTCCTCCTAGCTAATTAAATATTCTGGTTGTGTAGGGAAAGGACATTAGACTAAGGGCCGGCTGTTTGACTTCTTTGTTGTTTTGAGTAGTGCTACATGAATCCACGAAATTTACTCTTGTAAAGGTAAACCCCGTGGTGGGGATGACTTGGAAAGAGGTCAAGGAATGGAATATGCTGTGTCTGGTTCGATTCTCCGGTTGACCAAGGACAAAGGATTTGATTTTTTGGGCCATTTGTTTGGGTTTTTATTTTTGCCTTATTTGAATCATGAGATTAATTAAGGCCTTAGTTGACTCCGAGATTTTTGCCTTTTTGTAATAAGTAAATTCATGACGGTCGAGGCAAATGTAACATCTAGTGCCGTTTTAATTCTTTATATACACCGCATGGGATTTCTCAAAATAAGGCCATGAAAATGGGAATAACTTTTCGTTTTTACTTTTGTATATTCTTAAATTATTAAGTTGGAGAGAAAGAATCACGTTTTCATACTGAGAGATATAAAAGTAATGTTTTTAGCTGTTTTCACTCCAATATATGCTTTTAAGTATTATTTTGGTGAAATACAGAATGTTTGAAACTCATCAAACACCTTAACTAATTTCCCATCACAAATGACAAAATCTATTCATTTGGCAACTTTGGACAAAAAACAATATATATCACTTCAATAACTTTTGAGATCCACTATGACCACAGTGAAAGTTGCAATATATTTAGGGTAGGACTGAACTTAAAAGGGCTTAGGGGGTCATCGGTATGGTAAATTATTGGATGCAGTCGATACATATAGACTCAGTGCATGAGATTCATTGGATATGAACTCCAAGCGAAATCCAACAATCCCATGCGCTAGGTCTAAATTGCCCAAGAAGCAACAATTACGTGTCGTTAGGTGTTCAGTGTTCAATGCTAGCAATCAAGGACATCTATGTCAATGAATATATTTCTTAATATTGCATTCTTCAAATAAAGATGTTGCAAAGTGTCTTTCATCTTGCCCTTTCACAAAAATTATGCATCCATGTTAATTTTCAAAGTATTACCAACCACACCCATTTTCATGGAATGAAACCCATAAATCTCCAGAACCAAATTGGACTGTAACGTTCTTGATGGGCTGGGCAAGCTGGGAAATGAAGATCAATAATAGTAAGTCGATAGAACTTGACCATGTCTAGGGTGCTCCGATGAAATTACAGAAATTCTCAATATACAGCATTGGAGGATTTTCACGCACATTTTTACGAATTAGACAATTAGATTGGATGCGAATAAAATAAAAAAAGATGAATGATGATTAGATTGGATTGTTTCTAAATCAAATTGGCTTATGGCAAGACGAGCTTATCGAAATTCAAAACCAAAATGCCTTAAATGATGACATTGCTGATAAAATCTTTGACAGACCCAACTTTATACAGAATCTACTCTAAATTTTGAGGTAAAAAGAGTGTAAACAAATAATGAGTTTGATTGTGTGCCTCTTATTTTTGTTGTTAGTGTTCATAGTTTTCTTATCATCATATTTATGAGTGAGCAATTTTAAATTCCGTACAAATTCCATCATAAACCTGGAACATATCTGTTGGAACATGTTCCTTATTTGTTGGAACTTGGAACCTACCTTCATATCTTAGAAATCTAAAACCTATTCTATCACACATTCCCACAAGTCCCAAGGTTGGTTCCACTACACAAATTTCATTTGTATGACTAGTTGAACGATTGCAGTGAATTATTACATTTAATAATCACCACTTACTATTGCAATTTACTAACCATAACTTATATCTAGACACAAGAAAAATATGAAACATTAACAAAGTAAAAGTCTTAATCATAAAATAAAAAGTTCATACTAGCAGTTATAGATTATACATTCATTATCGAACGCCATAGAATATCGTAAGATCACTCAAAAATATAGACAAGAAAAAAGACAAAACTTATTCTAGGTTCTAAGATACAAGTTTCTATTCTAGATTTTACCATGGAATCATGCTCGTCCCTAATCATATTTAGTGGCTTTCAAGCAACGTGACTCTCAACCCTTCATTTAACCAAAGCTTGCTATCCTTTTGTGCATTATTGTGGATAGAGATATCGAGTGGTCTGATAATGTCTGTAAAAATGGTGAATCATACAAGCTCTCCCAGCAAATTCAAATCTTTGATCTGCAATCGCTTGTTCGCTAGCTTCATATTGCCAAAATCCAGTCAATTCGGGGCGATGGATTGCTCGATTCCACCTCCAGTCTTTGTCCGAGGCTCTCTAGAACACGCAAATTTTTCCGCCAATTGGCAAAAATAACTGGAGCAACAGATTCTAAATCAAACCGTGTTGACATTTCGGAAGATAGCAATGGTACCCACCGCAAGGTTAATCTATTCCATCTGACTTCAGCAGACAAGAAGGAACCATCACAGAAGCTGCTTGATCTATGATTGCTTGCCGTGTCCGGTGAGCCATTCGGTACGCTCAGGTTCGTTATAAAGCACCTAATGTAACATATTGATCTCGCAGTTCCGGTGATCCAATTCTGACCAAAGCCCGTATTTAGTATGCTGCGCGCAGCTCCCCGTTCTCTTTCTTTGCGTGCTCGCTTGTTCTTGTTCTGCCTTGTATGCTGTCCTTTGATCCCTTCTGTTGTTCCTCTGTCCTTCAACATAGACCGCTTCGACACGGATACAAGCGACATATTGTACGAGGGAGTTGCGACAGTGGCGTATGGATATGTCGAGCTCACCTCCGTCCATCCTCCACATCTCTACCAGGTGGGGCGGATTCAGTACGCCAAGCCTGTTTGCATATGGGATCCGGTCACAGGGCGCCAAGCCAACTTCTCGACCAGTTTCTCTTTCACCATCGAGACTGACAGCTCTGGTCGGCACAGCTCTGGTATTGCCTTTTTCCTCGCTCCTGTCGGGATCCCGATCCCACCCAACTCGGCTGGTGGATTCCTGGGATTGTTCAACGCTAGCACGGCTAATGAGGGGACTCGGAACCAGATTGCCATGGTCGAGTTCGACACTTATGCAAACCCGGAGTTCGATCCCCCAAGGCCTCACATAGGAATCAATAAGAATGGGCTCTCGTCGCTCGCTTCTGCCCACTGGGATCCCGGATTGCACAGCGGGAAAGCGATCCATGTTGTCGTGACCTACAATTCCGTGAGCAAGAACCTCACCTTGTCCTGGTCGTTCGACGGCGAACCTCTTTCCCAGGAAAAGGCCTATCCCTCGCTTTCTCGCCATATCGATCTTGCAGAAGTCCTTCCCGAATCAGCAGCGATCGGGTTTTCAGCTTCTATTGGCACAGATCCAGAGAGACACAGCGTCAATTCGTGGGAGTTCAGTTCAGATTTGGACGTCGTAGATCCACTGCCACTGAATAGATTGCCGCCAAAGGGGGAGAGCTCGAAACCTCGTCGGCTATGGATACTGGTCGCGGTTCCCGTGGCTTGCTTTTTATTGGTGATCTCCGCAAGGTCTTGCTTGACGGTCAAGAGGAGGGAAAAGCAAGTTTATGGCGCCCTTACTGACATCGATAAAGAGATAGGCGCATTGCCTGGGAAGTTCACTTATCAGGAGTTGCTTGTGGCGACCAACAGCTTCACAGATGATAGAAGGCTCGGCCGAGGCGGGTCTGGCCAAGTCTACAAAGGATTCTTGAGCCATTCAGACCGCCTGGTTGCCGTCAAAAGGATCTTCGCAGAGTCCCGACACTCCGAGAAGGTCTTCGTCAACGAGGTGAAGATCATAAGCCGAACCATACACAGAAACCTGGTGCCGTTTGTCGGGTGGTGTCAAGAGGAAGGCGAGTTCTTGCTCGTCTATGAGTACATGCCCAATGGCAGCCTCGACCACCACCTCTTTGGGGCCCGGAGAAGCCTGCCGTGGGATGTGCGATACAGTGTGGCGCTTGGCCTCGCGTCCGCCCTCAACTACCTCCACGAGGAGCTCGAGCAATGGGTGCTCCACCGGGACATAAAGGCAGCCAACGTGCTGCTCGACACCAACTTCACAACCAAGCTCGGTGACTTCGGAGTGGCCAAGCTCGTTGACCCTCTGTTCAGGTCTCAGACGACAGACGTGGTCGGGACTTGCGGGTACCTGGCGCCAGAGTACTTCATCAGTGGGAAGGCCACGAAGGAGTCCGACATGTTCAGCTTCGGTGTCGTGGCCCTGGAGATCGCATGTGGCCGGAGGAGCTACGAGGATGGAGAGATCCAGGTCCCGCTGCACAAGTGGGTCTGGCAACTCTACCTCACCGGCAACATCCTTGGTGCAGCCGACGAGGCCTTGGGCTCACGGTTCCAGAAGGAGGAGATGGAGTGCCTGATGAGGGTGGGGCTGTGGTGCGTGCACCCAGACCCCGCGAGAAGGCCAAGGGCGGGACAAGTGATTAGGTTCCTCCAGCTCGAGGACTCGGTCCCCAAGCTGCCTCACGGTGCGTTCAACGGCCCAGTTTCATACCGGCCATCTGCTTCGCATTTAGGAATACTGGAATCTCCATCTCCTCCTCCTATTCAAGAATCTGCGTCTACGAAGCTGGACAAATCGTGGCTCCTGAAGTCATCCTGCAAAACATGTTGACTAATGTGTTGTGTATGCAACGGTTGCTCCGTCAATACTGAGTTCATTAAGTGTTCAATGCTCGTCATCAATTCTTAATCTTGCATTCTTAAGACTATGCAAAAATGTCTTTTATCTTGCCCTATCAGACAAACAGTTTCAATGAATGAAACGTAAGAGTAAGTTATTTTAACTTGACCATTCTTGTGGGCTACGATCACACGAAAGGAATTCCCAGAATACAAGACTAGGAAAGATTTCACGCACATTGTCTAATAATGTCCGTTAAAGAGGTGAACCACAGAAGCTCTCCCAGCGAATGCTGAACTCTGATCCGCAGTTGCTCACTTGCTCGCATTATTTCATCGAAAGCCAGTCAACCGGGGAGATTGATTGGTCAGTTTCCATCTCCACGGCCTTCATACGCGGCTCTCTAGAACACCTGTAAATTTTCCCCCCAGTCGACAAATAACAGTAGCAAGATATTCTAGCCATGCCGTCTTGGATGGTACAGAAGTAGGACCACACGCAAGTGATTGTACAAGAAATTAGCTTAAGAATCAAGCCTCAGGGTCATGGATAGTTCAGTCATGGGACACGCCCAAGTGACCCACGCCCCAAGTTTGACAATGTTTTATTACTTGTTTGGAAGATAGCAATGATACCCACCACAAGACTGTTGCTCTTTGTGAGTAATTTGCTCCCTTGACTTCTGCGGAAAACAACGAACCATGATGGAAGCTGCTTGATCCATGAGCCCTCGCCATATTTGGTCCATCGTTAGGTATACTTGCGATTGTTATAAAGCAACCTAATGCGACATATTAATCTTGCAGTTGGGTCGATCCAATTCTGACCAAAGCCCGTCTCTAGTATGCCGAGCACAACTCCCCGTTCTTTTTCCTTGTGCGCTCCATTATTCTTGTTCTGCCTCGTCTGCTGTCCTTTGATCCCCTCGGCTGCACCTCTGTCCTTCAACGAACGCAGCTTCCACACGGATTTGAGTGACATGCTGTACGAGGGTGTCGCGACGCTTGCATATGGATACGTCGATCTCACCAAATGCAATACTCCACCACATTTCCAGGTGGGCCGGATTCAGTATGCCAAGCCCGTCCCCATATGGGATCCTCTCACCAGGCGGCAAGTGGACTTCACAACCCATTTTTTGTCATCGCCTTTTTCCTTGCTGCTGTCGGTACGCTGATCCTGCCCAACTCGGGTGGCGGAGGATTGAAAAGGATGGTTTCCATGCCCTCAGCAACGT
>CM026418.1:18082630-18098617 GCA_014858505.1 Corymbia citriodora subsp. variegata
CTTGGGTGGCAAGATCCAAATACAGAAAAGTACACTGGCAAAGCAACTGATCAAAGAACCCAAAGACCACAAAAAGAATCTGGACCAAAACCCGCATTCAACTTTAGCAATCTGATACGGCATTGACCGAAGCAGTTTGGCATTGATTATCTCTTGAAGGTCGATTCATGAAGGAGAAAAGTGAGAGACAGATGCGAGAAGGAACTATCTACAATGAATAAAAACAACACAGAGCAAGAAGGAGACTAGAAAAATAAAAAAGGAGCTTACTTTTCCATCAATTCTTAGCCAACAGTCCTTGGAATTGTTGTGCTCGGACACTTCAGCCAAAGTGAAGACCTTATTGGACTCACCCATCTCGATTTCTTCCCTCCTCTTCCTCTACTTCCTCCTTCTTTCTCCTTCTTTCTTCTTCTGCTGCTGCTTCTGTGGGTTTTTGGGCTCTGTGAGAAGCGGCAGAAGCAGGGTGGGTCAATCTGAGAGAAAGGAACAGGCTTTAAATTCACCGGCTTGGTCGATCAAACTGTGGGCTCTCACCAACTCAAGAACGCGTGGTTGCAACGGTGGGTATGACAAGAACAGACGAGGCTCCGAATCAAAGGAACCGAAGACTCTCTGAGAGAGATTTATTACCTTATTGAGCTTGCATTATCAAGTTCTTTCCTCTTATTTTATATTGGGCGCCCACACAGATATAGAGAGATTTATTACAGCATTGATTGTGACTTTCTGCCGTTCTTCCATTTTCTTAAAATGCATATTATGTAATAAAACAATAATAGAAAATTTCAAATAATAATCTGAAGTACACTCATTTTCTTAAATAAGATCATGAAATAGATATTATTTTGAGTAAGAATCTGAACAGGCTATTTCAATTCCAAAAACGGCTTATAGTAATTATGATTATTTCAAATAAAATCTAACCTCACGTGTCAGCAAAATTTTCTAACACAAGTTAAATTTAAATTAAATTAGATTAAAATAAAAAAACTTTTAAAAAAACACAAGCAAGAGGGGGCCATCGCCCCCATCGATGTGGGGCAACAGTAAAGGCTAGCGAGATTGTTGGCACCTAGGCGAAAGCTAGTGACCTTCGCCGACTAGAGGCGAGGCCTAGCCCCCTCCCACTTGTGTTTCCCTTTTTTATTTTTTAAAAAGAGAAAAAAGAAAAAAAAGGAAAAAAATCAAAAATTTAAAAAGATGAAATTACCTTTCACAACTAATGAATTTAGGCTCTTCTTTGAGACTAATATGGTCATTTTAGACCCTTATGTTAAAAAATTATGGCACTTCAGGTTTTTATTTGAAATAATATTCATTTTAGGAATTATTTGAGAAAATTGAGGCACTTTAAATCTTTAATTGGAATTTTCCCAAATAATAATCATATTTTCGTTATTTTGTGCATTGCACAAGAAAAATAGTCTTTCTAGAGACACCGAAACTTCTTCGTTTAGATAAGGAACTTGTTTTTTCAAACACTTGTCAACAAAATCCCGATTAAAAGTGCTCTCTTGAATATTTTCTTAAAGAAACATTACAATTTATCAATGTATTATCTATCTTATAATCTTTGTAATATGCACAATTAATATTTTTGGATATCGAATATTTTTTTATAAAATATATTATAAGCGTCCCTATGATATTCGTAGGTAGATAAGATTTTCATTTTCCTCTTTTATGGAAGGTCATTGAAGCCGTTTATGGTAGGCGGTGGGTAGGTGGAGACTAGGTTGAATTTGTGTAGATCGAGAAATCACTATGCATATTTTAAACAGAAACATAGCTTGCTTTTAGCATAATAAATTCATAATAAAATTATCTTGTGATAATAACAAAATATGTACTAATGGTTCAGTCCATTGGTCAATTTCATAAAACAC
The DNA here is from genome assembly GCA_014858505.1 of Corymbia citriodora subsp. variegata. Lineage (NCBI taxonomy): Eukaryota > Viridiplantae > Streptophyta > Magnoliopsida > Myrtales > Myrtaceae > Corymbia > Corymbia citriodora. The sequence goes on from CM026418.1 coordinate 18,084,520, forward strand.
ATGCCAGTGATCCATCCAATTGGGTAAACTCGTCAAAACACGAGTCAATAGTTCATTCCATTAAATAAACTCAAATCAAATGTCAATGGTCCACTCCATTAACCAAACTCAAGCCTAAATGTCCAACCATAGTCACACTTAACGTCCATGATAAGACGATCAAGATTTCCCCATTGATTAGATCTCCACCTATTATAAGCCGGTGGCTCGGCCTACAAAAACTAAACTAGTAAACCTTTATGATTCACAAAGACATTAAGCATCAACTATCAAGTACAAATTTATAGTAATTTGCAAACAGAATCAGAATCATTTCACAATTCAAGCATTTGATAAATATCATAATGCTTTACATAAACCAAAAACTTTCCAAGCTCCTTTGATTAAAGTTTCACAAACCACTTTCAAGCAAATATTCTAACTAAAATCAAAGGACAATTCTCTCACTTAAAAAACAAACGGTAGTAAAAAGTCAACCATGTTTTATGCAACAAATGATGCTATTTTTTGACTAATAGCATATATATATTACCCATAATGTTTTTAAAACATAAGTTTAAAATACAATGATGAAATAGTATCACTTACGTGGGAAAAGCCAAAAACCAACTAAGTGCTTACTTGAGCCGACACACTCAAATTCCTAACAATTAATCGAAAAAAATATCAAAAGACTGAGTCAAAGGACATTCTAATGATGACTTCACTATACTATGCATATTTACCTATAAAACAACACCTACGCGCCAACCGAAAGCTCAACTTTAACGGAAACCAATTATTATTTGTGAGACACAACTCGTGCGCTAAAATTTGTCATGCCAGCCATTTTATAGTCCTTTGGAAGCCATTTTGATATATTATAATAACCCCAACTCAGCTGCCTCAAAAATTCACCAAAAACAGCTGAAAATCAATCCCGAAGTTACTATTTTTGTAACATCTTGAAATTCAAGCTCTTTAATGGATGAATGAATGTTAATTTCACCAATACATTATTGGTTAATTTCACTCAAAATTGCTTACTCCTGAGATACTGACCTTGAAGGGAAAGACTAATGAGGACAGAACCTGTGCGACTAAAGAACTTGACTTGGGAAAAATGACTCGACTATGAGACTTGCGTAAGGACAATCCTGTAGTCATGCAGGTCAATTTTAGGGATGACTAGAAGTCGATTCGTAAACAGAAATAATGGAATGATGGATGATTCTGTCTACTGTTATCGAACCCGCAAACGGCTCTATGTCGATCCTTGATAATCGTGTACTTTGAAATAAGAATCAATTCTTCACAATTTCATGTAGTTCGTGATTTCATATAGTCATGGACGTCCATGTGTCGAAAAGTCTTGAACATGAATTGGCACGAGTCGGTTACGCGTGAATCATCAAAACTGCCTGTTAGTCTGAGTTGTACCAAAATAGCATTCGAGCGAAATTGACAAGGCATAAGAATCCAAGATTAGACTTTGAATTTTCGAGAACATCCGAGATGAACTTTTGGACAATGCTTCTGCAACAGTTGATAGTGCTAGTTAAGCCGAGTATTTGGAAAAAAAGGATTTTTGGATTGCGAAAACAAGCCTACAAGAACGTGGGTTAGGTAAGATCAGTGTGAGCTTCACATCCAAAGTGAGATAGCTGCCATAGAAGACCCGGGGCAAGCAAGTAAGCCCGTTGGACCAAACTAACCATTTACCCTTCCAAGCCTATTATCTAACCTTGAGCCGTTTCGAGTCCAACAAATTTTTGAGCCAATTCCTATTCATTTTCTAGCCTGTTTCTCAGACTTGCCCTTCATTTTTAACCCAAGGGTAAATTAGAAAATGTGCAAGGTAGAAATGATTAAAATGCCCTTAGATATTTTGAAGAAAAGTCAAAAGAAGAAAAAGAAGATGATATCATCTTTCTTGGGAGTTGAACCAAGCCATTAATGGCCTATCTTCAGCCTCACTTCACTCTCTCTCTCTCTCTCCCCTTCATTTCCTCCAAAAACCACACACCTCTTTTTCCTAGTTTCCCTTCCTTCCTCCAGTTTTTCCTTCTGACTTTCCTCCAAAAAACTGAGTTGTTCATGCCCTTCCTGTATGAATCATAGCCCATGCCACCTGCCATCGATGGTAGTGGAGGAGATGTTGCTCAACATGACAATATATACCAGAATAAAAGAGGTGTTCGTGGAAGAGGAAAGACCTCAAAAGGCCAATTGCATGATAAATCTAAAATTCAATGTTATCATTGCAATAAACTCGATGCTTTTAATTGTTAGTACAAAGAAAGAAGCACAGCAGACGAAAAGACAAATTTAGTGAATGATGTAGAGCAAGCCCTTTTATTAGTATTTAAAGAAGATAAAGGCGGTCAAAATGATACGTGGTACTTGGATATTAGTGTAAGCAATCCTATGGGCAGGGCAGAAGGAGATGTTTGCTGAGTTTGATGAAATAATCAAAGGGAAAGTCCGTTCAATGATAATTCCAAAATTCTTATCGAAGGCAAAGGCAAAATTCTGATTCATTTGAAGAATGGAGTACATTAGTTTATTACTAATGTTTCTAATGTTCCAGAAATGTCAAACAATATCTTGAGTTTGAGACAGCCTCTGGAGAAAGGTTATATTTTCTACATGAAAAACCTTAGCCATGTGCTAAGAGACATAAGTAATAAACTAATTGCAAATGTGAATGTGTCAAAAAGAAGGATGTTTGCTCTCAATATAAAGAATCAAATGAATCAGAATCAACTATTATGAATGTCCAAACCAAAGGGCAAAGTCAAAGAAGGTGAATTGAAAGTTCAAATACACTAGTAACGATGGACCCTAGCTTGTGTGGGTACCAAAAAAGAAATAAACCTACTTTTTGATGCAAGGAAAGAAGTCAACTAATTGGTATCTGGACAGCAGATGGTCATGACATATGGCTAAAGATGCCAGTATTTGTATATTTAACCCAAGTAGATGGTGGATTTGTTACTTTTGGAGGAAAAGACAAAGGAAGAACAGTTGGTAGAGGTACCATCAAGTGGGCGAACTAACCATTGATGATGTAGCCTTGGTCAAAGGATTGAGACATAAATTGATAAGTATCGATCGGCTTTGTGACAAAGGATACAAGATCAACTTAAAGATGGTATTGAGGTAAAGGCAAAGACTCATCATAGACCTTCTCAATAAAAAAAGATATGGAAATTTATACTTGTTGAACATTGGCAGTGAAACCCCTCATTGCTTATTTTCTATAAAAAAGAAAAGAAAAGTGAGAGATGTGGCACAGAAAGCTTGGTCACATTAGCTTAAAGCAAATCTCCAAACTAGCCCCAAAAGAAATGGTAAGAGATTTTCCAAGAAGAACGGAATCTGTAATGCATGCTTATTAGGTAAGCAAGTCAAAAGTTTTTTTAAATCTATTGCTACTAATCAAGTATTGCAGTTACATCATATGGGACCTATTCAGACAAACAAGGAACCACCAATCTTGGTGGAAGTAAGTATTGCCAAGTGATTGTGGATGATTATTCCAAATTCACTTTGGTAATATTCTTGGCTCACAAAGATGAAGCTTGCAAATCCATCATGAAAATTGCACAAAATATTCAAAATGAGAAAGGCTATAGTGTTACAAGTATCGGGACTGATCAACTAATGTTGATATGAATGATTTTTAAAAAAATTTCTAGCTTTTTATTATTTTTATTGATTATCCACTGGCCCCTAGGTGAGGGCTGGCAATCCCCATTAGTCCCTAGGTGAGGGGTTGGGAGCCTATGCCAGATATGGCGAGGCGAGGGTGTCGCTAGGGGTGAGCATAGTTCATGTGGGCAGTTCCTACTCTAGAATTGGGAGCTACCCACTAAGAATCGATTCTAAAAAAGTGGAATTGGGAACCGCCTGTTGATTCCATGGATTCACTAGTAATCAAACCAATGGTTTGGTGTAGTTCCCACTAGGTTCATGGAATCAATTCCACCAAGCTTCATGCATCAACACTATAATATGCAACAAAGAATTACACAACGGAATCATCTGATTAAAGACACTCCTGATTAGAGTTAATAAACCTACAATATCAATATGTTAAGAAGTGTGTATTAGTAAAAGAGCACACTCATCAAACTTGTTATGAATGGGCAAAAGTAAACACTTATTCAATATAAAAACTAGTCAATAGCCTAGGGATTTAGGATTTTTCATTTTTTAAATTAAAATTAAAAATATATTATTTATTACTGATCCGGTTCGAGTGAGCAGTTGTACGCGTAGAATTGGGAACCGGTCTGGTACCCACTAGTTCTAATAAATTAGAATCGAGAATCTGACTGATTCTCTTAAGAATCACTAATTCTTGGGTGGTCCAGGTGGTTCTTAGTACTTTTGCACACCCATAGGTGTGATAGCCATAGCAAGGGTGGGTGAGGGCTGTGAAACCCTCATTAGCCATAGGCAAGGGTTGTAGCCCTCATTAGATTTGGGCAGGGCTTATGAGCCCTCGTGGTGTTCGGCGAGGGTTTCGTGATCCTCGCCTAGGGTGGGCGCCGTCGAAGAAGAAAAATGAAAAAAAGAAAAGAAAGATAGCATAAAAAATATAAAAAATTAAAAAATCTTTAAAAAATTATTCATGTCAAAACAAGCCACATCATATAGGACAACTAGCACTAATTGGATCATCATATTAACGATTTTTGATCAAAATTAGCTAAAATGACTATATTGATAATTGATTAAAATATTTAAAACTAAATTGAAAAATCACCAAAAGTTTTAGGACTAAATTTGATACAATGGAAATGTTTCTAAATGAATGGTCATCATATAATAGATTTATAACTAATTTGACTCAATTGAAAGGTTTAAAATTAAATTAATTATCGTACAATAGCTTAAAAATTTTCGAATAATTTTCCATATCATTATTTTTCTGTTATAAATGATTCATTATGGTACTTTGCAAGCTGACTGTGTCCAAGTACATAACAATTATAAATGGAAAATGAAGAAGGTCAGAGGCACCGAAGCACCGGAAAGGACCCAAGTACCAGCCGAACTAAAAATAATAATTTTCAGGCGATACCTAAGCCATGGCCTAACCGGCTCCGGCATCGAGACTAGACTAGGACCCGAGAGTGACGCAAGCAATGACAAATCTTAAGCGGCCTCTCCGCCCGACCGTGCAACGAATAAAAGTCTCAGCATCAACTTCTCTTTCCCTCTATATAAGTGGCACCCCGCGCTTAGCCTGATTTCGCCACGGGAAAGCATTCTTCTTTTCTGTTCAAATTACAAAAGCTTCACCGAGTGACAATTCAATGGCAGAGGAAGTGATTTTGTTGGACTTCTGGCCGAGCCTATTCGGGATGAGGGCCAGGATTGCCCTGAGAGAGAAAGGCGTGGAGTTCGATACAAGGGAGGAAGATATGAGCAACAAGAGCCCCCTGCTCTTGACGATGAACCCGGTCCACAAGCAAATTCCAGTCCTCATCCACAACGGCAAGCCGGTTTGCGAGTCCCTCATCGTGGTCCAGTACATCGATGAGACTTGGGGTCGCGAGTCTCCTCTCCTGCCATCAGATCCTTACGAGCGTGCCCGGGCTAGGTTCTGGGCCAACTACGTGGACAAGAAGGCGAGACAACAACGCCTTAATCTTTTGAACATTTCCTTATAGACTGCACTTAACATCAAGATGCGAAATGACTGTGCAGATATATCCAGCGTCGCGAACACTGTGGCGGTCGAAGGGGGAGGCCCAGGAGGCTGCGAAGAAGGAGGAGAGCTTGGGGACAAGGCGTACTTTGGCAGGGAGAGGTTCGGGTAGCTGGATGTGTCACTTATACCGTTCTATTGCTTGTTCTATGCTTTGGAGACGTCGGCCAACTTTAGCATCGTGGAGAAGTGCCCCAAGGTGGTGGCATGGGCCAAGCGGTGCATGCAGAGGGAAAGTGTGGCCAAGTCGTTGCCCGATCAGGACAAACTCTATGACTTCCTCTTGGTGGTCAAGAAGAAGCTTCGGGCACAATAAATGACTTTCTTTGAGTTTTAATTATTGCTCGTTTCATCACTCTTTTGATCAATAACCTCTCTTATGGACGAGGTTGAGCTCTTTTGTACTTCCATAATTTCCTTTTTTACTCCAATATTTTCGGATCAGCTAAATAACCATATACACCATCTCATGAATTACGTTTACTATTATGTTGAGCATTATTTGCGTTGTGTACGTCAAGTAAACAATGGAAATCGATCAATTCCGTGGTCAACTACATCTAGTCTCGCTAGAGAACATCTCCCATTTCAAAATGTTTTCAATAACAAATCCTCTAAAAGATAACAAATCTATTTAGCACGTGTCGACCGTTCACTCAACATGAATTTAACTCAACTTAATAAGCCGTCTCCCCATGGATTGCTGAAAATATGCCATGCTTCCTCATTTCTCTCTCCCATGTGCAAGAGAACTTGCAATTCTATTCATCCTGTGCAATAGACTTTTTGTCTTTAAACAGTCCTCATTTTGCGGATGCTCAACAATTTTTCCATTAAAATGTGGCCGGCCCCTACCTTGAGGTTACTGTTCTGCTGACCTTCCAATTCTAAGTAAATTGTTGGCCGGCTCTCCTCTCTTGCGGAAGTAGTTTCGTTTTGTTGCAGTGCAGCAATCCTAAGATGCTGCATTCGAGGTTCTATGTGCTCGTGCAGGTGCATCTGCAAGCATTGTACTGGTATCACCGCGTGGGAAGGATGACTATTGCTGCAAAACCCTGTGATTAGTTATTGAAGCTGCTTGAATACCATATGATGATAAGCAAACGGTCCACTAGCGAGGTATTACAGTTTTCTTTTTTTTCGGTAGAGTTTTAGGGGAGACTGTTTCTTGTTCGTAGGTATTTTTCTTGAACTTATTTTGTACTATTGCTGTTTTTCTATGATATAAGCTGTACAGGACTTTGTTTTCGATTTAGTTGGTCAATCAAGTAACTTTTCTTATAAGAATGAATAATCTTTTTAATCCCCTGTCCTCTAGTTAGCATTTTCGTTTCCCTGTGGCGTTTCTTCAGAATTTTTAAAGAACTTTACCATCCAGTTTACATTCTCAATGAAAACAGGACACTACTTGAGAAAGAGGAATTTGTCCAATCAATGACGGGTTCCGGTTACTGAAAGGTTCTCAAAATGGAACTTGTTCGGAGGATTCTGGAACAAGTCTGAGTCAAATGACCGAAAGTGGATGCCATTTGGTTCCTCCAAAAACCTCATTGCTAAATTTGAGTTGCAGCTTTTGTACAAAGAATTGTTGAACTCATTTCTGTGCATATTTCAGAAACCATTTTATTGTTGTGATCTTTTGAGAGTTCTTAAATACAGCAATTGACCTCAAAGTGCAGCCCGGTATGCAATCAATAGCAAAAGCAGTGTTGCCCAGGTTAGTGATGATGTGCCACATAAGATGCAACACCTTCATGCTGACATCTCATCTTGACAAAGTTATGCCTGTTAAAAATAAGTAACAAGTATCTCCGATATGTTTCTGAACTCTTCCCTCCACCTACACAACAAGCAGCCAAATCAAGAAGATAAAATTATAAAATTGAAAAATACTAGATGATTATCCAAGAATGTCATTTCCTGCATAGAAATTCATCCACCTCAGTTGCAAAACTTCCGATGAGCAGCATTTTCTTCCTGGCAACTAACCTTGCCCAAATAGCATTCTGCAGCAAAGAAGCTGCATCCATAATCTTCAAAAACTTAAAACGTTCTATCATTCCTCTGTAGCAGGGCTGGACAAGACAGGCGGCATCATCTGAAAGCATTCAACAAGTATAAGAGCTTCTATAGGAGTGCCACATAATCTTGACAATTGATCAATGCAGAGAACCAATGTCAAAGAAAATTNATCTAAAGAATTGTTGAACTCATTTCTGTGCATATTTCAGAAACCATTTTATTGTTGTGATCTTTTGAGAGTTCTTAAATACAGCAATTGACCTCAAAGTGCACCCCGGTATGCAATCAATAGCAAAAGCAGCGTTGCCCAGGTTAGTGATGATGTGCCACATAAGATGCAACACCTTCATGCTGACATCTCATCTTGACAAAGTTATGCCTGTTAAAAATAAGTAACGAGTATCTCCCATATGTTTCTGAACTCTTCCCTCTACCTGCACAAGAAGCAGCCAAATCAAGAAGATAAAAGTATAAAATTGAAAAATACTAGATGATTATCCAAGAATGTCATTTACTGCATAGAAATTCATCCACCTCAGTTGCAAAACTTCCGATGAGCAGCATTTTCTGCCTGGCAACTAACCGTGCCCAAATAGCATTCTGCAGCAAAGAAGCTGCATCCATAATCTTCAGAAACTTACCGTGTTCTATCATTCCTCTGTAGCAGGACTGGACAAGACAGGCAGCATCATCTGAAAGCATTCAACAAGTATAAGAGCTTCTATAGGAGCGCCACATAATCTTGACAATTGATCAATGCAGAGAACCAATGTCAAAGAAAATTAAAGAAAAAAAAGAAATCAGATTCCACTAATACTAGGAGAAGTGAATGCCTAGGAGTAATATATCCTTGAGAAGCAACTCTACATTACTCATGGTGGTTTGGTGGTTGACTACCTCTTTTAGGTTTATTTTCCGATTTGCTGATTGGGTAGACGTCAAGAGCAGAATTTCATGGATTTGAAATGCTTTTAAAGTCCTTCTCTACCATAATTTGCCACCAAGCCTGTATGGCCTTGAACCTCTTTGCTGCTTCTAATGCTGAAAAAAAGAGACAGGACTATTTCAAGCTGGTGCATAAAATGTAAAATTCTCTCTCCCAGTGTTGTTTGCCTTAAAGACTGGTTCAACATAAAAGTGACAGATTTCAATAACTATTGTTTCTCGTATTTAGATGCTTCACTAATCAATAAGATCTTTAAATCATCCCACAGTCCACAATTACAAAAGTTCATAACATCACATATTTATCAATCTGTCTTCATTTTTCCATGCAATGATAACTCATTACTCCCAAATTTTCATACTCATTGAGTCAGCACCATTTCTAAGAGCTATCTAAAGGTGGTATCCTTAAATGGCGTTCAATCTGCAACTTTACAGCTGAACATGTTGGACTAAGGGAAAACAAATTTTTCAGAACATTATTCTTCTGACATTGTTTGATATTGCAATTTTGGCACCTAAGAGGGTTGACATCTCCAGTGAAAGCCAAAAAACCAATCTGAACTTGGGCAGAATTGCAAAAGAAATAGGACTCCAGAGAGTGGAAAGATGGATGGCTTGGATAAGCTTTCATGACATCAAATCGGAATAATCCAAGGCTCTGATGGCACACTGCACCTAAGGTACAAACTATATTTTAGTTGTTATCCTTTAATAGATATCTAACAGCTAGGCAGCAGTTCTGTCCAAGCTCTCCAGATTAGCTATCAGTATGCAAGCATACACACCTTTGTTGCTCAGCCCATCTGCATCTTCCTTTGCTAAATTAGAATTGACAGAACACCATCGATGGCTTGAGTGTCTTCTCTCCACTTGAGAAGTACAACTCCAGAGCTTATGAAAATTCAAATGATCCTGCTTGGGAGAAAAGCTGTAACTTCTAGAGTATAGTTTTTAAACAAAAGGAGAAAAAGAATAATTTATCCTCAGGGATAGCAGTTAAACCATTACCATATTCTTCTTCATAACCAAATGACATGTGAGGAAAACCAACAAAATAATGACACTGACGGTTACACACACCATGATGCTCCAGCACATCACTTATCTGCAGAATCTGCATTAGCAAGATTAAAAAACAACTAATTAAAGTAAAGGACTACAACATGAGAAAGTCCACATACTGAAGCAAGATATCAGCAAATACATAAAAAGGAGGACTCTGAAATTGGACCATTTAGAGCCGACACACATTTATATGGAGTTCATGATGCAGCCGTTTGCAAAGAGTTTTCATAATAAACAGGCTGATCATACCATTCTAACTGAGAAGCTAATATCATCTTAAACCACATGCAACCATGCATATCATTTTCAAATCTATTAACACTATCTGATCCCAGTTATTAACAGTAATCCATCAAAAACAAATACATTTAAGTTCAAATCCTCTGTAATACAAAACTTACATGCAACTTGATCGATAATGTCACCACTGGTGGAGACATTAAATTCGCAAGACAAAAGTTATGCACAAATCACAGACTGCAGTTCCATCCTTGTAGGGGAGGTAGCTTAAATTATACAATATATTGCTCAGTAAGTGCCAAAATGGAATCATAACTTCAGTAGGCAGAGAGCCACATGAAGAATGTGAACTTAATTACATCCATAACTTCAGTGGAATTTCTGAATTGTGGATCTTACCTAGAAGCAAGAATGAGAGATACCATTTAGATGTCTGTACTACTTTGTTAACTTTTGCAAGAAACATATATAATATGATGTATCTGTTGGAGAAGTCTTCTATAAGACATACCTCAGGAAAATCTCCAAGTAAACCTATCAATTTCTGTAATAAAAGGAAATTGTGCACTGCATCTGTATAATCAGCAGCAGCCATCATTAATTCTTCACCTCTCACTCCATTATTGTTCTGAATAAATGACAGCAGTGTTATTCATCTGAACAAATGACACTGGTGTTATTGGAAAATAAAAGCATGAAAGTATTCATGTCAACAAGAGATGATTCCAGGAGACCTTTAAAGGATAAGAGCAATGAAGTTCCTTGTGAATAGTCAAGGAGGTACCATATGGCGTTTCTGTCAACCAACGAATCGAGATTGTCAATCTTGAGACCAGAACTGTCACGAATTGCCTGCAGACATGCAAAACCATTGCCTCCAAATTCAAGTTTCTGGCGAACCGCAACTTGGAATTCATCTACCAGCACCATGTCATCAGCCATGTTCCCCTAGCTTCATAGTATGCCTCATTAGCCCGTCTGCTGTTGGCACATCCTAAAAGTCACCTTTGTTCTTGTAGATAGGCACAAGATGCTTTTTCTTCATTCATCCAGCCTTTTTATTGATCTTAAAGATTTTATTGAGAATGGTTGCGAGCCAAGATACCCGGTCTCTCCCATAACCTTCCACAATTCTATTGATATGCAATAATGGCCCACTGCTTTCCATTCTTAATCTTCTTCAAAGCTCTATTAGAAAAATAAAAATTTTCCCTGTGTTAGAAGTATAAAAGGGTAGAATGGTCTTTAGACCTATCTTTAGTTGACTTGTATATATTTTAGACTATTGTGTAATGGGGACCACTTTACTTTTTCAGTCAACATGGTATCAGAGCTGACCTAATACCCACCACCTCCCCGACGACCCACCTCTGGCGACCCAGGCGACCTAGATCGCGAGCCGTGCGGCTCCCCTCCAGGCGACCCACCCGTGAGCCGTGCGAGCCAGCTCGCGCCCAAGCGCGACGCACGACTCAGCTCACACCCAAGCGCGATGCACGACCCAGCCGGCACGACCCAGCCCGCGCGACTCCCGGTGGTTCGCCGGACCGCCTCTCTGCTTCAAGAAGTTCCGCTGGGTTGAGAAGCGAAGTTCCGCTGGGTTGAGAAGCTTCACTTTGTTTTTCCTCAGTCGGAGCTTGGACAGAAGACTCCTGCTATTTGGTCTCTCTTGAAGAAGCCATGACCGTGCAAGAAATGGAGCAGTAAATCGTAGAGGTCAGATTCCGATAATCTTCTCTTGCAAATCTCACAGGATGTCTTACCATTTGCTGTTGTTGGACCACTATGGGGAAGAGGGTTCATGGTTATTACCGGTCTCTTGTTGGACTTGTGTTTATGTCTCTTGTCTTTTTTATGATTGCTGATCGTGGGTGGTGAAGTCCGGTGGTGAAGCTATTTGTGGGTGCTGATTGACCTGGTGGGTATCTGTCATTTGGTCCGTACTTTCTGATCCTTGTAGAGAGGACGGCAACTCAGTTTTTGAGATATTGGACAGTACCTCGTTTTGCACATTTGCTGCCTCTTGTGCTTTGTGTTTGTGGGGAAGCTCTGGAGAAATCGATGATTCGGGTGTCCTAGGAAGTGTAGTGGAAAAAGGCCGATGAAAGAGCAAATGGGCAACTGCTCGGTCTATTGAATTGGTGTCTCTCTCAGCATCAACTAGCCTAACACTTAGTACAAAAAAAGAGAGAGAGAGAGAGAGAGAGAGATGGGTGATCCTGTGGGTAGTAAAACTGGAAGTGATTTTGTCACAACGGAGGTGATTTCCTCCTCGTCTAACCGAATTATTGACAAGAAGCTTGAGGGTATTTCAAATTTCTTTCAATGGAAGAAAATTGTAAAGCTTACTTTGACAGGTAGGAATCAACATATGCACTTAACTGAGCCTAAACCTAAAGATGATGAAGCTTGGGATGTTATTGATGCACGTATCCTTAGTCAGCTGTTAAACTCTATGGAAAGTACTATAGTGGATCTAGTAACCCATATTGACACAGTCAAGGAACTGTGGGAGTACTTGGATGTGTTATATTCTGGTCAAAATAACATGACACGGGTTTATGAGCTTTCACAAGAGTTTTATCGGTTTCAAAGGAAGGGACGTCCAATTACCCAATACTTTGCTGAATTTAAGAAAATGTATGAAGAATTGAATGCTCTTCTCCCTATTTCTACCAATGTTCAGCAAATGCGACTTCAGAGAGAACAATTAGCTGTAATGGGATTCCTAGGGGGTCTAGGCTCGGAATATGAAGCTGTTAGGTCTCAGATTCTTGGAGGAGACACTATTGCATCACTCCCGGATACATTTGCTCGTGTTCTTCGGGTATCTCGTGAGCCCTCTCAAGACACTACATCTATGGCACATAATTCAGCACTTGTGTCTCAATCTCGCACTAGTGGTAGTGGAAGGAGTGATGGAGGAAACCGTGGAGGATATAGTGGACGGGGTGGCCGAGGGGGAGGCCGAGCTGCAGGATCAATAGGACCAGGGAGAGGCCAAGGCTTCCAGCACCATTATGGACAATTACACGTGCCTAATGATAACTCCGAGGCTATGCGAACTTGTCATCATTGTGGCAAACCTGGTCATATCAAGAAATTTTGTTACAAGTTACATGGAAGACCGGTGCAACAACAGCTTGCCCACACTGCATCCAGCATTGACTCTTTTCCACAGCCTACTTCTTCCACAGCTACTTTGGTCAATACAGGTAATGCATGCCTTTCAGCCGCTTCACGCCCTTGGGTCATTGATTCAGGGGCTTCTGATCACATGTCAGGTCTTCCAGGTATATTCTCCTCTCTTACTTCATCTTCATCCACGGTTACCCTTGCCGATGGATCATCTACATATGTTAAGGGGGTTGGCACTGTCCATCCAATCCCTTCATTGCCTTTGTCCTCCGTACTTTATCTTCCACAACTTCCCTTTAACCTCATGTCTGTTAGTAAGTTAACCAAAAATTTTCAGTGTTCGGTAACATTCTATCCCGATTCTTGTATTTTCCAGGACCTGGCTACGAAGAGGACGATTGGTAGAGGACGTGAGGAAGGGGGGCTATATGTGCTTGACGATGCTCCTTCCATTGCATGCTCTAGTGTTGCATCCCTACATCAAATCCATTGTCGTCTTGGTCACCCTTCTCTCCATAGTCTTAAGAAGTTAGATTCTAGTTTTCAGTCTATCTCCAATTTAGAATGTGAGTCATGCCAATTTGGCAAATTACATCGTATCAGTTACCCATCTCGTGTCATTCAACGAACAACAGCCCCTTTTTTGTTAGTTCATTCAGATATTTGGGGTCCTTGTCCTGTGATTTCTAACTTGGGTTTCAGATATTTTGTTACTTTTGTTGATGACTATTCTAGAGTCACTTGGTTATATCTAATGAAAAGTCGTTCAGAACTGTTTTCTATATTTGGTGCATTTATATATGAAATCCATACTCAGTTTGGTGTGCATGTTAAGGTTTTGCGTTCTGATAATGCAAAGGAATACTTTTCCGCACAATTTTCTGAATTCATGACTCAACATGGTATGATTCATGAATCTTCTTGTCCTGACACACCACAGCAGAATGGTATTGCTGAAAGGAAGAATAGACATTTATTGGAAGT
>CM026418.1:18098717-18110248 GCA_014858505.1 Corymbia citriodora subsp. variegata
AAGACTCTACATCTTCAGCATCCATTGACATGATCGATTCATAGAGTCACGTCTCTTGGACTTGAAGCTGACCGTTCTGCCTCCTGTCTTTTGTGGGTATCGCAGTAATGTTTCCGAGGCAGTGTACATGCAGCACCTGATGGGCATCGACGGAGTGATCGTCGATTTGGTTCAAGAAATCACGGAGGCGGTATCTGATCTGATCAAGCCAGCTGAGGAAGGGCTTGGAGAGAGCGTAGGTGAAGTGGAAGTGGGGAAAGTGGAGTCGAAGCCTAAGTTCTCAGAAAAGGAGATTGCTTTTCTTCTCAAGCTCATACCAGAATTGATACAGCTATAGAAGACGGCAGCCAATAATTAACCCACAAATTCTGAAAAAAGGAAAAAAGAAAAAAAGAAATAGCCTTTCCTTGGGCATTAGCATGTGTGGTGTTGGAGGAAGCCAAACCAATGTCATTCTCATTGTCCTGTACATAATCGAATTAGTCCCTCCCTTTGAAATATTAATTTGAAAACGACGGGAGGCCGTACGGAGCACATCATTCCTCGTCGGTTCCTCTTTTTTTGTAGCATAATCACGTGAGTTATAATGAGAAGAGGCTGCAGTAGCCTATTTTTCCCTACGTTTCTTCTTCCCCTGCTTCTCTGAATTTTCTTGGAAACTACGTTAATGTGAAGGAAAAGGCCACAGGAGATTTGACATTCGTACGATTGACCGGTTCGAAGTTGTTATTTGGCCAATTCTGAAAACCAGGGGTACCCCTTGGATCTTTAGTGGTTTTCAGGTATTCTACACTGTAAAGGTGTTTTCCGACACTGCTAAAATTGTCCCGCTTGTCAAATGAATATAGCCTATGCTCATACATCTCAATCCTTAATTTTCCCTTGAATTTTTTTCTTAAAACAGAAAACGCTCTAGATGTTTTACATTTAAAGGATGTCAAGGTTCATATGAGGCTTTAGACATAAGTAGTCTAAAGTTAATTGATTTGAAGAAGTTGTTTAGCCAATGATAATTTGGGAGTGATTGACCAAAGACGCATGAAACCGTACTCCTAAGTTTAGGAAAATAAAAGAAAATGATCATTGAGTTTTGGACTTTAATTTAATATGCAATATCGTCTTTAAATTTTTAATTTGTTTAATATAATCATTGAATAACAAATAAGATTTTATTTGATGATGTGGATTGTAGTATGTCAAGTTTAATTTATTAAAATAACGAGTCGACATTCCATTTTTTTGGTCCATTTTAGAAGAGGAAAAAAAAACAAATTAGAGACTTCAATTATCCCATGTCAACTTAAGTTAATGGATTGGAAGTAGAGGTGTCAAAAACCGAACCGAAATATAAAACCGAACCGAACCGAACCGAAATTTCGTATGTTTTCGGTTCGGTTCGGTTCGGTTTCGGTTCGGTTAACCGAAAAATAACCGTTAATATTTTCGGTTCGATTCGGTTAACCGAACCGAATTAGAATTCTTAATAACAATTGAATAATCTCTCTTTTTTATCATCTCTTCTTTACTTAAATTCCAATAAAAAAAGTAAAAATAGGAAAACCGAAAAACCTTCCCGAACCGAACCGAACCGCATTTTCGGTTCGGTTCGTATTCGGTTCGGGACGGTTTCGGTTCGGTTCGGGACAGTCTCTTATCGGTTCGGTTCGGTTCGGTTTTTTCAAAAAACCGAACCAAACCGAACCGTTTACACCCCTAATTGGAAGTCACGTCAATAGAGTCCACTTGAATTATTAAGAGGATGACATTAAATATTTTTATATAATTTACAGACTAAATTGGAGCCTCCTAGGCAATATGATTTTCTCTCAAATGGCGAAGAGTAGTGGTGACATGGGTATAGGTTGTTTTTTGTGGTCGAAAGGGTGGCGGCAGTTGAAGAACCACATTATGAGGTCAAAGTTGAGGGATCATTTGAACGCTAAAAACAAGAATAGGTAATGTGTAAACAACGTTACTTCAAGTTGTATTCCAAGATATTTTCTCTTCATCGATTTTTTCCAAGTTCAAACACAATAACATGTGAACATTCATGATACAAATTAGTAAGTCTAAGCTTATTAGACGTCTGGTACAGATAGAAATCATCTACGGTCTTTAACCATTTGTAATTGTCAAAGTATTTAAACTACTCAAATAATAAGATGTGTTTTTATACAAGATTAATATCACAAAAAACCTCAAATTGACATACTTGTGACAAATTTATCACAAACAACATCAAACAAGTATATTTGTAACAAATTTACTTCAAATCACTTTTTTGACAATCAAAAATCCTAAACTAATATACTTATAACAAATTTATTTTTCTTTAGTTTCTGTTAAATAAGATTAATACCACAAAAAGTCACAAACTAATTCACTTACGATAAAATAGGGCAAAACCTTAAATAGATATACACGTCGACTACCGCGTATCATTCAACTTGGTAATTTGATGGTAAAATTTAATGAAAATTAATAGAAAGTAAATTTGTCACAACTATATTAATTTCAAGTTTTTGATAAATTTGTGCCGATTTATGATTTTTCATATTGTTAACCCTTTTCTATTACTTCAAATCTGTCAAATGGATAATTTCAACATTAGCTGCATCCAAAGTAACATATATCCAACCCAAATGAGTTAAGAATATTTTTGTACTCTATCCTTTTTCTTTTTCTTTTTTCAAATTGAAATTTGCATGGGTAGGAGATGACTGTTCCAATGATAATTTTATAGTTTGACGAAAAAAAAAAAAAGAATGATAATTTTATAGCGATGGTTTAAATAAAAATCGAAATTTCTGTACCGTCCCAAAAACCCCTTTAATTAATCCCATTGGTTCTTGGACTTTTGGGTCGTTTGTTCATGCTTTTTTTTTCCGGGGGTAGTAGGTCAGTTGCTTCACTTGCGTTGTGAATCGAGTTGCCATGACATTGCTGTGACCGTACATTCCATACTCCATCCATGACCAATCTGAGTTCGAATCAACGGCCACGATTCGACGATTCCAACAGGTGAGGTTCGAATCCACCGTTGAGTTTTGCCGAAAGCTCCGGGACTCCAGGAATCTAGAATTCACGCTGATCATTCCGACACTCACGAGTCCTGACTCCATCTCGGACTAGGATCCTTAAATTTCGGATGAACCGGTGAAAACGATAAGCGTTGTGCCCGACCCGCCGGACTCTCGGGTCTGTGGTCGCTTCTATATAAACGCCCTGGCCTCGCATTTAGAAAAGCTTGTGAAAAGCTGCTTCTCTATTTGCCACAGCTTGTGAGAAGGAGAATAACTGTGGATACATTCCAATGTCCGCGGCGCGACAAGGAGGCGGCAGCCAGAATGACTTGGACCACTCGGCAAACTCGAGCGCGGGGATCCCCGCACGGAATCCTCCTCCAGTGGATCCTACGTGGCCCCGGTCCCTATTCCCGACCGGGCACCGGTTCAAGCCCAGCGACGAAGTGCTCGTCGGTGACTATTTGAGTAGCAAGATTGATGGCCACCAGCCGCCGCCGTTTATTCTTGAGTTTGATGTGTTCCGAACGGAGCCGTGGAACTTTCCAGGTAACTTCATCGGGTTCCTCCTCGAAATTGTTGATTTGTATCTGATGAGAGGGGAGAAGAAAGAAGACTTCTTTTTAACCCTAAGCTGGCATTCTTGTTTTCCCCGAAACTTTGTTCTTTTTTTTGCCCCATGAACCGGTCGCCTTTTTCTGATTCTAAGTTGGTTGCTACAATTTACCTTGGAAACGATGTTATCTACCACCGAATTCGGAGGAAGTAACACGATGTTTAGACTCCAGGAGAAAGTTTTCAAGTCCACTTAATATTGCGATTGCATAAAACGATGGGAAAAACTACAGCTTTACATTACTAATTTTCTGTCTTCTCGTCTTCTTGAATCCATTGGAGTCCATCGTTAATAATGGCGAGCGAATTCACAGGCGATGCCGAAGAGGAAAGGTACTTCTTTTGCCGGATAAAGAAGGAAGTGAAGTCGGGAGGTTCATCGGCGGGGGTACGCAAAAGAGTTGTCGGCGCTTCTGGTTACTGGAAGCTAACTGGCACGGAGAAACAGATCATTACACTCCCATTGAAGGCAATCAAGAGCAGGTTCCTTTTTTGTGATGGAGGAGGAGAAGATCAAGAGGAGGAAGAGGATGATGATGATGATGAAGGAGGAGGAGGAGGCTCAACCCATGTTGCTCAAGCTGAACCGAAATGGATCATGCACGAGTTTCGGCCTCAGTACCAGGTACACGTTCTAGACATCATGTTTACTAGCTCTGTCACAGAGAGTTTCTCGCAGGGCTTTGGATCGAGTGGGGCCAAGCCCATTACAGCTGATCATTTCGTGAGAGTTCCCGTGAGATCCACGTAAAAGACGGCCAGTTTAGCGTGGCCTAGACAATAATTTTTTCCGATATGTGTCCATATATATATATATATATATATATATATATTTTTTTTTTTTTTTGAAGCGTTTCTTTTGCCCGTCCAATTGAATTTGCAGGGGAACCAAATCGAAAGAGATCAATGGGCAGCGTACCGGGTGTTTCAGAAGAAACCCAAGGGACCCAAGGGCAAGGTCATTTGTCTCCGGTCGAGCTCGCAGCGCCTTCTCAACCGGCTGTACGACCGGGCCTAATTCACGGAGTTCGAGCTGGATTGCTAGAAAAAAAGTTTGAAAGAGTCTCCATTAGGGATTAACTCATGACCGAGTCAAGTTCGCATGATGAATATGCTTTTTTATTTGTTTATTTTGCTAGTTCGCTATGGCTTTTACAGCGAGTAGTTTCAGCAGAAAGATGCTTGGGAGACCCAGCAGGACATTTCTTTTCGATTAATAAGAAGTTTTAGATCAGCGTTCTTGTCCTTTTGATTCATCTTAAGGGTTGGATGGGTTTTAGGGTTGGAAATCTTGTATGGGCGACTAATATTTTAATGTTGATCTTTCGGGCTCGAATATTAGGGGTGACGAATGGGCGGGCCTAAGTTGGATTTAAGCGGGTCAGGTCATAAATTAGGACTAAATTCATGGATTAATTCATACCGATCCATATAATGCAAGTACAAAGACCTATATCAGATCCAAGCAAACTCGAATTTACTCGAATTATCCCCTGCATTGATCAAGCCATGGCCGCCACAACCATGTGGCCTCGATGCTGGTGTAAGAATGGTAAATCAAGACTAATATTTGCACTCAACACATGATTAATTTAAATCCACTTTTATTTACCTCAGTGATTATTCTTTTCATATAAGAAGGGAGATGTGAGAGATTTGAATATTTATATTTCTCAAGAGGAGTTGGGATGAGAACGATTTAGCTTTAGGCGTGGATTTCGATTTTCACACTCTATAAGGAAGTAATGCAAAAGTCTAAAAGTAAGAATTAAAGTAAAAGTATAGTAGAATCGAAAAAAAAAAAATTAATGGATTCTATATTTGCATGGTTTATTTAACTTGGTTATTTTCCTTGTATAGATTCCATGTCAAACTTAAACTTATAATTATTTAGAAAATGAAAAAGTCAGCCTCTTTTTCTGTCACTAGAAGGTAGGAGTTGGTTCCCATCCACCGTAAACTTTTGCCGAAAGACCCGGGGGACTTCCAGGATCTAGAAGTCCTCCTACCGAAATTCGGACAAAAACAAGTGAAGCGATAAGGATTCTCACCGAACCCGTCGAGGAACGGTTCGTGCTTTGCTTTCCATATAAAACGCCTTCGCTCTGCATAAAAACAAACTCTCCTGTGAAGGAGCTCTTCTTTACTCTTTGATTCTTCGCCACGCTTTGCGAACCGACTTCTGTATCGGACCACACGGTTAGCTCGAGCTCGAGCTCATGGGTCCTGGAATCGCATCCTCCTCCAATGTATCGTCCGCAGCTCGGGTACCGGTTCAAACTGAGTGACGAACAGCTTGTCGACCGCTTCTCCATGTGCAAGATTGATGGCTGTTGGGGAAATCGCCTTCGTACTTGGGTAGAACAATGAAGTCAATGTGTGTTCGAATCAATAGAGAAATCGCAACGGACTTTGAGGCGTGATATCACTTTCTTTAAGGATTTATTTGCCCCACAAAGTTGCTAGTGGTCACCGGCAAATTTCCTCCAGGATACAACAAAGTCTCAAATGAGAATACTAGATAGCAATTCTAGTATTTCTCCAGGGTCTCTCTAGGAAACAATAGAAAATCTTGGCTGCAGTTTTAGGAAGAGGACTCGAATATTGTAACTATTGTTTTTTCAAAACTGACATACATATATAGAAACAAAGATACCTCTTCAAAAGAAGTTACACAACGAATAGATGTGACTTTTCAAAAGAAGTTATAAAATGAATCAATATAACCCTTCGGGAGAGTTGCAAACTGAACCAGTATAATTTCAAAAGTTGTCTTGAAAATACACGTATAGAAAATTCGAAATAAATAGATAATAAATAATAAATAACCATAATTTCTTTATGAACAGTCGCACTGTTTCAATATGACATTATGGTTAATTTTTATAAAAATAAATCCGAATTTTTCAATAAATAAAAATGAATGATCATTGGTTAGTGCCAAATCTCGTCCACGTGCGCACTCACATCTTTTCAATGTGGGACAAGGCACCTCTCAGTTTGTTTTACAAACAAACTACCAACAATGGCCACCCATTGCGGCCTATGATCCCCGAGCTCGATGTGTTTGGAACCAAGCCGTGGAACTTGCCGGGTCCCATGAGCATGGCGTTTCATGTTGTGCTGGGTACCCCTCGAATTCTTACGAAGGATAGGTACAATGTAAGAGTTCTAAAATTTGTTGCGAATATATATGATCCGAGTCCCAGAGCATTATGTTCAAGCTTGGTTGTTCATGATTGCTGCTTGTCTGGTTCCCCCATCTACTTTTCTTTCCCTTTTATTTTATGTTCAAGCTTCAATAGCATATTGAATTTGCCCTTGTTTTAGTGCTTGATTTTTTTTTGGTTATATAGCATGTTTGTTTTGTAAAATATAAATGATTCAAAAGATAAATTCTTTAAAATAATGACTTATTCACTTATAAAAATAAATGAAGGAAAAAATATTTTTATTATCAATGAAAATATATAACTATAAGTTATTATCAATAATGAAACTAATTATTTCGCAATACTTTTCACAAAACCAATGAAGCCAAAATTTTCAGCTTTTTCCTTTTTTGTTCATAAGTTTTTCAAGCTTTATCCTGACGTGAAAAATGTCTTGTCAGCATAAAGAGATAAGAAAATTATAGCTTTACATTGCTATTTTTTAGCCTTTAGTTATTTCTTTTTTTATCTTAATAGTATAATATTTCATGAAAATTAAATAATTTGAAATATATTCTCAAAAATGATGGTATGTTTGCTTGTAAAAACGGAAGAATGAAAAATATTTTTATTATGAATGAAAATATATAGACATAAATTATTATTGATAATAAAATTAATTGTTCCAATTTATTAAAGTAATTATTTCGAGAAAAATATTTTCATAATTATTCATTCATTGGAGCCAAAATTTTCGGCTTTTTTTTCTTTCTTCTTCGTAAGTTTTGGAAACGTTTTCGTGACACGGAGCAACCGTGCCACTTCAAAAGCTACTGCAACAATGTCACGAATCCATGGGAGTCATTCATGTCTTTTGGCGCTATTTTAGTTAGCAATGGTGAGCGAACTCAGAGGCGATGTCGACGAGGAAAGGCTACTTCTTCTCGCCAGATAAAGAAGGAAGCGAGCTCTGAAGATTCCTCGGTAGCACGCAAAAGAGTTGGTCTGCTTCTGGTTACTGGAAGCCAACTGGTACAGAGAAGCAAATCGTTACCCCTACATCAATGGCAATCATGGGCGGCCTCCTTTTGCGTGAAGGAGGACGAGGTAAAGAACGAGATCAAGATGGAGAAGTAGGAGGAGGCGGCGCTCAATTGATGCTGAACTCGACCAGCGTGGATCATGCGTGATTTTTGGCCTTGGAACCAGGCACGTGTTCGAGAAGACGCCATGTTCATTGGCTCGTCACAGAGAACTTCTTGCAGGGATATGGATCCAGTGGGGGGGCTAAGTCCTTTTGCCCGTCCGACTGAATTCTTAGGAGAATTGGATCGAAAGTAGATCATGGGCAGTGTACTGGGTGCAAATCAATCAAGACGCCACTGCCACCGCCACTGCCACCGCCACCGGCAACACCGGAGACTGATATAAGCTTTGTGCTGAATGGTCTTCAAGTGAAGAAAGCTCACCTTAGACCAATTTAAGCAAAACAAACCATCCACATTACAAGCACTTTGTTATTAAGAAGGTTTTTCTTTAAGCACGGCGCGAATAATGGACAGAATGCGCAGTTTCAGTTTCGATTTGACCACACATCATGACACGTTTGCCACCTTAACCAAATCTAATCTTGTTGGCAGAAGGGCACGGCACTATCAATTCTCTTTACTATATCTGACATTTCCTCGAACAGTTAAAAGACACAAAAAACAATCTGACAGGTAGAAAACCCGCCTTAGCAAATTTCATTTCCCCACCTGGGGTGGCCCTGATCCCCCGAAACCCCCGTTGGACCTCCGCTTATCACCACCACCTCCTCGTCTTCAACCTTCCTCNAACATTGATCACTTCCCAAGGAAGAATCACTCTTTCAAGCGGTGAAATGCAAGCATGGTATTTCCAATAGTACTTACATGCCACACCTCCAGCACATTCAATGAGGGTGACTTGTTGCAAGAGACTCCCCTTTTGCAACAATCAGGGAAACATTTTATCACATGCAACATTTCCATTGCACTACTACAAGAATGTTTCGATGACTCAACCCCATGACCCTCTCAATCACAAGTAGTAACCTTTGTGTCTATAAAACGAACTCATGCTCGGAGAACACATGAAATTAACCTAGAGAAAACTCATTTCAATTAGCACGAGCAGCCTCCTAGTCACTGCACAAATGCCCCGCATGTAGAAACCCATCCGTCGAGAAAACAGAGGACTTGTGGAGTTTGAGCACTTGCAGAACGCGTCCCTATGATCTCACAAGCAATGCCAAGTCTGAATCTTCCACTATCATGCGCCAAAAGTGAAGTGACTTCAAGCAATCAAAGGACTGCACAATCTCGGTCACCCGCAGAGTCACATACCCGCCCCAATTCTCGGGTATCAAATGGGACATGGCAACCCTCGGCTTCCCTTTCAATTGATGAACTATCATTTTCTCCTTGCACTTGATCTCGTGGATCGGAGTCTCGACATCCAAATTTGTTAACAACAAAAACAAAAGAATGTATCCAAATTTTGACCTCAAGACAAGCCAACACTTGAACAAAAATGATTATAATTTCTCGAATGCACAACCAAAAAGGACGTGCTTCTAGCAATGAGAACTAATTTGGGGTAAAAATTAGTAAAGATAAAACAATCAAGCATGAAACTAACATCTCATTTTATCATGCCAATCCAGCAAGATGACTATCCCATATACCAAATGGACCAAACGCGTAGAATCAATAAGGATATCCGGTTGTGGCAATGGGACAGCAAAATGGACCAGAATAACATGAAAGGAAGTACTAACCATTTGCGGAAATTCACATTTCAAGTCAACGAACCTCGTGAAGAAGCTTATCTTCCTTGATTCATGGCACACATGATGAACGACGGCCAAAACCTTCTAAAAGGTGTAATCAGAACCATACCTTGTATTTGATCTCATGGATTGGAGTCTTCGCATCCTCGATGTCGGGCACGAAGGTGAGAGGCTTTGAATTTCTATAGGCATCAAATTCAGGGGTTTCATTGGTGTATATCCATTCATGTGGCCCTGGTCATTGGGACCATTCTCTTGTGGGCGCTTGGTGAGATGGCCATGGATTCCCTGGGCAATATCAGGCTCTGCCGCTCAATGTTGACCAGAACCTAGCACTGGTCAATATCAAGACCAACGTCATCAAACACAATCCAATAGACGTGCGTGTTCACGAACAATTTTCTCATAGTCTACAATGGCCTTGGTGGTAATTTCTCTGATTTGGTCTTGATGCATGTTTCGCAAGCAACCGTGCTGTCAGAGTTCTTCTAATTGATCCCTAAGAAAAGCCTGGCTTGTAATTGGCAAGAGGGGACACATTCGCCTTCTTCTTCTTCTCACAAATTGAAACGAACTCCGACTCCATTGTTGCAACATAAATCCTTAAAATTGTTGGCGAAAATCGCCTTCATACTTGGGTAGAACAATGAAGTCAATGTGTGTTCGGATCAATAGAGTAATCGCAACGGACTTTGAGGCGTGATATCACTTTCTTTAAGGATTTATTTGCCCCACAAAGTTGCTAATGGTCACCGGCAAATTTCCTCCAGGATACAACAAAGTATCAAATGAGAATACTAGATAGCAATTCTAGTATTTCTCCAGGGTCTCTCTAGGAAACAATAGAAAATCTTGGCTGCAGTTTTAGGAAGAGGACTCGAATATTATATCCATTGTTTTTCAAAACTGACATACATATATAGAAACAAAGACATCTTTTCGAAAGAAGTTACACAACGAATAGATGTGACTTTTCAAAAGAAGTTATAAAATGAATCAATATAACCCTTCGGAAGAGTTGCAAACTGAACCAGTATAATTTCAAAAGTTGTCTTGAAAAGACACGTATAGAAAATTCGAAATAAATAAATAATAAATAATAAATAACCATAACTTATTCACGAACAGTCGCACTGTTTCAATATAACATTATGGTTAATTTTATTTTTTTTATAAAAATAAATCCGAATTTTTTTCAATAAATAAAATTGAATGATCATTGGTTAGTGCCAAATCTCGTCCACGTGCGCACTCACATCTTTTCAATATGGGACAAGGCACCTCTCAGTTTGTTTTACAAACAAACTACCAACAATACGTGTTGTGGAGGTGGATTAAGTCTAATTGCTTTCTTTCTCTCTATATATAAGGGTCTTGTACTCTTCTCTTTGTATGCACATAATATTGTACGTTTCTCTCCTCTACCATAAATACCAACTTGGTATCCGAGCCACCATTGTCACTTAGGGGTGTCAAAAACCGAATCGTTTACATCCCTATTATCACCTGAGGAGGAGGGTCTATCGAGCCTGTTCCATGGTGGTCATTAAGATGCCGGCTAGCTGCTCATGGTTCACCACCCAGACCAAAGCCTTTTAATTGCTGCTCGGTACACTTCCGCTACTCAATCTGAAAAACAGACACCATCATCAGGCTCGATGCCCTCAGATGAACCAAATCTTTGAATTCTGTCGCCAACGAACGCCATCACATGTGCCGCCATGTCTTGGACCCGCTGAGCTCGCTGTTACGTAGCTTTGATTTGGACACCTTTCGCTGCTTATTTTAAAAAACAAATATCACCACTGGACTCACCGCCGTCCTCGGACGAGAAATTTCACGCCAAAGTCACCTTAAGAAGCCGTTGCATGTGTCGCTGGGAGTGAGATCAACACACACTCTATGCGGAAACTCAAACCACTCATGCCA
>CM026418.1:18110348-18123290 GCA_014858505.1 Corymbia citriodora subsp. variegata
CCTCAACTTCAGCAAGAATGAAACCCACAAATTCTTCTGTCCATTTCCTCAATCTCATCATTAAATCTTTCGGCACCGTCCCTCGTACCGTATCCCTCCCCATTACCCCATCTCCATCTCCAACAAACACAGCTTTTGTCCTCACTCTTGAAACAGAGTAATGAGACACCGCAAAATGACACTTCCCTCACGCTCACGCATTTCCAAGTGAGTGTCCTCTGTCTCCGTTTCACCTTCTTTTCTTTTTCTCTGGCATTTCTTGATCTTCTCGATGCCTCCCACGTTCCTGCCCCTCCGGTGGGCGAACACCCGAGACCAGTGGTGGTGCGCCTCTCCTATAGAATGCGCAGCCGCCAGTGGCCACTATGAGCTCGTCCGCGAGCTCCTCCACATCGACCCCAACCACCTCATCGAGCTCACCTCGCTCCGCCGAATCCGCCGCCTGGAGGCTCTCTGGGAGGAGGCGGGGAACGCCGGGCGCTTCCGCGGCATCGCCGAGCACCGCTCCCGGGTGGCCCGGCAGCTCCTGCAGGAGTGCGATTCGAAGAACAAGGATTCCCTCGTCAAGGGTCGGTATGGTATTGGGGGGTGGCTCATGTACACTGCCGCGTCGGCAGGGGACTTGGGTTTCGTCCGAGAACTGCTGGAGAGAGACCCGTCTCTTGTTCTGGGAGAGGGCGAATACGGCGTGACCGACGTCCTCTACGCTGCTTCCAGGAGCGGAAGCTGTGAGGTCTTCAGGATGGTTCTTGATTTCACGGTGTCTCCGAGGGCGTTGTCGTCGACGGCGAAGGATGCAGGGCAGAGAGAGGTGGCTTCCCTGTACAAATGGGAGGTGATGAACAGAGCAGTGCATGCTGCTGCTAGAGGAGGCAATCTGGAGATCCTGAAGGAGCTCGTCGCGGGTGATAGCCGCTCCGATCTCCTGGCTTATAGAGATGCTCATGGCTCCACCGTCTTGCACTCTGCTGCCGGCAAAGGACGTGTCCAGGTGAGTTGGATGCTTGTGGCCTTTCTGGCAATTATGTCTTTCAATTGGATTGTCTTGCTAGAGCAAGGCTTAGGAAGCACGGTCTTTAATCGAATGGAGAATTTGCTTAATGGCGAGATCATGTCTTCGCTGTTTTACTGACTTTGAGGATGATCACGTTTTGACTGCCATGTAGTGTCGCCAATGGAGTGAATGTAACTCTGCATTGTGATCGAATTTCAGCTTCGTGGCGTCTCAGTTCAATCGAAACATAGCTCAATTTCGACAATAAGGTCTCGGCCAACCTGATTAATTCATCAAGCCAAATAAACACACCGAAAACTTTACAACGAAGGAGACTGATTCCTGCATCAGCAAGTCGTTTTGTATTCATTCGATTACAAATCACATAGGCTGTAGTGGCAGATGATGCTAGTGCAGACCTGGTCGTTGTAATCTCCCATGCCTAGAGCAACTCACCAAGAAGATTAACTGATCTCAGTCTCGTTCCTGTGTTGAAAACAATGCAGGTGGTTGAGTATCTTATTCAAGCCTACGACATGATCAACTCGACCGACCATCGAGGCAACTTGGCGTTGCACATAGCTGCTTACAAGGGTCAGTTACCCACCATTCAGGCACTAATTTCTGTTTCTCTATCTTCTGTCTCTTCAAAGAACAAAAATGGAGAGACTCTCCTCCACATGGCTATTTCCGGTCTTCAAGCTCCGGATTTCCGGAGATTGGATGTCCAGATTGAGACGATGAAGAAATTCTTGAGCGGGGAAGTCTTTGATGTGGAAGACATGATCAATGCGAAGAATAACGATGGCCGGACAGCTCTTCACTTGGCGATCATTGGTAATTTGCATCCTAAACTAGTGGAGATCTTGATGGTGGCACGAGGAATCGATGTGAACGTTCCTGATGAAGACGGGATGTCGCCACTTGATTGGCTCAAACGGCGACCTCGCTCCGCATCATCCGACATATTAATCAGGAAGTTAGTTTCGGCTGGAGGCCGAATGCTTGGGATCCAGGAATTTGTTGCTGGAGCAGCTTCGCCTTTGGAGATAAAGTCGCATGGTAACGGAACTACTAGCCCCGGAACATCTTTTCCAATAGCCGATAACGAAATTTTCTTGCATGCCGGGGTTCGGGACACGTCAGAGGCAGACGGCTATCGGACTAGCGCGGGAATCAACTCTTGCTCGTTCGACTCGACCGATGGAAACAGTAGTTCGTGCATCAGTGAGAGACCCGGTGCTGCGAGTAACATGTCGAGGCGACTTAAGAAGTTTGTATGGCCATCGATACGGGCAAACAAGCACGACCTGAGGATCTGCAACAAGTAAGGTGCAGAAACGTAAGGGCTTGAAATTCGTATTTGGGAATGTAATACATTATGAATTGAAGGAGAGAAGTTTACTTCATCAGCTGTTCAATCAGAGTTATAAAAATTGGTAAAAAAAGAAAAAAAAATTAGAGTTATAAAAACCCTGGTACGATTAAGAGAGGTTCATTTCATTTTTGGTTCTAGCATCTGGCCTAGTTTTCGAGCTGTGCGCATGGCCATAAAGCGTGTGGTATCGTCGGGTGAATTTAACTCCTAACCTAACTAAAAGGCCCAAAGGGTGTTCGTTGGATGGATCCGGGCTGAGCCCACAGATTCGACTCACCTTGTCGCTTAGGCCCGTCCATTCACAAAGAAAAGAACAGGGTACGTCTCAGAGTTAGATGGACCTGTGTCAGCCTTAAGAAGGCGGGTCGGGCCGTACAAAAAGGGCTCCTCAAGCCTGTTCAAATTGGTCTTCGGGCCCATTTAATCTGGGCAAACTCGAAAAGAGGCCTAGTCCATAAGATGTACGATCGAGTCTAATCCCAACGATTAAAGACAGAACACTTGGGGAAAAAAAAACCCAAAAAAAATATAAGGTTATCAAGTTACTCTTATTGTCCCAATGGTGTAAATGTTTATCTCGCTTACTTGAAATGAAATTCATGCTTGTATAATCTCCTTGTTATGCAATGCTAGTAATCAATGCTTGCGTTATTGTCATTTTACACAAAAGCAATTCTTTTTTTGGTCATAATTTGCTCAGAAGCAATTGATTCTTAACGCAATTTAGGACATGTCGCTATCATGTTGCACTCTGCTAATGTCTCGGCAAGTTCCTGTTTAGTCGAAGGAGACAAAGTAAAGTTAAATGGGGAAACTATCAAAAAAAAATTCCTCAACTTATATTTTCATATTTTTTCAATTGAGTCTATTCGACCAATTTGATTAGAAATCGCTAATGTGAATGTCGGCCATCTTATGTGGCACCATTAATGCTAATGTGAATATAATTTTTTTTCTTTTTTTACATTTTTTTGGTTTTTTCTTCTTTCCTTTTCTTTAGTTTTTCTTTAGTTTTTTGGAGTTAGGCTGGCAAGGGCATTGCGGCCCTTGCCCAGCACCAACAAGGGTCACCAACTAGACTCCAAAAAAAAAAAAAGTAAAGAAAAAGTAAGAAAAAAAGAAAAAATTATTAAAAATTATTTACATTTGTATCAACTGTGTGAACAGATATCGAAATAACGTGGGAATCAACTCTTGTTTGTTTGACTCAATCAATGAAAATAGTAGTTCTTGCATCGGCAAGATACCGCGAACAACATTGCGAGGCAAATTAAGAAGTTCATGTGGCCAACAATTTGAGCAAACAAGCATGATCCAGGAATCTATAATAAGTAAATGCACAAACGTAGGGGCTTGAAATTCATATTGGAATTTACGATATCAAGAACTCAAGGAGAGAGTTTTAATTCTTCAACTGTTCAACCAAGTTATAAAAACCTTAGTACAATTAGAGATGTTCGCTGTCATTCTTGATTTGATCGTAATGCAAGCCATGGGCCATTTCCCACTGGAACATACAATTTTCGAGCTCTACGTATGGTCAGAAAGCATTGAGCTTCGTGAATTGCGTGTTTGTGGGTATCGTCGGGTCAATTTAATAGCTCTAGCGAGTTGAAATATTACGATCCAAAAGGTCATTGCCTTTAAGTAGAGGGTGATCATTGGACAGATCCTAACCAAACCTCAGTGCGACTCAACTCGTTGCTTTCAACCATCCATCGACAAAGAAAAGAACATGGTATAAGTCCGAGTTGGATGGGCCTCTCTCCTGCTCAATAAAGTTGGGTCTGGCCTTGCAAATGGGGTTTCTCCTCAAGCTTATTCAAATTGGTCTTTTGGTCCATTTAACCTGGGCAAATTCAAGATTCAAGCAGGCCTAGTGCGGTTAGATTCACAATTAGGTCTAATCCTAACAACTAAAGATAGAAAACCCTCGTGTAAAAATAAAAAAAAATATAAATACCGAGTTACTCTTATCTTCCCAAAAACAACCATGATGTAAATGATATACAAAGACTAATTTACAGAATTAACGTAAGGGATTTCCAATAAATGCTTAAATATGCCTCACTTTACTTAAAATGAAATTATGCTAATCTAATCTCCCCATTGTGTAATTTTGAAAATCAGCCCTTGTGTTATTGCCATTACTCGTTTGCTTAAAGAACAATTGATTCTTCTTCGTGCAATCTTGGATTTGTCGCTATCATATTGGCCGTTGGGTCATTTTTGAGCGAGTTCGCATTCAATTGAATTACCCAAGTAAATCTAAATTTGGAGTGTAACCTTATGACCCATTCTCTCGAAGAGGATGGAGATATTTCGTCAAGGTAAGATGTGTTGAATTTTTTGGGATTAAATATCGCCAAATGCAACCAATTAAAACCCAAATCCAAATTCACTCTATTACATGGCTTATTATTATTATTATTATTATTATTATTATTAACATGACACATCTGAAACTTTCGATTCTATTGATATTTATTGATATATGCAAGCCGCTCCAGTTATGCACATTAGGTAAGACATCATCCACATAACGGTAGGTGCAGTCCTCATAATTACTCTAAATGAGAAACTTAATCCATTATATCCAAACGAAATGCTTACCTAGCAGATTTTTGTGTGAACAGAAATGGATGGAAGCCTAAAAATGTTTACGTGAATGTTTGTGTCACCGTGACGTGAATTTATACCAGTAAACACCGAATTTATTTGAATAATTTCAAATCAAATTCCCTTTCTTTTTTTTCGAAAATCAATTAAATTCCTTGTTGTTAACATCGCCAGGACGAATCTATCAGGAAACTTCCGTGCCTCATCGTCCAAATTTTCTAAGCATCCTCACCCAATTTGTCAAACACTTGGATATGGACAAATATAGGATTTTGCGTTCTCCAAAGGGAGCTGTTTTCGTTAGAAATAATTGCACGAAAATTGAAATATTTGGCACAAATTAAATGAAAAAAAATCTCCATTAGTTATCCTCGGGCGGATACACTAATTTGTGGGTGTGAGTTGACAATAATGCCCCTCCAGTAGTTTCAATTTTCCTTGTTTTTGACTGACCGACCCTCTAACGTTAAATAAATCAATTAGGCAAATCTGAAAATCGGTTGGACTGAGCCAAATAATTAAAGTTTTCGAAAAATTTATTGGTGAAATCAAAAAATTAAATAAATAATGGAAAAAAGATAAATTTCCAATGTGAATGAATGGACGAGGAAACTCACGACCAACAAATGGAGCTCAAATTATCCTTATTCAATAAATTCTTTTTTTCTTGTTTGTGTGGCTTCATGAATCTTAAAAAATTGCAAGCGAATCATGCGATTTGATACCAAGAACGAGAAAAAATCAACTGATGTTGGGTAAGATCATAAATAGACTCGAAAACATGGTGGATGCTTGTTGACTAATTCTATTCCCACTATTGTTTAGGATGGTCGGTTGCTTGTCTGGTTCGGTCCGGTCCGATCCCACTCAAAAATCGAGAATCAGATTGGGAGGATTGGTTCTTAGTTTCTGGGATTGAGGATTGAACTAGATGGACCTAGTTACTTGACAATTTTATTAAAAAAAATGCTATTTTAGGGATTGTTGCCACTTTTAAGAAATTTTAAAAAAATTTAGTTGGTCTCAGGAACCAAATCAAAAATTATCGGTTCCATTTTTATGAAACTGGGAGCCGAACCGACTCTCTTATGAACTACTTAGAACAGGCCGATCCGGTCCGATTTGAAGAGTTTCTCGCTCGATTCGTCTAATATGCCCATTACTATTGACTTGCCTCCT
Source organism: Corymbia citriodora subsp. variegata (assembly GCA_014858505.1). Taxonomy (NCBI): domain Eukaryota; kingdom Viridiplantae; phylum Streptophyta; class Magnoliopsida; order Myrtales; family Myrtaceae; genus Corymbia; species Corymbia citriodora. The sequence goes on from CM026418.1 coordinate 18,116,519, forward strand.
AAGTCCTAATTAGAAAGTCCAAGTCGTCGGCGGGTAATTGCATTGTATTTTCCAAGGATGAAGGGCCCACTTGTCGTTTCGATTTCTCCACCAAATGCACACGGCAATGTTTTCCAATATATTTCCTAACGTATATATTGGACACATTTTCATGGTCGCAATACCTTAATATTAATCGTTACTAGGAAATTGCCTCATCTAGGATTTTAATTTCCCGTCTCATCTAGCTTAGCGCCGCAATTTGATAATATTAGTATATAAAATGCACGAGTTGTATGGAGCACAACAGACATTAGCTTCATAGGGCCACATCGCCATCCGGAGGACACTAGTCAAGCTTAGACAGTACTTACGGGCAATCCAGCAAAAAATTAAACTGAACTCTCATGGTCTGTATTCAAACACTTGAGTTGTAGGGTGCAGCATAATTGTTTCAAAAAAAGAAAAAAAGAAAAAGAAGAAGAAGAAGGATAAAAAAAGGAGGGAGAAAAACGTCACGTAGCTTACCACCGCAATTTCAAAACACTAGGTGAGCGATGACGTTTCGATAGCCCACCCTTTAAGACTTGCGCGCTCAACCCAAGTTGCATCTTTCGACCGACTGTCGTCATATGTCTCTCTCCACGCACGGTTTGGGCGAAGGGCAAACCTGCAAACTCCGGGTCAGAACTCTCTCTCTCTTATGTAAGGGTTTGCACCTTTTCTGGACCCTTCCATTTCGCATAAAGTTTGTCCCCGAGCCAAGGAGAGGACGCAGTTATGGGGACAGATCATAGCCATGATCGCCAGCGCAGTGTTACTCTCCCCCTCTCCTTACCTCCCTCCCTCCCTCCCGCTCTCTCTCTTCCTCTCTCCCCGCTTCAAGTACAAACACATTGAACATGTTTCTTTGGGGCGCAAATTAAATTAGCGGTAACCAGGCCCGGCTATCCTCCACTTGCAGGGTACTAGTAAGTACAATCTCATTCATTGCAGTTATCACATATGATTTCTATTAGCTGCCTAACTACATAATTACTCTCAAACAAATTAATTAGTGATGAAATTGTAAATTATCCACATATCTCGTGTCCGAAGATCTGGTAGCTCTAGCTCTCTCCTCAACGAGTATTTGGCTCTTGTTGGGGCAACCCAATACTTTGCAATTGTAGAGATGGGCAAAAGTTAGACAATTATTGATTTGGACTTAGGATCGTTTGTTGGGAGAGTATGTATTGGATTTTTTAATGGAGCAACTTATATTGACATACACTCATAAGTTGTGTTAGAAAGTCCCATGTTGGAGAATTGGTGTAGTGTGAAGTGATTAATATATTCTAATTGGCTTATAACTTATTGACTTAAAAATTTTGGGTGAAGGTGAGTCGAATTTAATATGTTAACGAGCTCGGACTCGGATTCTCTCTTGATGATCTCTTCGAGTAAGGTATCGCACTTCTGTTACGTGCTCTTTACACTTGACTTTTTTAATGAATGATCTTCCAAAATCATTTGGCTAAAGTTTCTTTTCTTAAAAGGAAACTATACAAATTGCATTCGTAAATAAAGATGCATAGTAATAGAATTATGAGCCCAGAAGCATCTTTTCGAATAGCTGATAATGAAATTTTCTCATCAAATGCGGATAAATGTTGGATTTAACTCTTGTTCGTGAGAACCATTCCACAATTAATATTGCATGATAGCTTAAGAAGTTCATGCGGCCAACAATTTGAGCAAACAAGCATGACCCCAGAATCTACAACAAACGTAGGGTCTTGAAATTCATGATGGAATTTATGATATTTACAATTGAAGGAGAGAATATTACTCCTTCAGTTGTTCGATCAATTTAGAAGAACTTTGGTACTACTAGAGATGTTCATTATCGCTCTTGACTTAGATTCATCGAAGTGCTATGTCCATTTCTCATGGGAACGCTCTGAATTTTCGAGCTTTGCCTCATGGTTAAAAAGCGTTTAGCCTAGGAAATAGCATTGCAGCTGCGTGGGGAATCGTTGAGCCAATTTAGGAGCTCCGGTGAGCTAAAACATTATGACTTGAAGGCCCCTAACTCCGATATAGAAGGTGATGATTGGACAGATCCCGACCAAATCGTCGGATTGGACACAACCGGTCCATCAACAAAGACGTAGATTATTTAATCCGGGGAGGCTCAAGTAGACCTAGTGCATTAAATCCATCATCAGGTCTAATCCTTTCAACTAAATACGGAGATCGCTCGTGTAACAAAAAAATTAAAAAAATGTCAAATTATTCTGATCTTCCCAATTATAACCGTGATGTAAATTACATTAAAAGATTAATGCAAGAGATTTCAAATGCGTCCCTTGCTTAAAATGAAATTATGCTAAGCTAATCTCTCCATCGTGCAATTTTGAAAATCAATCCTTATGTTATTGCCATTACTCATTCGCTTCAAAACAATAGATTGTTCCTCGTGCAATTTTGGGATTTGTCGCTATCACGCTGGTTTCATCATTTCTGAGTAAGTTCGTATTCGTTCAAAGTACACAAGTAAAGCTAAATTTGGAGGATGACTTCATGAACATTCTCTCGAAAAGGATTGAGTTGAGGAAGACGTGATGGATTAAATATCGTGAAAGGCAACTAATTAAATAATTCAAATTTACTTTATCAGATAACTTATTTATTTATTTATTAATAACATGAGGTATTCGAATATTTCGATTCGACTAATTTATAGTGATACATGCAAGCTGCTCTGCACACACGTATTAAGTAAGACATCATTCACCTGAGGATAGGTGCGACCCTTATAATTGCTATCAACGGGAGACGCTTGAATGCATTATGTCCAGATAAAACGCCTACCCTAGCAGCCGAGGAAAGCCTGAAATGCTTACGTGAGTGCTTGCGTCACTTGAATTTATATCAGTCAATACCAATTTTTTTTTCCAATTCAAATTCCCTTTTTTTTTTTCTCGGAAAATCAATTCGGTTCGTTGTCGGTAACATGGCCAGGACGAAGCCACCGGGAAATTTCCATTGCCTTACAACCCATTTTTTCCAAGCATCGCTACCCAATTTGTCAAACGGGTTGATAAGGACAAATATAGGATTTTGCGGTCTCCAAAGGCCAGCTGTTTCGCATAATATTATGCAGTCCGATAAAGTTAATAATAGCGATGGACCATTGAAAGGTGCATAAAAAAATAGTTATCATCGAGTGAAGAGCCACTAAGTTAATTAGAGAGTTTGAAAGGAAAATCTCCAATAAATCTCCAAATCTAATTTGCGTCAGATATGATATTTTGGAGATTTGACCGTCTCTCGATATTTTTTCATACGATTCATCTGATTATCTTCTAATATAAATAATAGGATGTACTATAGAAGTTTAAGGTGTATTAAGGCTTTTAGTGAACAACATTTTTCTCCTTGGAAATTTATCATTGAATCATTATTTTCTTATTCACTCTAATTTTCTTCACGGTCTACCCAATTTTTCTTGCTTTTGACTGGCCGACCCCCTAACGTTTTGGTTTTTTAACAGTTGTATAATCAATTGGGAAAATCCGAAAATCGGTTGGACTTTGCCAAATAATTGAAGTTTCCAATATATATACATATATATAAGAAAAAAGAGAAATTTCCAATGTAAATGGAGGGGAAAAGAGAACTCGCTGCTACTCGATTTTTTCTTTGTGCGGCTTCAAGAATCTCAAAAAAAAAAAAAAAAAACACAGGCGAATCATTCGATTCAACACCAAGAACACAAAAAAATCAACCATATAAAGTAGCAGCTGAACATTGCTGGACGTCGGGTAAGATCATTAATAGACTCCAGACGATGGTGGGTGCTTGGGCACTATTGATACTCCCGCCATTGACCTGCCTGTTAATTAGAATTCCAAGTCGCCGGGGGTAATTGCGTTGGATATTCCAAGGGTGAAGGCCCCGCTGGTCGTTTTTGCTTTCTCTTCCGCCTTGATTTCATTCCTGGAGAGGCGCACGACAATGTTTCGTAACACATAGTGGATACATTTTCATAGTTGTGATACCTTAATAATTGGCATAAGTACAGCGGGAGTACTATAACTTGGCACGGAGGGACACTTAAGTGCCATAACTTACAAACGGTACATTTAAGTGCCACTTTTAAAAAAAAAATGGATCACTTAGGTGCCAAGTGGTCGGAACCTCGCCGAAAATCCTACGTGGCAATTTTTTATTAATTTTTTTGCCTACGTGGCTCGCCGAAAATACTAAATCGGTGAAAAATCAGCCAAAACGACATCGTTTTGGCTGACATGTATTTATAAAAATTTATTAATAAAATAATATAAAATAATAATATTATTATAAAATCGATTTTATTTAAAAAAGAAGAAGAAGAAGGAGGAGGAGGAGATCGGCGAGGGCTATGCCCTTGCCACCGACGACCCCGGCCGACCCTCCCCACCTTCGCCGGGCCCTTCCCGGCGAGGGTGGGGGGGTGACGGCGGCAGCGGCGAGGGCTGTGCAGCCCTCGCCGATCCCCTTCTTCTTCTTTTTTTTTTTTTTAATAAAATTGATTTTGAATTTTTTAAAATATGACGTGGATAATTTTTTTATTAAAATTGCCACGTGGATTTTTTATTTTAAAAAAAATGCTCCGTCAGCAAATGAAGTCGCCGGAAATGGACACGTGGCAATTTGGCTGGATTTTCTCGCCGTTGGCACTTAAGTGATCCTTTTTGCTCCGATTTTAGCACTTAAGTGTACCGTTTATAAGTTATGGCACTTAAGTGTCCCTTTGTGCCAAGTTATGGTACTTGCGGGGTCCGTACGTCCTTAATAATTGTTATTAGGAAACCGTCTCGTCTAGGCTTTTATTTCTTGCCTCGTCCAGCTGAAATTAGTATATAAACGCATGAGTTTTGTATAGCACATCAGACATTTGCTGTATAGAGCCGCAACAACACCCTACAGACGCTGGTTGAGCTTAGACAATACTTATGGGTACTGAGCCAAAAAAATAAAATTAAATCAAACTCTTATGTATACAAACACTCGAGTCGGAGGGTGCGGCATAATTGTTTCAAAAAAAGAAAAACCTCGTCTGGCTTACCACCGCAATTTCAAAACCCGCGTTGCCAACCCCATCTGTGCGATGAGGATTATGTACGACAGCCCCCGCGTCTTTTGTTTTTCTTTTCTGGTTACACGTCTTGGAGCCACCGTCGCCTCATGTCACTTCTCCCCTCTAAAACCGCGTGAGCGATGACCATATGATAGTCGGGTCTTCAAGACTTGCACGGTCAAGCCAAGTTCCGTCTTTGACTCACCGTTATCATATGTCTCTCTCTCGACGCACGGTTTGGGGAAGTATGAACCTGCAAATTCCCGGACGGGGCTCTCTCCCACCCTTTCTCTAAAGAGGAAAATCCAAATAAAGAGTCAAAGCATCCTCATTTTTTTCAAATAAAAACTCGAAATGGACTTTATATTAAATAAGGGTTTGAAGTATCGTTATTTTTTAAAATAAAAAGACTAAAATAGATCTTATTTCAAATAAGGGTCTAAAATGATTATGTCTATTTCAAAGGTCTGAAGTGGCTATATTTATTTTAAATAAATGATTGACTTTCTGGCGATTAAGGGCATTTTCATCATTTATCATTTTTTCTTCCTTTTTTTGGTTCTTATTTGTCTTCTTCTTCGCTGATGGTTGATTGACCATTGGCAATGCTCCAGAGGGCTAGGCGAGGGTTGCCCTTGCCCAATCCGACGAGAGAATAGCAAGGGTGGCCTCACCCTTAGCTGACGAGGGCTTGCAGGCTTGCAAGTGCTTACAGGCCCTTGCTGGTCTTTACCAGTGGCTAGCAAGGGTCATTGAGCCCTCAGTGGCTACCGAAAAAGAAAAAAGGAAAATAATATCTAGAAGAAAATGTCCTTAATTAATCGGAAAATTTAGCTAGTTGACGACCAACAAGGTCGGGCCTTTATTTGAAACAACTATAGCCATTTTAGTCCCTTATTTGAAATAAGTTCCATATCAAGCCCTTATTTGAGAAAATAAGGACTCTTCGAATCCTTTTTTGGAGTTTTCTCCAATTTAAATATGAGTGGCACATTTCTTCGACCTACGCATTTTGCCTAAACTTATCTTCTCTTCTCTTGCGTCCAGCTGGTCTGCGAACAAAAAAGAAGATACAGTTCTGGAGACTCGAAGTTCCCATCGATCATGCCTACGATGGCTTGCGCAGCATTACTCTCTCCCCATCAAATTGTTATTATGGGGCACACAAAAAATGCTTTATTTGATAAATTAGTTGCAATAATGCTTGTGGGTGATCGGTTCCTAGTCTAATCCGGTCTCATCCAAAATTCAGGAATTGTATATTATGAATATTTGATAGTAATAGGTTAATAAGTTGCATTTTAATTAGTCTGGTTATAAAGATGTTGAATGGGTTTAACCAGGATGGGCTAAGTTGTATTAGATTTCAGGATTAAGTTCACATGAGCATAAAAAAATTCGGTCGGAAGGATTACTTTTGCGCAAAGGTTTGGAGATAAATTGGTAAAATTAAGTTATCATCTCGATAATAGGTACAGGATTGATCGGAGAATTTTCTCCTTTTCTCATCTCCTGAACAGTACGAACAAGTGAAGTTTAAACAGAAAAGTAAGTGGAAATTATGGGAAAGGATAAGTAACGCATATTCCTTTTAGAATATGCCGACCTTCTCTCCCCCCCACGCCCCCTTCATTTCCCTCTTTAAATAGCGGGCGGGTCTGAGATGAGAGCATCGAGGATAAGCCA